>CM043114.1:55004328-55556283 GCA_023701765.1 Hylyphantes graminicola | reverse complement strand
TAAATGTGCGACAAAATTTTACATTTAATGATTCTTATGAAAACAATTTTTTGAAGATTATTGATTTGGATTAATTTGTCTGTTTACAATTAACATTAAATCACTCTAAACAATCACTTTTTTTTATTGTTATTTTTATTATTTCCATATGTTTTAATATGAAATAAGTGATTTAGCACATGGCTTTTTTTCTGAATATGTTATAAGCTTTAGTAATGTACAATTTTTCTCATTTAGTATTGTTTGTATATTGAGAAAAGAGCAAGTTTAGATTTTTTTTGTTATTTTAGTTTAGTTATTATATTTTTTATTTTATTGCTAAAATAATAATATACTACTATAAGTTCTACTTTCAAGGTCCTAATCCCAATTCTTATCAATTCTATTACCAAATAATTTTAATCTGTTACTATTGATAATCAGGAACGACTTATCATCAATATTTGGAATACAAAAACATTTCTTAATTGTTTTAATAGTGGTCATGACTTTGAGAACACATCTAATGCTCGGGTGTAGGAATGGTAACAAAGCATATGTACGGGTCTTAAGGCCTCAGTAAATACGAATTGTTTACAGACCGCCTTTTTACTTTCTGTCATTGTGTTTTTAATCCTCGCACTCTTTAGGGTATTGCCTTTCAATTTTGTGCAAAATTATCATTACCTATATCATACAATTATTATTGAATCCTTAGGAATTATAATTAAAGTTTAAATGCATAATAATAATAACTAACAACTATCTATAACGTGATTGTAAAATTTACACACCAGGTGTTAGTCGTATATTTCTATGTGCATTGGTGTGTGAGTGTGTTTTTGTATTTTCACTGTTTCTTTCAATATATGTCTGGTGTGATGGAGAGCTATAATACAAGATTTCAGTTTAAAAATTAAACTTTTTAACTCAATCAACAGAAGAATCTTCTCTAATCGAACTTTAACAAGTATCAATTTATCAATGAACGTAACATAACTCAACGTGTCAACTACAGGGCAACTCGAAAGTCCATTTCAATGAACTGACCATTGCAACTACAAATGAAAATTATTTACGTGCTTTACATGCAATCAATCGGTGCCTTAACTGTTCCTTTCGAGTATTTTCTCACCAAACCACATGAAGCTTGAAAAGTTACTATGGTTGTTTTTTATTGAATTATCGAATTACAGTACTAAGGTTACCCAGTTAATCAATGATGTGGTTAACCCCAAACCCCACACATATTTTTACTCCATTTAATTCTCAAGCACACTTAAGCTACTAACTTTAATGACAAAAAAAATGGCCCTAATAAACTACACAACAATAATCGACTATGATCTCGATATTATTATAAATCTCGAATTTGTCCAATACGTTTGCAAAACTTTTATTTGTAAACTTTTCAAATTTTCCACCAACCAACACTTAAGAAAGACTTTTGAGAAACTTATAGACAAGTGTGTTACCTCAAAATTTTTGAGGGGACGCTGACACATATATAGTGGTCCGGACACACTCTTGTCCACGTTTCACTGGTTCCGTAGTGACTTGCTTCATCATGCATGGGGATAGATATTAAAATTTTTTACTTAGTTTGTCAAAACAAGTAACAACTTTCGCAAACAGAAAGCCTACCAGTTTTCAAATTGGTAATATATTGTATTGTATTTTGTATTTTCCATGAATGGCTACTTTTCAGTATTCCATTATATTGGTGTTTTCATGAATACCTTATTTTCTGTATTTTCCTTACTGTTTTATATTCTTTTTTGCATTTTACATTTTATGGAGATGCTACTTTTACTTACATCAATTAAGTTTTATTTTTGTATTTTCGGCATTTTTGTCATTTTTGTAATTTCTTGTCATTGTTTTTTAGTATTTACTTGTCATTTTTAGTATTTACTTGCCTTTTTAGTATTGTTTTGCCATGTGCCAATTTCATGTTATACTGTTACCTTATTCGATAGCTCCTTTTGATTGGACCAATTTCACTAACTCGTCCCATATCTTTGGCCTTGTTTTCCCTTGGTCGAGGATGTGCCACTCTCGACTTTGTGAATCAAGTTGTCTTTTTTTTTTCTTTTTTTTTCTTTTCTTTTTTCTTTCTACCTTTTTCCCTCGTCCCCGTCCGAGGGGGGGGGGGGCCCAGGGGGCTTGCTGGGGGGGATATGACATATCCTGACTTAAGACTCTCAAAAAACTCATATTTTTATCCTCAATTAAACTTCCAAACTTAATTACCTTTTCCAAGTATCCTTAATATCACTTACTACTTTAAACACCCCAAAACTAACTTTAACATCCCCAAAAACAGCGTCCCCCCCAAAATTCGAATAGCAAACGTTACCTTTCCCACAGAAACTGTTTGGTCCATCACATTTTATACTTAACCTTTTCACACTTTCCCCATAACAAATTATTCAGATCTCTGATTGGTCATCGAAGGGAATGAGAAATAATAATCTAATAGCATGTGTCGCACTTTCAAATTAAGATTTCACGATGTAAGTTGTGTGCTTTTCGGCGGGTCGAGCGTGTCGCGCTCCGTTCCCGTTCTCTACAAATGCCTTCTTTACAATAAATCACCTTTGACGTCCAATATTTGTTCCTTTCTAAATTAACTAATTAAGAATTTTACTCTCGTGTGTAATAGCTGTTATTCTATTACATATATATATATATATATATATACATATATAATATATATATATATATATTATATATATATATATATATATATATATATATATATATATATATATATATACTATAATATATATATATAAAAAAAAATATATATATATATATATATATGTTGTAACTACTTGTAACTGTCACCTCCACCTTTTCCCCATTTTTTGGTAATCCATTTTTGGCAACACTCTCTGCTGTACCAAAATACCACCGACAATGTTGGCTTGTGTACTCGGTTTTTGGGGGAGTTGACATTGGACCGGCTACCGAACGCAATAAATTCCGTTTTTTGATTTACCAACGAGCGCGTCCTAGCTCTCTAAAAGCAATGTTGTTCATTCATATTAAAATATATATATATATACGTGTCGATACATATGAACAGGCCACATTGAATGAACAGTTTGTAAATACAATAAAAAGTAAGGATTAAAAATCATTCCACTGGATGGATTGGCAATACTGACTTCCTCTCATCCAGTAGGAAGCTATCTGACGTCTGATTGGTTATCCTGGCCATTAATTAAAATCCATCATGTTTATTGACTGGACATTTTTGTGTTAATTCGATGGTAAAAGTACTGTTCATAACACACACACAAAAGAAATCACTTGGCTTTTGTACCACTTTTTATTTGGAACCCCAAAAGACCCAAAGCAATGCAATATAAAGTCACCTTTTTTTGTAGAATTTGCATATAATGACAGATGTGTTCACATTGTCATAAACCCACATGCTTTATTTTCTTTAAATGTTTGGTTTGGTTTGAATTATTGTCGCACTATAGCTACACGAGGGATTGGCGACGGGCGTCGTATTTTCGAACCACAGTCGGGTGACGAGCCACACCTGAATAGGCACCCAACGCAACCGTTAAGGGCGACATTGTACGCAGCGTTAGGACTTTGAAGGATATTTAACATGCACTCCCTTACACGGGGTATTATTCGTTGGACATTTTTGGCTGCACGGGCTGTTTATTGGTCGGCAGCTAATTTGGCGATGCCCGGGCCCGAACCTGGGACCTTCCGCATAAGCGAGTGCTTAACTGACTGGGCTCCCCAGCCCCTTTCTTTAAATGTGTATGAAGTTTCTTAAAACAAACAGGACACATATGTAACATTATTTGCATGCATCCAGAAAAAATATGTAAATTATTCTTTTAAAAATCTGGGTTTTTTTTGCCGTTTCTAAAAAATAAAAACGAACAAATTGATGCATAATGTTTTGAATTTTAATGTACAAATTATTATTAACTACATAAGAACCTTTGTATTTTATATGTCACAGAAAACAAAAACAAAAATAAAATACTTCTTTGCAAAATCTCTAGCTGCATTTTTACAAATTATTTTTTACAAGTTACAGTTTATCAAAGCAAATACAAGGAATACACGGTCATATACAATCATAAGTCTTTTTACAAGTTCTACAAATAGAAATACAAATAATAATTTTAAGAATTACCTTGAGTAAACCTAACCTTACCGTAAATAATAAGACCTCCAGTTTTATCATATAACTGTTGCACTATAGTGCTAAACTTACTTTGAGAAATATATTTTCAAAAAATTTAATTCATTAAATACATGTTCATTGGTGATCTTTATTCGTTTGAGTAAAAGGTTCTTGTGTTTAAGGTTCTTGGATATACTCTAAAGAAACATTCAATGATTTAAGGAGTATAGTAATTTATAAAGAAGTATACTTGATCAAAATGTTCCCGGAATAACCACAGTGAAGCGCTCCCATTGTTTCGATTTGAGTTTTGCTTTTTTTTTTGTTAAGTTGGTACATCTGTTGTTGATATTTCCTCCAAATCTTAGCGTCATAGCTTGACATTTGCAAAAGTTACGTAGCCAAGAGTGCATCTATCTGTGTGTATCTGCGATTTTTTAGAAATGGACTTAAATTTCAACAACGAACTTGTATCAAATTTTGCGGACGGATCCATAGGCAATGTTCAAGTCTTCCGCTACCTCTCTGAGGGTTACTTTACGGTTATTGACCAGTATTTCTTTTATTTTATCAATAATGTTTTCATCGGTATTCGATGTCGGTGGTCTGAAGCTGCATTCATCATTTTCGATTGACTCACGACCACTTTTGAACCGTTCGTGCCACTGGTAAACGACCGTTTTCACCAAAGAATAGTTGCGGAAACACTTCTCTAACCTTTTCAACGCTCGCGCGCCATTAAATTCGTTTTTTTTTAAAACGCAAAATTTGATACAAGTTCGTGATTCAATCGAAGATGATGAACGCAGTGGCAGACCATCGACATTGAAAACATTGATAAAATAAAAGAATGCTGGTCAATAACCGCAAATTAACCACCAGAGGGAGAGCGGAGGACTTGAACTTGCCTATGGAACCGTCCGCAAAATTTTATACAAGTTCGTTGTTGAAATGCAAGTCCATTTCTAAAAAATCGCCGACACACACAGAGATAGATGCACTCTTGGATACGTAACTTCTGCAAATGTCAAGCTATGACGCTAAGATTTGGAAGGAATATCAACAACAGATGTACACCTTAACAAAAAGAGCAAAACTCAAATCGAAACAATGGGAGAGCTTCACGGTGGTTATTCCGGGAACTTTTTGATCAAGATAGTATTTCAATATACTTCAAATAATTAATATTTACAGAATCAAGATCCTAACACTTGTTGAGAGTTAATATGTAAAAATGTAACAAAAATAGTCTCAATTTATATTGTATAGGATAACTTCTACATTTTAAAGAAGTTTCAGAATTCGAAATCTACTAGCACAAATGTACTTGTATTTCAATCAAAGAAAACATCACTTTATGGAATAATGAAAGGGTAATCACCTAATAAAGTCTAAAATAATATGTGAAGATGGACAAGCAAAAGAGATCAGGGTCGGTTTTTTTTGTCAAAAAATTATAGTATCTGCCAATATTTTATTTGTGTTGATATTGTGCAAAAATAGTAATAAAGAGGCCAGGATATATAAAGAGCTTAGTGGAAGAACGTGCTAAGTGAAATTTTTTGGGGGAAAATTGAGTTTTTTTCTGTCAATGAATATGTTAATTCCCTCCTATAAAGATAACAAGATTCCCTCTTGTGACCTGGCGTTCCATTCGAGGGCATTTTTTAAAACCTCCCCACAAAAAAACTAACAAGCCTATTCGTTAAGAAATTGACCTGGTACGATAGAAGAAGATCCAAATACCAGTTTTCAAAATTTAATTACAGGTGTCAGTCATTTATTTTTATAAAAAATTTGGTTGAAAAAGGATCAATACGATATTAGAGTTAGGTATTTAAGAAATTATTTTAAATTTTTTTTTCAAACTTTTCAAAAAGTTCTTTTAGTAAATAATTTTAAAGTCATTAAACATTAAAAACAATGTTAAAGTAAACTGTTAACTACAAATAAGTGATACGGCCTTTTTGGATTTTATAGCAGAAAAATATATTTTTAGAGCTTAAGGGGGAATGGGCGCGCTGTCCCAGGGGTCTCCAAACTCAAGTGCCTCAATGTTAATCCAATGGGAAAAAAACTATTTTCGCTGCCACATTTCTCCGACTGTATTGAATATTTTTACTAGCGGATTTTTTATGTGATAAATGTAGCTGACTTACAGGTCCCGACAATCCCACTTTTTGAAATTAGTTCGAATATTTTTTTTAATATTCAATAAATTGTTTTACACAAAATATTCGAAGCAATTTTAAAAAGTGGGATTATAGAGACCTGTAAGTCAGCTACATTTATCACATAAAAAATCCGCTTGTAAAAATATTCAGTACAGCCGGAGAAATGTGGCAGCGAAAATAATTTTTTCCCATTGGATTAACATTGAGACACTTGAGTTTGGAGACCCCGTTCAAACGCGCCCATTCCCCCTATTTTGCTCGGGTTAAAGCTCGCTTTCACCTTTTTGTCACTTATCAAGTTCTTTCACTAAGCTCTTCCGATGTAAGTTAATGTTAACTAGGTAAAAAAAAATTCTAATGTTAAACTTAATTTCGGTGGGAAATTGGGAACTGAGGTTTTTTACTCATCATTCTTCTTTAAGTCCCTCTAGTGCGAAAATATAACAATTTATAATGAGTACATTTAAAGCATTTGGTCACATAACTCAAAAAGGTTGCACAAAAAAAAACTTTTCTATTCCTTTATCTTCAGCTACAACTACTGTTTCATCAAAACACATGTAAATGTTCCATTTTGAAGAATAATTGAAATATATATATAAATCTTTTTCATAATTTTAGGATGCCTAATAACATCCCGTTTTGTACACATTCTCATATAATACAAACAATATAACTTCTTCACACGTTTCACGATCATTTTTTTAAAAGTGTAGAAAATAGTTCCGAAACAGTCCTTGTAAGCTTTAGGAAGTTTGAATAAGGAAATCTGTTATACACTTCGAATCAGCCTTAGTGTTGCCAGAATCGCTTGCAGAAGTAGTTGTGCAATTATTATTCTCGAACACGCCATGTAATGTTCCAAACTGAAAATCGAATTTATCATCTTCAATCCAGCAGTATGTAAACTCGAATACATTTAACAATCCAAATCATAAGTGACAAACAAATTAAAATTCCATACTTCTAGTGCAGTCATATTCGTAAAATAGAAACTATTTAATAATATTTCGCCACCGTTCAAATATTTTCATGTTCTTGAACACCTTTATTGCAGTTCGAATTTGGAATGATTACCGGTGGCTTTCGAAAAAAAGAAAGAAAAAGTTTCATGTTCAATTCTTTTCTTCGTATTCTTTTTCAATATTGCACTCATAATCGAGTCAAAACATGATCTCTGGATGTACACAGTTTCACAAAAGAAAATCTGGAAGTCATAAGTCTGCTTCATTTGTTTTTAAGACTTTTTCTTAAAATTATAACAAAAAAATGAATATTCCGGGTTTATTTCAAAGATGTCCCAAATCCAAAGCGTGGTGTAGGGCAACCAAGTCGGAATGGCTGCTTACACGCCAGAAAGGAAAATTCATCTGAAAGAAAATAAGTTAAATTATTAATTTGAATTTGTCAACTGTCTGAATTTGTGATTTTTCGAAAATTCAAACACAATATAGATAACTTAGGATATTATGAAATATTCCTAATTTGACCATAAGTCCCGATTTCGGAGACACTGTCAATCTTTTCTTCTCACTGCCGCCCCGCCAAAAACGTTCCTATTTTCAGTTTAGATATCGAAAAACAGGAGGGGAAAAATAGAATATAAATTTTACAACGTATTTGAGTATTTATGTTCAAAATGGTGAAAAGATCTTAATAAGATTATAATTTATATTTGATCACTCAGGATAAGTATATATTAATTCTTTGTTATTTTCAGTTAGGCCATTCTTTGAAAGTCTGAAAAGGGGGAATTACATAAAAAATTACAGTCTGATATTTGTTTTTGAAATTCACAAAAAAATGTGGTCATTTCAAATAATCCTTCATTTCAATGCATTTACTTCTTATTCGAAAGTAATTATTTATTGCTTGGTGTTGTTAATTGAATTGCTGAATAAGACTCCTATAATTGCAAAAAAAATTCTTTCAAAATAAATGTGAACTTTTTTTTACATCAATTATTTTCAACAAAACAATACTGTAACTGGGCCGAATGACAACGGAAAAATTCTTAATGGACTTTTTCTTAATTCTTAATTCAAGGTAGTGTATTACATATTATTTGCGTATCCTTATAATCTATATCTTTTTAAATTTAGAAAAACAAAGCATGTCAAACTATTCTTATGACACCCAACGTATTTACCACCACCTTGTAAAACGCCCGACCCTTACCGAGAGACCATCTCATTGTCCTCATTTTACCCTACATCTCCACACATAAAAAAAAATAAATAAAAAAAAATAAAAAAAAACGCGAAACATAACCCCAGAAGTAGGCCGAATTGCATCTCGGATACAATTCGTTTTCCCCCACTAAAAGAAAAAGGATTCTCATTAGGTTACGCAAAAGGAAACTAATATTGATCTGGGTCAATATTCTGACTAATGCAGAAGAAAGTTCTATCGATAAAAACAATGTTGGTGTTTTTGAACCCTAGAAAAATTTATTGTGACTACCCGGATTCGAATATGGGCCTTTATGGGGTTTGAGTTGTTCATTAAACTAAGGTAATCAAATCTAAAAACTAAATTTTGAAAATAGGTTTAGTTTTAAAAGAGAATGTTTCGCAAATTTCAAAAGTTGATTGCAATATTTCTTGACTTGACTCAGACACATTCTCAGAAAAATACATTGTAATTGAAAAAGCAACAATCATCGTTGGTAAGGTTTTGGGAATTAATAATGATTTAATCTCTCGTTATAAGAGCAAATCTCTTTAAATATACTAACATTTAACTACAAAAATAAGGCGTGATAGATATGATAAATATTTATCGTAATTTTTCTTATTATATTTGCATCTTCAAATATTGACAAATCTACTTTGGAGAAATTCCCAAACCATAATTCGATAAAATGTGAAGAAATTTTTGTGAAATGTGATCTTTGGATGATCTTGGATGAAATGTGTTTGTAGAATGTGAAATGAATCCTTTCCGAAAATGCGGAGTATGACCCTGTGCCTCTTCCCTCATCTTTTAACCCCTATGGGGAACCATTTAACTACTTTTCAAAAATGCCATTGAATTACATCCCAGCTTCATTCCCCTACACTTCACAATTTAGTGTAGCCTAAGATATTACAACAACCAGTACCTCAAGGTGAAATCCAAGTTGCTTTGACTTAAATACTACAGTATTTATTTGTTATAATCTAGTTGGCTGGTAGTAACTCAGTTATAAATCAGTGCCATCTAGCGTGGATGTTATTCGGGTTTCATGTGAGCATTCAAGCTGTAATTTATCTAAATTACTATAATCTCATTTCTGTTATGTTTACTGTATGGTTACTTATTATGTTAACGTTGTTATTACATATAACGTTAATGGTTTAAAATATTTGTATTTACCTGTTTAGCCGCATGTTCCTCGTCTCTTCCGTCTCCGATGACGACATATGTACATTTCCGACTGAACCTTGAAACGATGCGCTCAAAGCATGTGTCTTTGCCTACAAATCAAACATAAAACCATTATTGGATGATAACCAACGCTCTTAAAAATGAATGCTCAAAAACGACGAAATTTTCCTTAATTTTGACGATTCCATTACTGGCAAATGCTCCGAGTTTTCGTTTCCTCAAAGTGAGGAAATTTGAATCGTCATTTTTATGCGGACTTGCTTACTCGTCTAATCTAAAGAAATATTTCGTCATTTTTGAGCATGCGAGTACAACAATGAGATTCAGTTTCCTCAAAATCAAGATACAGAATCGTCAAATCAAGATCGTAAAAGTGAGGATTCGCGTTTACTCAAAAGTCACGTGATAGTTTGACGAAATAATCCTCAAAATTAACGAAATGAGGCTTGAGGATTCATGAATCGTCAAAAATGAAAGTGTTATTTCTAAGAGTGAAAGTGAAGTAAATAATTTGTAGCGTTACTTGTGCATTATGCCGTCGATCATTTTCTCCAAATCCAATATTAGCACCAAACAAGATATCTAATCATAATTTATTTATAATAAATATAATTGCAGTATTTTACCTGTTTTAGTTGCACTGTATATATTTTCTATGGAGAATACCCCTCCTAGATTATAGAGAAGAACTTTTGCAAGGGCTGGAACCAATTGCGTCGTTGTTACCAGAACATTCACGCAGCTAGACCTAAGTGAGTAAAATAAAAATTAGATATATGATGCATAGTAATAAAAATAAAGAAAACATATTAAAAGGTGTAGCAAAGTAGAATTGAATTATTAAATATTACATTAATAACTAGAACTGATAAAATAGATACGCTAAAAATATCTTAATAAAAACGCTCTGAGGTATAAAAATTTTATTCTCTCATAAACGAATAATAAAATATTATGGATTGGGAATATTACTAGTACTATTAGAAGGACAATCCAAAGAAAATGCATATGTTTCAAAGTATTTTTCAAAAAATTACTTTTTTTTTACCTTAATCCTGAATTGATCTTTACCTTTTTTTTTGCCTTAAGACAAATTTTTAATGTTTTTTTTTAAACTTAATTGGCTTTTGTTTATTTTTACATTTATAAGACTGAACCTTACCAATAACACAATGATCCCTAATAATAACAATTTAACCATTTTCAACAAATTTTAATAAATTTTGTACCTGGAATGGATAATAGAGAGACACTTGAGAGCCAAAGTGACCCAGTTGTCTGTTAAGCTCTCGATTTCTGAACGAAGCTGAAGCCAGTCTTCTCTCTTTACAGGGCCCAGGAGACCTGTAACATTTAATAAAATATTTAGTCTTCTTGTAAAACAAATATCAAAAACGTTATTTAATTTTAAAATTGAGGAATGTGCTCTCATTGAAATTCACCTGTCTTCCATCATGCAGTATAGAAAATAGAAACGAGAAATAATTGCGTTAAGAGGACTCCCTTGGAATTCCACATCTTGAAAATCGTAATGTTATTCCTATGGAAAACATTCGCAAGTCAATTACTGCCACAATTTTAATAAAAGGTTACTAGTTTTTTGGTATCATTGTAAAGAACGAAAGGAGTAGATTTTGTAAAATTAATTTGTTTTGTGAAAATCACATATTTAGTATTTTTAGTAATTTTTTTAAGTCAGAACTTAATGCGTACTCCATTTTTTACTTACTTCAAAAAATTATTAAAAATACTAAATATGTGATTTTCACAAAACAAATTAATTTTACAAAATCTACTCCTTTCGTTCTTTACAATGATACCAAAAACTAGTAACCTTTTATTAAAATTGTGGCGATAATTGACTTGCGAATGTTTTCCATAGGAATAACATTACGATTTTCAAGATGTGGAATTCCAAGGGAGTCCTCTTAAACAAAAAGGATTAACGAAATATTTTCAAATAGAGCTAAAAATAGCAACTTTTACCCAAAAAAAATTTATAATGACCAAAAATATCATTGTCTGAATAGATATTTCATTTCCATGTAAGTAAACTAAACAGATTTTTTTTTAAATCGACCCAAGAAAACATGTATATTTGAAGCAGCGATTTAAATTACAAACATTACAAATTTAATTACAATGCAAATTAAATCGGTTGTCCGTCCACAGACAGACAGATACAGATGGAACTTTGTAAGTACATAGTAAATGCAAACGAGCCAAAAGTATAAAAGATAGGTCTGTGATGCCATACCTTTCCACACAAAGATAGAACCAATTTTGGAAGCCAGACGAGGTCTCCAATGCCATACTTTTCCACACAAAGATAGAACCAATTTTGGAAGCCAGACGAGGTCTCCAATGCCATACCTTTCCACACAAAGATAGAACCAATTTTGGAAGCCAGACATGGTTTCTGATGCCATACTTTCCACACAAAGATAGAACCAATTTTGGAAGCCAGGCGTAGTTTCTGATGCCATACTTTCCACACAAGTTTAGAACCAATTGTGGAAGACAGACGTACATCTCCAAAATGTCAATACCCACTTCTCATTTTTCTAATTCTTTCGAATTAAAAGGAAAAGAAAAGTATTATCAAAAATCTTAACAGATCAATATGATATAACGTAAAGAATCAACCCTTACCTCCCACATTGTTCCTGTACTGGTTGTACACCTCCTTTATCCTCCTGTATCTGAAAGCCAGCTTTCGCATCCAGTCTACCCCTCCCCGTACCCCAGTTGCAAGGCACAGACTAGCATTGGTGGCGGCCGCGTGAAAACCGTCGGCCTGAAAGTTGTAGTTCCTGGAACACAAAAGCATGATGTTATTAACATTTCAGGGTACTCAATTGCTGGGCGTAATTGGCTGTGTTATAAATCACGTTATAGACAGCCGGAAAACGTACAACCAAAACCTACTATGCTTTCAAATTTTGTATTGTTATGGTACAGCCTGTCTGAAGGTTGGTGATAAGAAATACAGACCAATCGTAAATAAAGAATAAAGCTAGCTAAAAAAAAATTAAGTAAAAGAAAAGGAAAAACTTAAGAAGAAAACAAGAGAAAACATAACAATTGATGCAATAATCTATATATAAGGTAATTATTCGATTTGGAGACGAAGAATTTTTTTGTTCTAAGTTGTATTTTTTGTTACAATAGTAATACCAAATCCCTCTAGATGGCAGCACCACAAATTACCCAATTTACAATAGTAATTTAAAAAAAAAAAAATAATGTTTCATCTACAAATAAACAAAGAATCTGCGTCACATTCCTTCATAACACTTTAAAATTAAATTGGTATGTTTTAAAATTCAATGCTTTTAAATTTTGATCCAAAGATAAAGCAACACATATACTATACTAATTTTATCAGTAGTCCAGACCAATTGTCACAAAAATATTGAGTGTAAAAGAGAATTTTCGGTCTAAGTATTTTTTATGTTTGTGTAGGATGGTTCCCTGGGTATTTCTTATAATTATGGGAATGAAGTAACAAATATCCTAAGCAAAAAAAATCCCACGAAATTCTTTTTATTACCTATCTAAATCAACTATAGATGGCACCACCACAAATTGTGAGCGATTTGCTTAAAATTCATATCTTCAGAGAGATATTCAAAGTTTTAATTTTATGATATGTATACTATAGATTCAAAAGCATCATAACTACTTTATAATTGAAGACATTTTCCGATTTGAGACTAATTCAACAGAAAATTACACTAACAACAATTTTAGTATACTTACGTCAAATCTTGTCCATTATCATCAGAGGATACATCATCAATATGTACTTGATCACATTCCTAAATATCAGGGAAAAATTGTTGATTTATAATTATAGAAATGTATAGCAATATTGATACATACTAGCTGTAACACAAATTATTCAGCACTTTCTCTGCTAGATGACAGCACGTTAGAAATAGATTTGGTAAACTATAAACTATTCAGTTCTCAATAACAAGTAATCCTTTAATATATTATTTAACTCCTATTTCTACAATCTAATTGAGAGCACAATAAGGTGAACTTAAAACGAATTTCTAAAAAAAATGTATATGTTATAATTTGTATGCATAGTTAAATTTCAAGTCGTAAAAATGTTAACACATACCTCAAGATCATTAAAAAAGAAATGCGTGTCTGCTAAATTGAATATCTTCTCTTCCATCCGTAAACCGAGCGACACTGACATGGGTGCGTCCTGCAATAAAAATGTAAAAATGTTTAATTGAAAAATAGAATATGAAAAAAAGGTTTTGCAGACATTGTTGAAAAAACATGCACAATGATTTCCTTTATTGAGATCATAATCATCAGCTTTATATCATTGCTTTAGATATTTTGCTTCATAAAATTTTCACGCTATCCAAAAAAAATAAATAAAATAGGATTATATGATTATAAGATGAAAAGCTACACTGTTACAGTTTCGTACTTTGTTCACCAAAAAAAAAAAGAAAGAAAGTTCCTAGTATCTGAAACTGCATCCGAATTCCTAAAATATGGTGAAATAATTCGCCACGCAGTCATTACAGCAACAAGAAACTTTTTTTTAAAACCTAACATTAAGTTTTTAACAATGTATAATGTCATGAAACTGCAATTTTGTGCGTTTCTATGGAAATGATATAAATTACCTAACGATAAGAAAGCCGGGCATCTTCCTTTGAAAAAAAAACCGTTAAATAATGTTATAATTTCAATCAAACCAGACATCAGAATATCGACTTGGTGAATACGTGTACAACATCCATAACTTCACCATGGCGTTGTCTACGTTAATACAGTCAATATCTTGTCTATAATAGTAATTTACAAGTAGCAAAAAAATACAATTTATTCTAACCGTCAACTGCACAGGTTGGACAAAGCTCGGGGTTATAGTAGCATACTAGCATCGTACTCTTTATCATAAGTTTAAGCTAATTTGAAGTTGGCCTTACAAAAGTTTTACCCAATACAGAAAATCCTGAAGCCTACAATATCATGAAACAACGACTTTACACGTTTATATGGAAATAATAATTTATAAACGGGAAAAAAATACGATTCGTTAAAACCACCGACTGCACAGGTTAGGACAAAGCACCGCTGTACGTCAACAAAAAAAGTGACAGAAAATCCAAAATGAAAAACTTCTTCTTTCCCAAAGTAAACTTTTTAGCGTCAGGGCCCGACAGATAGCGTGAGCTATCAAGACGGTGAGATAGATAGGGATTTCAAAATAAAGCCCGCCATGCCTTCTGTCGACACCGCTCAAGGGGTCTTAAAATAAAGTCAAGACACGGTAAAATGGGATGGTCCTTTTTTTTTTTGTGGTGTGTCTTTGAACGGGGCGACAGTGTATCATGCGTTTGAAGCTCTGTCATATATCCCCGGAGGGTTAATTTCGGTTATAAGTCAACGAGGTGTCTTCAATTTAGCATTTATGATCGGTGTAGAGGGAGTTGGAGTTGAGTAGAAGTTTAGTATGGCTGATTAAGGTTCGTTGAATTTTTTAAATCCTGAGCGGGTCAGAATTGTAATGAAATAGTAAATTTTTCTGTAATTTTAGTCAAACTGTGTTAATTTAATGTACCCCATTTTCTATAACTTTTAAACAAATTCGCTACTTTCAATAAAAAAAATACATAAGGGCAATAATTTTGGCGACATTTTATTTATCCCAGTGACGAATTTCACCAAGAAGAAATTCGCTTTAATAAATTTCGGGAGATTTGACAATTACGTAACATGCAAGGCAGATGTTTGTGAACTTGCATTGCATTTTTACTTTCCCATAATACAATACATATGATTTTTATTTTCAAAAATAACGTGGATTTGTAATAAAGAAGGTTTAGGTTTAAAAATAACACCCGGAAACTAATGACATCATCAGAGTTGGCCTATGAAACGTAATAACATCGATGTCATTGCTAATTAGGTAACAATTTGTAACAACCATCTATTTTAGTAAGTGGCGACACTACTATTATGCTAATTGAATAACTACCAACTATTTAGGAAATACTAAATAAAATATACCATTAAACTAACATATAACGTTAGTTTGACTAAATTTTATAAAACTAAACTAATAAACCCTTGTCGATGACAGCTTTTGGTTAACAAAAAAAAGACGCAGATTACATTCAAAAGAACATTCCATTCAACTTTTTTCGTCGAAATTCCCTTTTATACCAAGCGAAAGAAACATAATCAGACGATTTCTAAGAAGAAAAAAAACCATCGATTTTATTAGATATTCTCCGAACGATGGAACAAAGACCAGCGGCAAAGAACGGGCAAAAAGTTCGAAAGTAAGGGAAGATCTAATAGTAGCTACCCTATCGTCGTAAAGAGAAGTGGGGGATTGATTGAAATACGAATCCCGGACGCCATGTTTGATATAAAGTCTATGCTTTGGAACCTGGAAATGAGGTTCAGGAAAAATTGGTCTTCTTTTTGGAACAGAAAAGGAATAAAACACAGTGGCTTTCTACTGCAATTTACTTTTTCCAGGGAGGATTGTTAAAGCTATTGGGTTTAGCTTTTTGGTCTTGTTATGTCTGAAATTGAGAAAGGTCCTTTCAAGTTTTTGATGCGTAGGAGACATTTTTTTTCGCATACTGGCTCTTTGATAAACAAATTGTGCGCTGAAAGGAAGTTTGGATACATAATATATTAAGGTAATGTATAAAAGTTCTAGCTTTAAAATATATTGGAATTACCAATAATTAAGTTAGGGATTTGTTTGTATCTAGAATGCAGTTGTTAGTAAAAATTTTCTTTAAAAAAAAAACTGAGATACAGAAGATAAAATGAGTTCTATATAAACTAAGAAAATAGCCTATTTTAAAGTTACTTAATACTCGTTGAAATACTCATAGAAAAACAAGTAGGTTTGTGGAGGCACTAATTCTCATCAAAAACTGCTTCCACAAAAGATTTATACGCCTTAGATTTAAAAAAAAATCCAAACACAGCATTTGTTGTGGTAATTTAAACTTTTAAAAGCCAAAAGTGGCTATTTTCATGTATTTTCTTTTGGAAATTCAGTTATTTTCTTCGTCTTTTGCTAAATTTATTTGTACCGATTAAAGAATGATCATGTAATATTGCTTGGAGCGATATTTAGAGGATTATTAAAATGTCATCTGTTCTTTATGACATGTTATCATATGTAATTCTTTAAAAAAAAGTATCAACCTGCAAACAAATAAATACTTGACATTTTCAAAATATCATTGGCAATAAATCATGGGCAAACTTAATCGCAGTCTGAAATGGCTTCCAAATGTTCCCGGAAGGGATACTAGGATTTAACTCATGCAATTTCATATGGTTATTGTTCGAGTTGCAAATAAACTTAGAAAACTATAAATAATATTAATTGAATTTGCAAAAAAAATTAATGAAATAGTGGTAAGTTATTTCTTTTAATTCTTTCGAGTTTCAAATAAGGGAAAGTTAGATTTCTTAAGAAAAATATGCCAATTAAAAATAAATCACAGTCGTTTAATTTTAATTAGCAGTTGTTTAAATTTTTAATGGTTATAGAAGTTTCTATTTTGATTAGTTATATAAATTAGCCTAATTAGGTTTTTTTAAAAATCATTCACATGTTGCATAAATGTTTCGCTTTTGGCTTTTATAAGATTAATAGATAAAAAAACATTCACATGTTGCATAATTTCATTGTTATATCGAAGAATATTTATGAATTTGCTCTGGTTTCGTATTTCAACCTTACTTATATCTCCGGATCAAATGCACGAGAAGTTTTTCCATGTCAGTTAATCATTACTTTTTCTAGAGACTTAAAAGAAAACTTATAGACAATTTCAAATTACAAAAGCATATAAATATCTTTAACCAGCATCGCCGACACTTCGGTTTTAATATAAATAATAGGTTATAAAATCAAGTTATTATACGCATTTGTAAAAATCTAAATATTTTACCTATCTATATAATCCATAAGTCCCATATAAAAGTTTTTAGTTATCCAACTATTCTATTCACGGAGGCTGTCTAAAATTAAAGTTAGCCAATAAACTTTAGATGAAAATTGGTTAGAAAGGAAACTAAGTTAATTATTTGTTTTTAACTTTTATTTCGTCATAAAAAATTATCCTCACGAAATCTAATTTATATATTAACCATGGCACATTTCTAAAGTCTTTATCAAAAGTTGTATAAAAATTTTTTTTAAGCAAATAAAACCTAGAATCCATAAAAATAAGATTACCAGTTCGATGTTTGGAAAAAAAGTTTAATGAGCATTAACAATTTCAACAACCGAAACTGAAAAAAAAAATTGAAAAACAGATGCAAGAAAGATTTTTAAAAACCTCGAAAACGAACGAAAACAAGATTAATTTTAAAAATACAGTATTCAGATGGAATAAGTATTTTGTGAAAAAACAAAAAGTGTCCGCAGTTGAAACATCCATAAAAAGTAAGATGCAACAAAACAAAATAAAATCTGGCAGCAAAAATCCGAAATCCATAAGCTCCCTCCTTCTCAGACACAGATGGGGTAAAAGGTTGCCAGAAAACATAACTGAAATTCGCCAAGTAGACATATATCTTTTTTTTTAAATATTTTTTTTAAATCTTATTTTTATAGTATGTTTATGGGAGAGTTGAAGGAAAGTAGCCATCAAAGAACCGAGGGGAGTTCTACTTCTTCGAAGTAAAAAATGTTGCATAAAAAATATAATTCAAAAACAATTGTTGTCGATAAGTTTAAAGAGAGTAGCTGCAAAGAAAAAATACAGGATAGGCCCCTGAGCTCTGTGTTTTCGTTTAATTTTAAGAATGTATACTTTTTGTCAAATGTAAGGTATCCCTAAGTGAACTAAAATCCAAGACAGTATTCACCAATTTTTGCACTTATTTGAACAATTCATTAATTTATCAATAATTTTTTTATGAAGCAATGTTCTTATGCCAGGCAAGGCGTCCAGCCAGTTCATAAAAAGAATATACATTGGATATTTTTTTTTTTTTTTGGGGGGGGGGGGGGGAGTATAAGTTTATAACCATATAATATATTTAATATAATCACCATCAATTCTTCAAAACATTTTCACCAATACGGCGGTTTCGTGCCAAAACCTAGCAAAATCGCAGGGATGGCATCTCCCCTCCCTCAATAACCGAAGAAAAAAGAAAAAAAGAGGAAGAAAAAAAAAGAAAGAGTGGAGCAGTAGAGAAGAGCGGGCGCCGAAACGTCGCTTCGGTTTCGGATTTCGGGCCGTTTCGGATTTCTCGGGGCTCCGCGCCCGCTCGCTCGGTGTACGCTCCTCAACCCCTCTTTTTGCCCGGCAAACTCAATCACATCGGGCAAACATCGCATGTAACGAGCGGGAGAGAGAGGGGTCGGACACTTATTGCGAAAGGGAAGAAGGTATTTAAAGGGAGATAAAATCTTTTTATATTATTTTATGCATTTTATTGAAATAGTTTTAGGCTCATTTCGTTACCGTGTTGCGCATTTGCATCAAAACAAGAATCTGGTTAAATCTTCCCCTGTGACTTGATTACATTCCTGTTGTACTGCAGATCCTGTTGCACATGTTTTTCAATTTCTTTATAAATAAAGATAGTGAGATGATTTTAAGAACACTTTTGTAGACCTTTTTGTTATTTGTAATGCACATTTGCAACAGAAAAAGAAGCTGGTAAATTTTCTCTAGCGACTTTTAAAGACAGATTTTAGCGATGATGATTACATTCCTTTAACATTGAAGTTATTATTCGATTATATTGTTCGATTTCTTTTCTTGCAACATTTAGATAGTATAAGGTGATTTTAAAAACTTAAGTTCAATCGCTCCTAAGTACAGAAACTCTTTGTGATATATGGTGTGTAGAAATTTAATAATTACTAAAGAAATAATTTTTTTTATCCATATTAGATTTTTATTTTTATTTCTTTAGTTCTAGTATCAGTTCCTTTCTTCGCAGTGCAGCAATAAATGCAAAAAAGTTTTATTGTTATTTTCCATAATATTATTCAAACAGCATTCAGTTTTTTTCTTTCATGTCGTAATTATTTTTATGGTCTTAAAATAATACATCAGGAAATTTTGCCTATCAGCAGTGTTGAGGCAGAAAGAATAATATCCAGAGTAAGTGGTTTAGTTCAACTATTTCTAGAAAATTAGAATTCAAGTTTTTAAAATTAGATAAATTCAAGTCTTCTGCTTTTTTTCATTTGCACGATATGTGTAATTTTGCAAATAGTATTGCAAAATCTAAACGTATTTATGAAGAAGATTTGCAAAACTTTTTTCTTTCTTCATATTGGTTGAATTCTTATCAAGAGTATTAAGAATTTTATGTATACTCCAAAGTCAAAAGCAGAAACGTTAAATTTTGATGGGGATTTAAAAAAAATTCAAGGAATGGATAGGGTGGGGGTTTATTGATTAAATTATAAATCAAAAAAACATCTCAATATTTTGTAATTAAAGAGGACGCCCCCTCCCCCAAACAATTGATTAGAAATACTGTGCTCCCTACCCTAAAACTCATTATCTTTCGCCCTTACATAAAGCGCAATGGCACAAAAAAAGTACTGGATACTATTTGTTTTTGCAATAGTAACACTTTGCAAATGAAGTAAAATGCCACAAAAATGCCACTAATCCATTTTTCACTTTTAATGTTTCAATTAAAATAAACTTGCAATTTTACAACACATACGCCTTTTCTTCACATACGATCAGGAAAACAACCCCTCTAAATAAAACAACTCGTTATTAGCGAACTTTCCTTAACAAATTGCAATTAATAAACAGCCCCCAAAACGATAAGGCTCATTGCGAAGAGCAAAAAACCGTTTGGAGGGGCCGTTAATAAACACAGTGTTGGACCCTTTCAATTATGATTCGTTAAAAGGGGACTTTTTATTCCAACCCACCACTCCCCCTTACAGCTTATTACAAGTCAATCTGTCGAAGCGAAATCGTTTGGCAGTTATTTCTAATTTAATTTTATCCAGCCCCATCCGAATTCGTTCTTTTTTTTTCTTCTTTTTAAAGTGTTTTAGAGAAAAACTGATTGTACTTGTTTGGGGCTTTTAAGAAGTGAATTAAGCATTAGAGTTTTAGTTTTAAGGCTAATAAAAATGGTGCGTTGTTTTTTCTTGTGTGGTAAATAAGTGGCTTGGATGTATTGTGAGTTTTCCTAGTTGGGAGAGAAGGATTAGGGGGGGGGGGGGGGGGATTTTTTTGTTATATTTATTTTTTTCTCATTTCATTACAAGGGGGAAAAACGTTAATTTCATCGAAATATTTTTTTTCATTAATTTTTCCTTGGATGCTTTGTCGTTGTGGAAAATTAATCAACTAAGCCTGTCGTTGATAGAAATCTCTTGTTATTAATATATTTGACTTATCTTGTTATTTTTAAAGTTTTTTTATTTTTAATCTTAATCAAAGCTAAGCATCAGACATGTTTATGAAAGGTCATACAGAAATGCTCAACTTTTAAGTAAAATGACTTTTTTCTGTATTAAAATAAATGGGAGAGAAGTAGTGAAATTTGATTCGTAAAGTTAAATGTAACATTTAATGTGCATTTTTTAATCGATGTGTCGTAAATTTCATTGTAACATCATTAAAATAGAATTTATATGTACAATTTATATTATCATTATTTTTTTGACCACAACATAAGCTCTCATCCTTAAAGATGGCAATAAAACGGCAATGAACAAGCACTTCTTTATAACTTTGAACTAATTAATTACTTCTAAAATCAAGGTCGCAAACATCAGACATATTAGTCCACTAAATATGGAAGAAAATTGGCTTCTTGGTCGGAGAAAAATGCTGCTAAAACGTGACATATTTCGACTAAACTTGGTTTGAAAATGAAACTGAATGAAATACAGAAAGAACTATATAATAGTTTATTTTTTCATTCTTCTGTTTGCTAATTTTTTTTCATAAATAACTTAAAAATTTAGTTTACTTAAAAATTCTGTTTAATAGAGTTTACATAAATATTCTGTTTAATAGAGTTGATATAAATATACTGTTTAATAGAGTTGATATAAATATACTGTTTAATAGAGTTGATATACATATTATGTTCATTTCTTTCAAAAAATGATAGTAACATTGCTGTCAAACTAATGCAAGCGAATAGTCACTCACTTATCTAGCAAAGACATTTGAGAATTTTTTTCACCTCTCCTTCAACGATTGTCAACGGCCCAAACAAAGAGTCCTCTGTATAAAAGTTCATAGAAGCGAAGATAGAAAAAATAAATATTCGCCAAGTCGCCGCGTTCGTTAGTTTGATGTAATTATAAGTGACATTTTACTAGTTTTGTGAATTTCAGCACCAAATACTCAATATCCATTGCTTTTTGATAAACTACTTTAGCGCAGTACGGTATAGTATTGCGCTTACATGCAAAGTGGTCCCGGGTTCAATTCCCTAAGTCGGCAATCCCTTCTTAAGTTTCACGTAAAATATTAGTTAGAAAATAAGAAATGGTAAAGAATTTACGTGAAGATTAATATAAAAAAGTAATGTTTTAACTTTATTCCAAGTCTCAATTTGAAATGAGCTTCATAATTCATCTCCATCAAAAAAGTTAACATCCCAGAAAAGCGAGAGAAGTAAAAATACAAAATGGGGTCGTTTATTTTCGTTTGGTCGTTTAAATTAAAACTGATAAGGCTCCTTATGGTTCTAATTGTTGAATATCAGAGCTCAAATTTACTTATCTAATTAAAGAAGAGTGATTCATCATAACCGTATAAATACGTTCCAATTATTAAAAATATATAAAGAGCTTAGTGGAAGAGCGTGCTAAGTGACAAAGGTGAAAACGAAATAATGATCTTAGTTTTTAGTTTGCACTTGGATTCATTAAAAACGGCACCTACAAAAGGTAAAAAAAATTACTGAACTTAAATTTTATGAAAAGGGGGTATTTTGCTAGCTTTAAGAAAGGAAAACTATGATCATCGACTCAAATATCTCAATTTTTTCGAGAATTTCACTTAACACGTTCTTCCACACTAAGCTCTTCATATATAAAACTATTTTTGCTTTAACCCTTTACTTCTCGCTCCCGTGAAAATGGCTGGGTAAGGTTTCGCCCTCTATTTCTCGCTCCCTTATGCTGGGCTGGAGTGTTTAGTAGTAACGTGCCAATAACAACTAACTTAAATCCACCAATTAAAACTCCAATGCCAGGAATGAAAAAATAGGCACTTTTACGACCGTTTTCTTGAAAATTATTCGATCTGTAATAGGCTAAAATCTGTCATTCACAGTATTGTCAACCCAAGTCCTCAAAGTGGCATACTTGTCGGAAATCGGTCGGTAGCCCGTCAACAAGAACAAAGCACTGTTGTGTTTGGGGACGGTTTTTTACCCATACCGTAAATCTGCGGAATAGGAGGCTGTAAATCCACTGAGGCAGCCAGCAAATGCAGTTAATACCTTTTTTATTTAGGTTTCTTCCCACCGTTTCTCTTGATTTGTTGGGCTCGTTATTCACGTTTATGTCCCATTCCGACGAAGGCGTTCCGTGAGTGAGATGTCTGTTTTAAATTGTCTTCTTCTCAGCAAATGTTTGATTCAATAAAGCCTAAAAATATGATTTCCCTTCTTCAACCCATTTTTGTTTTCATCTCAGGAGAGGCGGTATTTTTTTTATCACACAGTGTGGTTTTTTAGGTTGAATTTAACTCACACTAGTTAATAATTTGGGAGAGAAAAATTTTAAGAGCCTTATTTGGACCAATCAAAGAAGGTGATGTATGGAGAAGACGATTCAATTTGTAAGTGGCTAAACTATTTGGAGAGAAATACATAATTAACAGCATAAAAACTAGTAGTAGAATTCAATGGCTGGGACATATGGAGAGAATGGACGATAACAGAGGCACAAAGAAAATTTTCAAGGGGCAATGTCCGGGAGAGAGAGAAGAAGAGGAAGACCGAGAAAAGGATGGATAGATGATGTGGAAAAAGATCTAAGACATGAAAATTAAGAACTGGAAGGCGAAGATCAAAGACAGGCGGCTTTGGAGTCGTATTGTAAGAGAGGCCACGGTCCAGCATGGACTGTAGAGCCGATGAGTTAGTTAGTTACTAGGGCTACACAATGGATATTGCACAAGGGCAAAATAGTCTGACGTGATAATCTTTGTCCCCTTCCCTCTAAGCACCTTACGAAATTTATGGACTTCCCCCAACCGAGAAAATTGCATTCCTTTTGACTTGCCTCAACCGTCTCGCTAACCATGGTTCTTCTATGTTACAGAACCAAGTACAGTATTGTCCTAACGAAGACAAACTGTGTTTAAAAAATTGTCTCAAAAGTTTAGACAAAGGTCATCTTGAGAGACCATGTAGTGGAATTTCTTCCTACAATTTCCGTGCTAGTCCTTTAGGAATAACAAAAGAGACACTAACATCATCACATATGCAACCCCTTTTTCACCCCATTGATGTGCTATTGTTAAGTTCCAAACATCTGAGTTCTACGGATAGGTATTCGGTTCATGGGAAAGACACCATTCCTGGTTATTAGCCACACACCCCTGTTATCCCTTTATTTCCCAATTGAAACAAAGTAGTTTACAACTTTTGATAACTGCTATTTTCAAAATGCTCTTCGTACCTTTTGAGAGTATATACAAACTTTCAACCAACACAAAATTAACATATACGTATCGTTCAATTCATAATCCATATACATTCTATTACTTATCGTTCATTCACCAACGAAACTCCAATCTTGCAATTCCAAAAAATAGATCGATTTGTTGTTAGTAAAGCAAATATCCAAAAACTACTTCGTCCAAAAAAATAAAGAAGTGACTACATACCTTTTGATATCTGTTGGCGTAGGAACCCGTTAGAAGCGAATGGAATATGATGATGGTTTCGTCCAAGTCCCAGACGAAGACTCTTTCGAGATTATTTTCTGGATCGGGACTTGGATTGTTTAGTCGCCTACCTCTTCCTTTTCCAGTTTTACCTAATGGGGAAAATATTTTCATGAGTAAAAAGTTACAGGTATGTTAGAGCAAAAGTAATTTAAGTCTAATGCTGTTTTTGAATATTTTTTTTTGTTCTGAAGCACTCAAAGATGCACAAGTGCAATAGCATGATTTGGGAAAAAAATATTCTTAGATCGGAATTTGACTTGGCTTGCTATTGCACTTATGCACCAATGCAATGTAACATGAACCTCTACATGTTTTTGAAATAAAATGTTACTATTGCGCTACTGATAGGACTTTAGCAAGGAAAGTTTTATTATGAGGAAAGTATTACTATTTTTTAATGCAAATTAATAAATTAAAAGAATTTAAGCAAATTAGAAACTGCTAACCATCAAGATTTTAAATCAATTAACACATTACACAAAAATTATCATTTATTGCTCTCACATATCATTATATTATAAAATTTAATTCCTTTAAATACTATTTTGGTACAAACAATTATAGTTTTTCAAACCAAAAATCTGAAATAACAATTAGCATCTAGTAACAGTTGCTTAATTTAGTTATTAAAATACATTCAGCACTGAAGCTCATTTAGGTCATTGTACATGTTAATTTTTTCTTTCTCGTGCATAAAATTAAATTAAAATTAATTGTAAATCTTTTATAGAAAGTTGCAAATTCACGACCTATAATTATTCCCTCCAAAATTCGGTTATAGCGTTTATGATTTGATATAAATCATAATTTATTACTTGGTCTTAATTATTTTACACTTTGTAAAACTCAAAAAGCTCTGTTACCTTTTTTAATGAGCGGTTCTCTTGTGCCGTTGGTTGTTTCGAGCTTCACTGATGCTTGCTGATGGTTGTCAAGAGCGTATGGAGACATGTCTGTAACGAATAGTGTCCAATGAATAAACAAGATAGACATTCAGAAAGATAAGTTTGTGCATGCTATTGGCTAATTCCACGTAACTGTATACACAACAGTCACAATTTAAAGACACGGTCACAGATTAAAAGCTTTTTAAATGTCTGAAATAAACCTCTCAAATTAATAAAGAATGTTAAATTATTTTGTTTTTAATAAGTGTCAATCAGCTATTTCGCTATTTTTTTTTCATTTAAATTTAAAAGTTAATAGTGATAATCACCTTTTACAAACATGACTTAAGCTGCAGAAAGGAAAAATTTCCATTGAGTTAGCCGATTGTTAATATAACAGTTTTCTTTTATTTCGATGAAAAGAACTATAAAATTTCTCTCTGTATTACTAAATGACTTATCTTAGAAAAATTAATAAATGGAAGCGTCTAAGCTTTGACACATTATTTAAGCTTCTTATCACCTTTTTACAGCTTCTTCTGCCATTTTCCAGTCACTCAATACCGTATACCACGCAATCCATCACTATAGGGACCGAAAGGTCTGTTTTGTCTCAAATAAATAAATAAATAAATATGACACTTAAACCCACGTATTTCTAAGATACGAATTCTTGGATTTTAATCCCAACCACATGAAGTTGTTTAGCTACTATCCCAACTTTTGCGTCCTCGTAAAAAAAGAAAAATAACCACCAATACATTTTTAACTTTAAATTAAATGTCTCCCCTTAGATGGTTCAATTTATTACTTTTTAAGTTTTAAAAGAGTATTCTGGGTCTTCTTACTACCCTCGTCTATTCACTTCATACCAATATATATTCCAAGCAATCTATCACTATATGCCACTGAAAACCACAGATTTCTAAGATACAACGTCTTTTTTGATCCCAAACGCATGAAGTTGTTCATCTGCATTCAAGATTATCTTCCCAACCTTCTTCAAAGTCAACGATTCAGCAAAAAAATAACTATATGAAAATTTGCTTCCGGGTGGAAAATAACAATACATTTATAACTTCAATTTAACTATCTCCTGTTAGAAAATTAATAAATGGAATCGTCTTAGTTTTAAAAGAATATTCTGGATCCTTATCACTATCTTCCACTCACTCAATGCATCACCATATGCCACTGAAGCCCACAAAATTCTAAGATACAATTTCTTGCATTTTAATCACAAACACATGAAGTTGTTCATCTACATTCAAGATTATCCTCTCAATCTTCTTCAAAGTCAACGATTCAGCAAAATTACCAACCAAATTTTCACTTCCGAGTAGAAAATAACTACCAAAACATCTTTTAACTTTAAATTAACTATCTTCTCTCAGAAAATTAATAAATTGAATAGTATAAGTTTTAAAAGAATATTCTTCCTGCTTATCACCATCTTCCACTCCCTCATTAGTCATTACTCCATATACCAAGATTACCAAGCAATCCATCACCATATGCCACAGAAGCCCTCAAATTTCTAAGATACAATATCTTGCATTTTAATCCCAAACACATGAAGTTGTTCATCTACATTACAGATTATCTTTTCAATCTTCTTCAAAGTCAGCGATTCAGCAAAATAACCATCCAAACTTAAACTTCCGTGTAGAAAATAACTACCAAAACATTTTTAACTTTAAATTAACTATCTTTTTTTTTTAAATTAATAAATGGAATAGTCTAATCTTTAAAAGAATATTCTCTGGCTCCCTATCACTCAATACCATATGCCACGCCATCTATCACTATATGCCACCAAAACCCACGGATTTCTTAGATACAATGGCTTGGATTTTAATCCCGAATGAAGTTGTTCATCTGCATTCCAGATCAAGTTATCTTCTCAATCTTCTTCAAAGTCAGCGATTCAGCAAAATAGCTATCCAAACTTTTGCTTCTGCGTCTTTTGCACCAGAAAACGTTTATCACATTAGGTTGTCCGCCCCTTATCCACTGCAAAATGTTGTTCCAAACTTTTTATTTCTGGAGCAGCTAAGAGGTTGATCTGTTAGCACCTTTTTTACACCTCGTATGTCATAGTTTCAAGCGTGAATAGTTCTTGGGTTGTCGACGCCTGGAGACCGATCTTAGATACACAAGAAGGTGTTGTTTGGAAACGATTAATAATGTCGGGTTTTTCTTTGGATTGTAGCAATCTATTTGTAGATGTGGTTCCATTTATTTGCTTTCCATTGACAGACGTGATGTCTGTAAATTAATGGTTAATGAGGAACCGAATTGCTCTAAATAGATTAGTATGAAAATAAAGTACTAAGAAAAAATCCGAAATCCTTACGAATTTTGGGTCTAATTTCTAAACTTGATTTAATTATGAAATATGTATAAATAATTTTAAATTATGGACTTTTCAACTGCATAACATTCCCATACAATCATTTAAAATATTTAAAAAAGAACCAATATAAACTATATGCATAACACAAGACCCTACAAAGTTGCTCTGGGATTGGGCACTAATATATTTTCTATATTGAAAAACTTAATACGCTCAAAATTGCGATACTTGCCTCGCAGTTTGAACATTGTTTATTTTACACAATAGGATTCTTTCGGATCATATTAGGTGGCTACTAAGCAATAACGTGGAAAGACGTGCATGGCACCTTAAGTCGGTGTTGCGATCCTTGGGTCTGTGTTACGGTAAATGATTACTTGGGAACTTAATTCACCTGTGAATGTCACCATTCACTGGAAATTCACCACAACATCTGTATTCAACAAAACTGGTTGATATACATATATTTTCAGGTTTGAGTGCTTGGTCAGAGACCCGCTTATAAACCTTCGCCAAGTAAGACAGACACAACACACACGTAAGTGACAGATGCTGCCATCTATCGCCACCTCCGCAATTCAGACATGTCCCAAGGGGATAACAAAACTGGAAAAAATGTTTATTGTATGTCCATAGAACCAGTGCACCAAATCCACCAACTTACCTGCAGTTGAGCAAGGGGGCAGTTGCGAGAGTTGGTAGGTGGCTGTCGTGGGAACGTTTGCTGAGGTGGCCAACCCCAGTGGGGAGGGGTTATTGGTGGGGGGCATGTAGGGGTATCCCTGGGTTGGGTAGTAGGGATACCCGCTTTGACTGTATCCTCCGTAGGAGCTGTAGTCAACGCTCTGAAAGAAAATTATACAAACGTTTAGTACGTTTATTGCTGCAAAACAAATGATAAAATAGGTAAATAAAAGACGAGGTTCCATTAGTGAATCCAGATTAGTATTTTGATTCAATAAAGTTAAATTTCTACTATTTGAACTATGAAATGCCTACTTACTTGTTGTGAGGAATAGGATTGTGCATTTGAAGCATTGCTTGGAAAACTACCTGCACCATAGGCGCTACCTATGAAAAGATAGGACAATTTAAGTAACAATATTTTTATTATTAATTAATTATATATTTCGATAGGAATGAAATTAATTCCCTTTTTTACCCGTTTTCTGAAGTTTTCGATCCAACCCAGAGACCCATGAAAGCGCGGTTGGAAACACAGAGCAAAGATAGATGTTTAGTTGAAAAAAGAAATTGAAGATGCGTAGTTAAAAAAAAACTTACATTCTCAAAAGTATAACTTAGATATAGGATCCGGACCACTTATTATCAACTCCGTCCAATTGTATTTACAGTTGTCAAAAGTCAAAGATGAACAGCCCGAAACCTCAATATACCCTAACCTTAAACCTTAGTTATACTTTGGAGATTGTAAGTTTCGTAACTACAAACCTTCTAATGTTGTTGCATTTGGTTGTCGATGGAAATTAGTACAGGAGGAGGGTGGAGCCCCATAGTCTTACTTTAATTGTAATAAATTTGACACCACTTAAGAAAAAAGTCACCCGACAAAAGCCACCAAGCTCCCATAAGTACCTCCCAAGAGAAACGAAAGGGGAAAAAAACGATCTCAAAGTAAATATTCTATGATAGTTTAACAAAGCTGCAAATAGCACTTGACTTTTTTTATTTGGTTGTAGTGGCTTAGCACTATAGAGCTACGGTGACTTATTTGGACACGAAATGGCTATCGGAATGGGAATCATAGTAGAGACCTAAAATACTAAAGAAATGAATATCTTAACAATTCAGTTTTTTTTCCCTACAAATACGTGTCTGAAGATCCATGGTTCACATGAAATGTTATATATACCACATCTCAAGACTTTCGTGAAGAATTTACAGAGAAGTATGATTAAAAGATTAATTGACACTATATATTTGTTAATAAACGAGAAAATGGTGGAGAAAAAATTATTCTAGCAACGGAACACTCTTAGAAATAACACTTTCATTTTTGACGATTCATGAATCCTCAAGCCTCATTTCGTTAATTTTGAGGATTGTTTCGTCTAACTATGACTTGACTTTTGAGTAAACACGAATCCTCACTTTTACGATCGTGATTTGACGATTCTGTATCTTGATTTTGAGGAAACTGAATCTCATTGTTGTACTCACATGCTCAAAAATGACGAAATATTTCTTTAGATTAGACGACATTCAAATCCTCATAAAAATGACGATTTAAGTTTCCTCACTTTGAGGAAAAGAAAACTCGGAGCATTTGCCAGTAAACGGAATCGTCAAAATTAAGGAAAATTTCGTCGTTTTTGAGCATTCATTTTTTAGAGTGAGGGGGGGGGGGGTATCTTTTATATTAGAGCAACGTATCTTATGTATGGTAGTAAATCAGGGCCATCTAGCGTGTATGTAATTTTGTAGCAGCTGCGGCATTAAAAAGTGCACGTTCGAAGGAGTCTGAAGCAATGTTAAAGTCAATACCATCTAAACTAAATTACCAGTTACAGTCAGAGCTCGGGCTTACTCTTCATTTTCAAAGGACTCAAAAATACGGTCCAGGCAACAGATTTTAGATATGCTGACACCAATTACATGAAGGTTATATGTTTGGTTACATTTGTTCAAATTGATTCGGTATTAGTTAAGTGTCAGTAGCCCAGTGGTTACAGCGTCCGATTCACATGGCAGATGGTGCCTCCACCAGCAAGAAGGAAAAGATGTTGGCACTGTTCAACATGCTTGGCCCTTAGTTGGTTCACCAGTTCATCTTAGATCTCGGACCTTCTGGTCCTGAATCGATTCCTGTTACCTGTTAACACGTTTTTGGTAGGTTTTCGATGACGGAAAAAAGGTGCTTCGCACCGATGCTCATTTGCTCAGTTCAGATTTCCGATATTAGTTGATGTTCATCGAGTACTAATTCACCGTTGGGTCCAGAAAATTTTTTGTGCCTCGGAGATTTCTTAGATCAGGCCCGGCTTGTCCTGTCGTCTGTATCGAGTCCTGGTTACAGTGATACCAAACCACATCAACGAAAAGTTGGCGGTGCTCGCAGAGATAAATCCCTGTCATTTTTAAAAACGAGGTAAATAGCCAACATTACGAGTGATCCATCAGTAGTTTTCACGCCTAGTGTTGGAAAGCGCTGCACTGGCAGAGAGAGCGCCTATTTTTATTTACTTGCCTTTTCCCAAACCGCGGGCCTAATTGTCTGGAACTAATAGAAGCGCCGCTTTGCCGCAATTAGAATTTTACTCCTCGCTAAAAACTTCATGAATGGATTTTTTTTAATGAATGGGGCTTTCGGGGAAAATTAAGGATGATTTTTTCGTGTGTGCTAATGACTTTCGGAATAAATGATTTAGAGACGAATCTCTTTTGTGTTGTGACATAATCGAGTGCGTCTGGGTGGTGATGACGTATATTAGCATTTTATTACGTCACACTTAAAAATGTTCAAGGTAAAGATGTTTTAAGGTTTAAAAAATATTTTATAATGAAATAATTTAGATAATGTGATTGAGACCAACAGTTATTTATCACATGGGTCGGAGACCTGGACCGAATCAAAAGCAATAAAAGATGTTTAATAACTTGGGAGCGAAAATTTTTGAGAGCCATATTTGGAAATATGAGAGAAGGTGATGGTTGGAGTGTTGGAGAAGGCGATACAATTTTGAAGTGGCTTGACTGTTTAGAGAGAAAAACATTATTAACATCATAAAATCAAAGAGAATTCAATGGCCGGGACATATGGAAAGAATGGACAATAGCAGAGGCAAGAAGAAAATTTTCTCCGTGCCTCTGCTATCGTCCAATGTCAGAGAGAGAAAAAAAAGACCTAGAAAAAGATGGATAGATGACGTGGAAAAAGATCTGAAGGCCATGAAAATTAAGAGCTTGAAAACGAAGACCAGAGACTAGCGACTTTGGAGTCGCATTGTTAGAGAAGCCATGGTCCACCATGGACTGTAGTGCCAGGGAGTTAGTTAGATAATTTGATTGAAAAAAGGGGTATTTTTTAGTTGGTTCATAGTTTACGCAAATTTAATGAAAATTAGCAGTGCATGTACCCGTTGACGAATTTTCCCGAATAAACCCCTTCCTACTAGTTCCCGTGAAAATGACGAGTTGAAGTACCTATCGGCTAAAATAATCCTAAATGCTGGCTTTTCCTAGAAATTAAACTTTAAAAAAAATTCAAGCTAAAAACAAATGAAAAATTAAAAATGAAAATGTATACTGCTCATACACTTATTTTCTTATCTAATTTTCAGGGATAAAAAATATGCATTGGTATTCCTGCTTTCTTTAAAAAAAAATCTAATCGTTAAGGGGTTGAAAGATTGGTCAGAAATTAAAGACAATTAAAATACATTATCCCTGTTAACACTAAATATTTTTCACACTTAAATAACTCCTCCGTATTTCTTGATATTACAATAAAATACTATCATACATTTTAAAAGTCTTCAAATAAGTATGACATTTAGTTCTCTTTTACTAAGGTGTAAAATGGTATTTAAAAAAAAGTCTCACCATAGGCGTAAGGATTCTGCGTCGTTTGTGTACCATTCCCAGCAGGAAAGTGTGAGCTGTATGGGTTCAGGTACGTACTTTGAGACAGGGGCGAAGAGTTCGTTTTGCTGTTGTTTTGGTGACTCAATGCCCGGCCACCTGAGCAAAAAAGAATTTCAAAGATTAGGGTAGACTGACCAGTGAGTGAACAGGCCCCAGTGAATGAACATTTGGTTAGTATAATTAAAAAAATAAGGATTGAAAATCATTCCACTATATGGATTGGCAACACTGACTTCCTCCCATGTAGTAGGAAGCTATCTGACAATGGTTGGTAGTCCTGGTCATTATATCCTGATATTCATTCACTGGCGAACGTGACGTCTTAAACGTTAATTCACTGGTTAGTCTACCCTATTTTTGTTTCTTGTTATTGACGGTTTGCACTATGACTTATCCCTGTATAAATCTATGTTCAATAAATTCAAATAAAGATAGTAATTGCTAAGTTAAATTAATCAAAACTAATTGTTGTAAAAGAGGACGTTCCTAACCCACTAGTGCATACTGTTGCTATTTGACAATATACACTTTAACCCTTTCAGCCCCGCAGTGGTGCCATTTGGAATAATCATGTTTCTGATCATAATTTCACAAAAAATAGGGCTGTTAACTGATGGGATTAATAAAAAATATTTTACAATAGGAAAAACGTTTGAAGAATCGAATGATGTGTTTTTTTTTATATCATAAATGGCTATAGACGATCAGAAAAAAAATGTATAAAATGATGATGCCAAATTGTCATTTTGCCTGAAAGGGTTAATGACTTTAATAATATTGTTGATATTAGGTATTTTGAAAAATAATTCATCTATAGGTTTAGGAAGCAGTATTGATGCCCTAGAATCAAAAACGTCAACTATTTTTAAATAATTTTATGTTGTATACAATTTAAAGGGTATCATTTCCCCAAGTTTAATACATCGCCCTCAATGCTAAGTCTATGGCCAAGCAATTTTTTTTAAATAACAAGTTTCTGCTCAAAGAGATTTTTTACAAAACATGTTTTCCGCAATGTACGACTTTCAAAGTTCGAAATATACTTTTTGAAGTAAATTTTTTTTAAAAAAAGCCATATGAGAGCTAAGGAGCTCCATAAATAATAGTCAAATATATAACATGAGTGTAGACACTTTTAATAATTAAATTATTCTAAACTATTTTACTTGTTCAAATTTCAGACACTGACATAAAAAACATCGGACATGGACTAAGAAACATTGGACCAGTTACAAGGACCAGAGTTAATTACCTGTTACACCATAGGACTGAGAAAGAACGTTGTACGCTGTGGCTTGACTAGCCTGATTGTAAAAGTTGGACGCTGCTTGCATAGAGTAGGCAGGGTTTTGAGATCCGAATTGCTGATACGCTTGCATACTGCTGAAACGTACAATATTAAAAAAAAAAAAACATTATTTATTAGATTTGTATATAAGGAAGCAATGTTTGCATAAATGAATTGAAGTAAATAGATAAAGACAGCTAATGGGCAAACGAATGGGAAATTTAAAAGGATCATTCATAAGTTAATGGTATTTTTCAAGGTGTTGATCAATAGATCAATAGAATAAAATCAAAATACGCCTGATCCTTCGCACCATTGCTTTCAATAAGCATTTTCGGTAAACGCAACCTCAATTCAGTACAACCTTCATAGGTACCTCATAAAACACAATTAAAGAGGCTAGATGCATAACTCACTTTCTCCGATGTGTAACTAAAATATGGGTTCTGCAACGTCCATTGGCGACTTCGTGCTAATAATTGCATTCGTCAAAAGTCGCCAATAAATCATCCGGACCCTATGTCTTAGTTATACTTCAGGGAACGTTAGCTTGGCGGAGCAATAGTATAGCAATAGGCGCAGCTCCCTACTTTTTCTTTCTTCTGAGAGATAAGCAAATTGGCAGAAGTGTAAGCTTGTTTTCACAGCATTAGTAAAAAATAAATAAATAATTACTGAAAATTTATTTTCTTATTTTTTTACAGTTATATTTCTGCAGTAGATGGTTATAAATAGCTCCTCCATGCTTTAACTTTTAAAATTAAATAAATTATTAAATTTATATATTTTTTTAAAAAATATGTTCATTGTTGGAAAAACCTGACAGTAAGGTGACGGGTATATACGTCTATATCCCTCAAAGGGTGTACATATGTAAAAATAGCGAATTCTCCTTCTTACCTGCTATAATAAGAAGATGGATAGGAACCTGTAAAATCCAGGGCTGTTCCTTTACCTGGGCTTAAGTCACCTACAATTAAAAATAGGTACAGTTAATTAAAAACTTCAAAGAACATAAAAAAATATATATGCAAAAAAGGAAATATATATTTCTTTTTCAAACTGCTAACTAATTTACACACACTTTTGAAAAATTTATTAGGTGCAATATACTTTTTAGAGAAATACAAGAAAATGTAAAGTAATATACAGATATCAAGTGAAATATATTTAATAAATGGAATATTTCATAAATAGAATATATTTGTGTTTACTTTTCTTGTACAAAAAATAACATCACTGTTTTGTTATTTAAGAGTACTGGCCATTCTTTTTACACGTGAATAACATGATTTACGAAATAACATGTACACTGTAAATTTTTTATATTTTTATATGAATCGTAAACTCAATTATTTCCATTTAATGTGGGATTGCTTCTTAAGTTTTATGGAAGTTACTGATATATTCTAGGAGTATTTCTGGTAAAATTCGGGCAGCTTAACAGTCCAAAATTTCCCAGTAACGTTTCTGATTTGTTGTACAGTATAGTTTGATGTAAGGAATAGTTTACTTCTTGCCAACACAAGTTGGGTAAATAGAGTTATGCCGTGGAGAAGATCCTTCCACGGATGTAAAGAGTTCCATAAATTATTTGTGAATCCATACAGAAAACGTGTTTAAAACATTAATTTCGTTTAAGGTCAAAAACAGATTTGAATATTTGAGAAAATTCGGCAATTTTATCGGCAGAAGGAAAAGTGTATTTTGGTTAAATTGTATTCAGATCATTTTGTATGTAAATATTACCTTACAAGTGCTTTCAATTAACAGACCAACCGGCGCTTTTCCCTCTTTGTTTTTTCCCTAAGTTAGGTTGGCAAGGAGTGTAGAGTGTTATTAGCCTCAATTTTGATAATTGCTAAAAAGCTTCGATTACATCAAATTTCCCACACTTTTACACAGGGCATCGTGTATTACCAAACCTACAATCTACAAGGGCACCGGCACTTTTTTTTAAAAAAAATTCAGACATTATGCCGTATTTCGCTCATACAGTGCAGTTGGCCCCCTTACCTGTGTAATTGGCTAACGAGTCTGCGGTCGGATATCCGGAATCAAGGTGAGAAGCATCCGAAGGTGCAGACAAATGCTCGACTTTCACTATAAAATTGGAAGGGAAGGAAAGCGTCACTTCTCTATCCAATTCTAAGCAAAGCGAACTACTAGTTAAACGCTAAGGTTCCTTGCACGGAAGCCACGACCAAGGGCGGAGCTATAAAGCGCGTGGAGCAATCAGATGAAGACAAAATTAAACGGCTGAAATTTTCTCTTCATTTGATTGCTCCACGCGTTTTATAGCTACGCCCGTGGTCGTGGCTTCCGCGCAAGAAAACGTTGTGTCTAACTATAGAGGTTCCCAAACGCTTTGGTTTCACCAGGGCCTGATCTAGGAAAACTCAGATTCGAGGAGCAAAAGCAGAAGCAGAACCTCCACGAAAACTATTCAGTGTTATCGCCCTTAGGGGTAATGATGGTGCTAGTTAGCCGATGTATAGTATTTGTAATACTATTTTATCGACTTCCTTATGACATCGATCAAACTCCTGAACTGGCGTTAGATTAAGGTCCGAGTTGAAATAAATAAAAGCAAAGTGGGGTCTCATAAAATTTTAACCCTTTCCGTCCCATTGATGCCATTTGGCATCATTATGTTTCTGATCATTAATTTTTAAAAAATAATTGGTCTGACATCTATTGGGATTAATAAAAAATGTTTTCTAAAAGAAAAAGAAAAACGAGGAATCGAATGATGTGCTTTTTGATATCATAAAGGGCTATATGCGATCAGAATTTTTTTTTTTCTGAAATGTTGATGCCAAATTGTCATTGGGACTGAAAGGGTAAACCTTTATTGAAATTTTGGGGGGACTACAGCATTTAGCATAAGACGAATTAAAATTAAAGAGCTCCTAAAATTTGGGGACCATAGGCCAAGATCTTATGTTGTAGATCAGGTCCTAGATTTCACAGTGCGCTTGGTGAACCAAATTTATTACGGCTCCCTATAATATCCTATCTTTTTTTCAATTTTAACAGTCACCACCGTTTTGTGTAATAGCGTAGATGGTATAATTAGTTCATTACTTGGTCATATGTACTTATCAGGATATAAATAAAAAGGATAGGATGCCGTAACGTTCTGTTTGGGAACCTAGAATCTTAATGGAGCTTTTCTTTCTAATTTACTAAAATTGTCTTTATTTTTCTTAATATCCATTTTTAAAAAAATGCCGTAGTCTTGATTTCGGAAAACAAGTTTTGATAGTTGTGTGTGTTCGTTGTTATAACTATATTTTGCAAAGGCAATTCAAACGAGAGAAGGGCGATACAAAGAGATTTTGTGAGCAATGATTTAAAATGAGTAAACAATGCGTTGAAGCAAGCAAGAAAGCCATAGCTATAAGGAATAAATATATTTTGATAAGGAATTAAATATATTTTGGATCAACAGCTGGGCCTCTGGCCTCTTGTTGGTCTACAATTTTTGTATTTGCATTTAAAAAAAATAGTTTACCAGAAGGTTCATTGCCGCACATTCCTATGTATCCACATGTAGGTGTTGAATTATATGACGGCGAATCATTGGGACTTGCCATAGGACCTAGGACACCTGAAGAATATTTTTTGTAATTATTAAAATAACACATCAAATCGGATACATAACTTTTAAAGTCATTTATATGATAACATTATTAATAAAATATTCAATAATAATTATTTTGAACATATTTGTGGGTCTGAACAATTCAAAATGTAGGTGAATTATTAATTTTTGCCATAGTTACAGAACTTGGTTTCATTACTTTTTCCTTCACATTCAAGTTTTCCCTAAAGCACAAAACTACCATTAAGTTTTTTCTTACATTCTTTGTATATTTTTTTTCTGAACACTTGTAAGAAATGGACGACAACCAAAGGTTTTTTCCTGATAGATTTAGTAATTTTAAAATATAGAAGCATATTTATAAACACTTGCTAGAGGAATATAATTTTAAAATATTAAAAAAAAATTAAATTTTAGTTCAACATTTAAATTTTAAGATAATGCAGTGAAAACAAGTTAACATTTCATCCAAGTTACGCTGAGGATCATAATTTTAAGGATGATAAAATTGTTCTCAATCAGCTATAAGTAATTGCAACTTTTACCATTGAAAGAGTTGGTGGTAAACTAGTCGATTCAGATGCTAATGAATGTTAGTGCGACTTTTACCATTTGCGGAAAGAGTTGGTGGTAAACTCGGCGATTCAGATGCTAATGAATGTAAGTGCGACTTTTACCATTTGTGGAAAGAGTTGGTGGTAAACTCAGCTATTTAGATGCTAATGAATTTAAGTGCGACTTTTACCATTTGTGGAAAGAGTTTTTAACATTGGAAAGAGTTGGAAAGAGTTTTTAACATTTGTGGAAAGTGTTGGTGGTAAACTCGGCGATTCAGATGCTAATGAATGTAATTGCGACTTTTACCATTTGTGGAAAGAGTTGGCGGCAAACTTGGCGATTCAGAAGCTAATGAATGTGGGGATGTCTGTCCACTGTCGCCTTGCGTTTCTGGACTGGATAAACTGCCCTGTTGACTCTCTTGACTACTGTAAAGAGAACAAAAATATTGTCAAAACAAATAACATTCCATTTTTAACTGAATACGTGGGGAACTGTGATAGATATTTTTTAAAGCTTTTTGCTATTCGATTTTAAAATGGCGTGGAATCGTTTTATCTCCTAAAAAGTAACTAATGAGTCACCGAACTAAAATAGTCCATTACACCATTACCAATTAACAAAATTTATTCAGCAGTTAAGGGGGTTCGGTAAGTTGTAAATCGGTAATGTTAAATTGGCCAATTGCAATGTACCATTCACAATAACTACTGATCAGATCATCTTAAAATTTTCTGTGTGTGTTATACCATCCTTATATACTAATCTGAGGTTAAAAGTTTTTTGTAAATATTTGTTAGATATTTTTACATAGAATATGTTTTAAAGTACCCAAAAAATCATGAAATTTTTCACTTTTTTGCCCCATAAAATTTTTTTCACTTTAGTTTTATTAAAATTTATAACCTCAGATTAATCTATACTATGTATTACGTCATATAAAAAAGTTTACGAGAAAACATAGCATAGTTTTTGAGAAAAGGTACATCGAAGTTCAAAAAATCAAGTTCTGAGAAAAACGCGTTTAAAGTTTTTATTGTTAACCCATTTCCTTACGAAGATATGACATTAAAATGGCTTTTAATGTCAAAAGTATTTTTCCAATGGTCTTGATACTTTGTGGCATCATTAATAAAGGTTGTAATAGTATTTTAAGCCAATAATTTTTGTTTTGATTTTTTCACCGATTTTGGGGTACTGAACCCCCTTAAGTCATACTTTTCTTTTATGACCAGCAAAAGTCACCAGGCCCGGACTGGCCCGCCGGCCCATCGGCCCTCGGGCCGGTGCGCCTTTTCCAAAAAAAAAAATTCTGACTAAAAATTTTTGAACTTACTTAATGGTGGTATATGTTTGGTCTTACGTGATCCGTTAAGGAGATGGTTAGACAAAACAAAACCTTCAAAGGTAACCACCATGAGTTGACGCCTTAACATACACGGCAGTGCAGTATCAATTGTAACTATAAATTTTAAATAGGACATTTTGATCAATATTAAAAACAGATCTTAATAAGGCGCCTTTCTTTACATACATGCGCATCTTAATAAGGCGCCTTTCTTTACATACATGCGCATCGCAATAAGGCGCCTTTCTTTACAAAGCGCCAAACGGCTTCGTAACACGTACATTTCGCAGTATATTATTAATCTTGGGTGCTGATGGATATATAAAAAAAAAGTTAAAGCACCAAGCAGTATAGGGATGCCTGATGATGATATCACTCACATATCATATAGGTGGCTTTAAACTTCTTGGTATACCATATTGATATCTGGTGCCAAAATTTTTTTGTTTCATTTAATTGGTTTTAAATGAGGGACCTAAAAAAACATGCACTAAGACTATTTTGAAGCTTTTCATTTTACATTCGGCTCTTTTAAATTTAATTGCATACATTTTTTAATTTTCCGAATAAAACTCATTTAGTTTCGTCAGGAAAGCGCAAGTGTTTCGATTAAGGCGTCATATGCCACTGATGACAGCTTCCAAGGATCAACCCTTCGCCTAAAATTGCGTCAAGGAGAATTAGAGCGCCTTTAATTTCACACTCCGTTTTTAGTCTTCTTGTATATATTTCTCAATTTTCTGGGTAAAATAGCGCCCTGTATATGAGACTGGTGCAAGCTAAAGATGGTGTGGTCTATGCAACGCAGTCCTGAAGCCGTGGGCTAAGTTTGCATTGGGTGCCAGGGTAGGTTTCGGCCACGTCACTTGACCGCGTTCCTAAAATTCGAGACTCATTGCAAATCACCTCAGAGTATCTCTAGTTCAACATTCTCAATAAAACTAAATTTTTGTATAAAAAGCATTCTTAAAATTTTTTTAAATATGGGTCTTGTTTATCAATCTTGAAAACCTGGTGCAGAAAACTATTTGAATTGTTTCATTTTAGCGTTACGATATCACAAAAAGCGCCCTTGGACTTCGCTGCTGAGAATTTCGATGCCTGATACCGAATATTATTTTAATTGTTTCATTAGAGCATGTACGATGGGACATAGGGCGCTGTTAGGCTTTATAGTTTTTGATTTCATGGCCGGAGCCGAATATTATTTGAATTGTTCAGACGCGGATCGAGGGGTCAGCTGAACCCCCTGTCGTATTTCTTTGACTAAATAATTTCTCTCCCCCCTCCCTCCTTTTTCCTACTCAAAAAAGGGTTTAGAGTCAACCCCCCCCCCCCCCCCTAAAAAAGCCTGCGTTAAAGTTACATATTTATCAGAGGAAGCATAACAAATACAGACGGAAAACCAAAATCTTAGTTACAGAAAATAAAAAGCAAACTACAGATGATGAGCGATGGCGCCAACATGATCAATTTTTACGACGCCTATATTTCTCATTTATTCTGTTTTTATTTGTGAGTATATATATAATATTTTGTATACTATAATATTTTGTATTCACAAACCTGCAAGGTCTCGAAACTGTGCAGTTTAAAAGAAAGTAAATAAAAAAATACCACCCCAGCTTAATTTACCAGCGAATGGGGGTTTTGCGCGGGAAAAAGATTTATTGTATGATTGGATTTTTTTACTGATAACTAGCTGAACAGACGTATATTTAAGTGTCCCCCCCCCCCCTTTCGAAAAAAAGTAAAGCCTATCATATAGAGGCGCCAATTTTGCGACGCGCCAAAGAGCATGTATTCAAACAGAAAGTGGAAAGTAAAGAATAATAAAATGTGGTGTCCAATCGGAGTTTTTTATAGTATCTCTTTTCCCTTGCTTATATCACAAAATTACATTAAATATACGTGCAAGATAGGATTAAGAGAAAGATGATTAGTTTCTTCATACGTAAGTTCTAATTTCTAACATTTTCTGACATTGCCTCAATAATATTAAAAAATTATATAATACTTAATTACTGCTATTTGTAGAATGATTAAAATTTATTTGATTGAGATGATATATATATATGGCAAAAAATAATGATTGATAATGATGAAGATTGATAATAATAAGTTAAAATTTTGTAGTTGCTGCACTTACTATATTTGTTAAGGTGCCATTTTAAAGACTTGTCTTTGTGTCATGTGACAAAAAATGACATTGACCTGGTGTTCAATAAATCTAAAAGGTGGCATTTTGCCTGATGAGACAAAATATCAAAAAGTTTAATTCCTATAGTTTCAATTCAGCATTTCGGTTGATGAAATAAAAATAAAATTGACAATTAAATTATGATTTATGAATCATATATTTATTGAGTAATCGTATTTCAGTAATCAGTAATCTTTTTTATAATAATTAAATTTAAAATCAGAAGCTCATTGTTTAATTTTTTTACAACAAATTATGTGACTTATTCATGCCGTGGTTCGTGGAATGCAACAAATCCAACGTTTTGTTTTCAGATGTTTGGTATGGAATTATTTTTGTTTTGGTATTCGAAAATGTGTTTTCAAAAAATATTTTTTTAAAAGCCAACTTCTTGCTGTGCTGTTGGTTGTTCTAAACATTTTTTTAAAAATATTGCATAGAAAGATAAGTTTCTTTTCATCGGTATCGGTTACTTTGTAAATGAAAAAGTCTATAAAAACGATAAAAAAAATTATGTGTACCTGATTTTTTAAAATGCTTTTTAAATCGTTCTATTATTCTTAGAGAATCATGTAATCTATAATAACAAACAAAATTTTATGAGTGTCACGTATTTTTTCTCCGTAAAAATTCAACTTAAAATTCCAGTTATTTTTATCAGTACCTAAAATTGACAAAATCTTACGTAATAATATTGATAGCGGTTCTCCGAACTGTACTAAAAAGTTTTAGGGGAAGAGAACGATCCGTTATTTTATATAGATTCGATTGGAGTTCGCTTTTTTTTCTGTTCTCTTTATTAGTTTCAATTCAGACCAAAGGCCACATGTAAAAATTATTTCACACACCACAAAGAAAACGTAGACAAAATATGCATCGTTTGCAAGAAGTATTTTTCACCGTCATCACACGATGCAGCTGCTGTTTTGTTTATGGTTGGACCTCGATTTGTTATGTGTTTTGAAGATTCCCGGGGATATCGAACGTCCGAATAAAGTGTAGGTGGCAGAAAAAAAGCGGTCTGGCGTTTTTTTCTTTGGTGACGAATACTTTAAATACTAATTTTGAAAAATGTAACGTGAGATTGCCGCACCCTTGTTATGATTTGCATTATGCTTAAAATTTGCAATAAGATGTAGAATCATCGTCATAAATACCACCTATTTTTGGATTTTTTAGGCGTCGTCAGCTGTTTTTTTTTTTTTTTGTTTGAAAGATTTGACATAAGTTTATTTACTTTTTTTTCGTTTAACTGTACTTTTAAATTATTTTTTTTTGTTCGAAAGGTACGATACCAGAGACATATCTTTGTACTTTTTTCCCATTTAACAGCCGTTTAATATTTGCAGATTGTCGCGCGTCAATGTAGTTGAATTTCTTGTTTTGAGCTCTAAAAATACATTTTTTTTGCTATGAATGAACAAGCTCTGTCAGTTTTTTGTGATTTATAATCTATAGATATTAGAGACATAGCTTTGCTTGTTGTAGATCCGAATTTTTGTGAGTATTAAAGTAACAAATTGCCTAAGCTCTAGGCTATTTTATAGTTAATTCAACAATTCTTGATTTATTTTGTCACATAAATGTTTCCTAACGTAGGTATAAAATGTGCTTACTTTTGAACAATAGTAAACACGTTGTATGTGAGCCGAGATTAATTTAAGTTTTGTCAAGAATATGCGGGGAGAGGGAGGGGGGGGGGGGGGCGCCCTTTGAAGCCGGGAAGGGCCGGTAAAATTACGCCCTTTTCAGGGAGCCAGTCCGGCCCTGAAAGTCACCACTGATAAAGATCACCTGTATTCTTAAAGCAGACTAAAATCCCTCCTTGGAAAAAGCAATAAATTTTTCTTAAGTTAAATACCGATTGAAATCGATTTTAATTACTACATTAAAATGAATCAAAACTTTGAAAATGCCCAAATGTTGGCAAATGCGTGATATCTACCGGCATAAGTTAAAGAAATAACTTCTCAGACGTTATAAAAACCCTTTAGTATATAATTTATTAAAAAAACGCACCAACTCAAATAATAAATTTAAAAAAGTCCATTACCAAATAAAATATTTTATTCAGCAATAACTTCCACAGTTGAGTCAAATTTCAATTTTGTGACCAGCAAAAAAGCCGCCATTAAAAACTGATAGCAGTCAGTTTCTTAAAGCGGCATAAAAGTAAAAGAGCACTCTTTGGGAAAACAATCGAAATCGAATTTAACTGCTACCTTAAAATAAAGGGAAATATTGAAAAAGTTCAGATATCAGTCAGTTTATTAAAGCGGACTAAAAGTAAAAGCACTCTTTGGAAAAACAATCGAAATCGAATTTAACTGCTAACTTAAAATAAAATGAAATAATGAATTCCTGAAAAAGTTCAAATTTTGGCGAATGCAAAGTGATACGAATAAACTCCTAAGACAATAAAAAAAAACGAAATATTTGTATAATTTATCAAAGGCACCCACTTAAAAAAAATTATTTAAAAAGTCAATTACCAAATAAACTATTTTATTCGGCAGTTGAGTCACATTTTCCTTTTGTGACCAGCAAAAGCCGCTACCACAAAATTGATAACAGTCATCTGTTTCCTTAAAGTGGACTAAAAGCGCTCTTTGAAAAAACAATAAAAAAAATTCTTAAGTTAAAACCAAATTGAAAAATCGAATTTAAATTGACTCGAAACTTTTAAAACATTCAAATGTTCAGTAGGCATAAGTGATACAAATAAACTACCCAGACAATAAAAATAAACAGTTAGTATATAATTCATCACCAAGAGGCAGCCACTTAAAACAATCAATTAAAAAAGCCCATTACCAAATAAAATATTTTATTCGGCAGTTGAGTCACATTTCTCTTTTGTGACCAGCAAAAGCCGCCACTAGAAAACTGATAACAGTCACCTGTTTTCTTATGGCAGACTAAGAGCACTCCTTTAGAAAAAACTGAAATCGAATGTAACTACTATATTAAAATGAGGCGAAACTTCGAAGGCGTTCAAATGTCGTCAAAAATGCTCAATGTAAATTGTACATACGCATAAAAGAAAGAGATGCAAATAAACTCCTCAGACAATAAAAAAACAAGTATATAATTTATCAAAAGGGGCACCCACTTAAAATAATCAATAAAAAAAAAGTCCATTACCAAATAAAATATTTTATTCAGCAATAAATCCAGCAGTTGAGTCACAATTCCCTTTTGTGACCAGCAAAAGCCGCCACTAGAAAACTGATAACAGTCACCTGTTTTCTTAAAGCGGGAACAAATTTAACTAACTACATATAATTTAACTACTACACTCAAATGAATCGAAACCTAGAAAACTTTCACATGTTGGCGAATGCTTAATAAAGAATAAGTTATACAAATAAACTTCTTAGAAAACGAAAAAAACGCAAGTGTATAATTCATCATCAAGATGCACCCACCACTTAAAATAATCAATTAAAAAAGTCCATTACCAAATAAAATATTTTATTCGGCAGTTGAGTCACATTTCTCTTTTGTGACCAGCAAAAGCCGCCACTAGAAAACTGATAACAGTCACCTGTTTTCTTAAAGCGGACTAAAAGCACTCCGCGGAAAAACAATAAAAAGGCATTTGAACCATTGACCCCAGCTTTTACTCTTAGCTTTTTTCCCCTGCACTTCCTAGCTTGAGTAACCCTATGCATGTGTTTATACTCAACTTCTGTCCTTATCGAGAACGACGACAGCTCCCGACACGTACCAACTTACATTTTGCGAAAAAAGAAACATATTCGTTGTTAGAGTTCTGCTTGAAACCCACTTCTGGAATATGTTGAATGAAAGATCAACAAGTCGGCAACTTATTGAAGTTTTTGATTGATTTGTTGCAATTTTTTACAGAATTAACCCTTTAATGCATGAATTTTTATTTTCACCCCAAAAAAATATATATGTACACTTTAATGCTCGTGCATTATGGGAAAAATACTGAAAAAAAATTAACTGCTTTAGAGTTGAAATAATTTCAGTTTTTAAAATTTTTTCTATATGACAAAAACCAACTACAAATTCCAATTTTGATAAGAATGACTAGAAAACTACTAAATATATTTCAAAATAACCCTTTTTAACTATAATTAATTTTTTCAAAACAATTTTTTTGTATATTTAGTACTAATATTGTACTTTGAATGCTGCAAAAAACGTACTTTCACAACAGTTAATAACCTCACTCTTTAATTTTGAATACACTTTTACTGTCATCTATGAGGATTATTAGTTACTAAAACTTCGTAATGGAATGTAATAGATGAAAAAAAAATTTGTCGGGAGGGAGCTCTAATTTAACATAAAAAGTGGATTATGTTACTTGTTGCCAAACGGCAACAGTATGCATTAGAGGGTTAACTTTTTTTACAACTTTTGAGAATTTTCAGTTTTTAAAAATATTTTCTTATTTAAGTATAGTTTTTCCGTGTATTTTTATTTAAAACTATCATAACATTTGTCATAAGTTCAGTAGTGTAAAATAAATGCATACATTAAAGTCTTCGAAAAAATATTTCGAAATGAAATTTCTGAACTATTTGTAAGATTAAATCTATTGAGTAGTTGTGCTATTCCAAATTCCCTTCTTTATTCTATAAACAATGGACTTTGATTGGGAAAATTATTTTTTAGTAAAATGTACTCTAACAATTTTAATCTAAGAACAGACACATGTTTTCTAAGAGTAAAATTGCATTCAGTAAAAAATATTTTTATATTTTGGAAACCGTTAAAAATATACTTTAATTATACTGAAAGCCAAAAAAAAAAATGATATTTTAAGTATTAAAATATTTCTATATTTTTTGAGGTTTTAATCAATTATACTCCAGAATTTCCTTGTGATTAACGTCAGATCAAAGAATTGGAATTTTTATGAATCATTTATTAAAAATCATAAGAAAATGAGTTACGTTAATCAAAGTAAATTTAATCACCTGTAACTAAAGATACCACATGTTTTTCTAAACTGTTTTAGAGCTCCTAGTACTTATTCAGTCACACCTTTTACAACAATTACTGATTAAATTTGATTTGATATGTTTACACATCATAAAACTATATTAGTGAATTTAGTGGTGCTATAAATATAACTAACTAACTACATTTAAAAAATTTATTTTCTGTCTCTTACTTTACGTGCATGTGTATTTAGATTTTAGCTATATTCATGATCTCGATTAAGTAAAAAAAATTGGTGTTTAGAATTACGTAATAGATTAGAGCATAAGTGATTCTTAACAATCTATAAACATCTGTAACAATCTGTAAACCAAAAGCTTAATCATAAACAGTTACTAAAAACTTAAATTTAACTTCTTTATAGAATCAATTTTAAATTTCGGTTGTCTAACGGTGTCTAAATAGAGTATTATTGTTCCTTTGGGATATTTCATGCTTAATTTGGAAGTAAAAGCCAATTTGGAGTTGTTCGGCTTTGGTGTTTAATTAATACAGTATTTATTTGAAAAGACATTAAACATCTAAATTTCAATTTTTCCCCTTATTTTTCTTTGATGCAACAATTTAAAGAGGGCACTGAGGTCTAACTTCAAACCATACTAAGCACTTTATAATAGTTCTACCAAATTTTAAGTCATAACATGTAATTACAAGTAAACCCTAAAGTATAAGAAAAATAATAAATAACATTTCCGATAACACTAGAATAGCCTACTTTCACGTTGCTTTAATGTTCACTGATGTTCTTGTAGTTTAGACAGAGACAAAAACAAGCATTAAGATATAGTATATTATGTCATACCTTTCTAATATATTTTTTTTAAAATCCAACTAGATTAGCACTTAATTTCAAACATAGAAATAAGATTTCATGGACAAATTTGTTTTAAGATAATGCTTTAAATGCCATTTTTAATAAAGGCTACATTAACTTCTTAGTACAATTTTGTTTAACCAAATATCATTTAATAACTTACCATCACTAAAATATATGCTTCTTATAATAAAATGCACAAATTCACCACTAGAGCTTGAAGCACTGAATTCTTTATGATTCTGGGGCATCAAGGATTTTAAAAACTATTCCAAATGTATTTGAACACCATTGCACTAAAACCCTTCTCAAAGGGTCAAGGAATTCACCAAACAATTCATACTGCTAAACGGTTTGTTAAAAAAAGGTTCTCCAAAAGGATTGGTATTATAAAAACTCAGTTCCAAGAGCGGCCCGAATAGTTAATGCAAGAAATTCCACTTTGGAAACGATCTTCCACATCAGCAATAAACCTTCTCCAACATGATACTAAACACAAACTACAGATGACCAAAAATCTCCATAAGCATGATCAAACAATTCACCAAACAATATATACCGTAAAGGGTAGTTTTTTACGGGTTCTCTAAAAAGATCGATATAAATAAATTCGGTTCTAGGAATGGTCCTCCAAATGGTAAGTATTGCAAAAAAAAAATCCGTTCTTTAAACGATCTTCCACATCAGCAATAAACCTTCTCCTCCATGATACTAAACACAAACTACAGATGACCAAACAATCACCACAAGCGACCTCCTACACTCAAGCAACACTTTTTTTTATTTCTTGTATATTTATTAACTTATTACAATTTTTCTTTTATCTTCCAAGAAGAAAAAAGGGAGAAAAAAATTGGTAACCCCGTTTGTCTACCTGTCACCAGATCTTATCAAGATTGGACAAATTGAACGCACCCGCGGACCACACCTTTACTTCTGCAGAACATGGTTAAGAGAGCCTATGGACCAATATAAAATAGGACTAGAATTTAAAGTGGTCTAACTCAACAGGTAGCACAAGACTTTGAAATATGGTTTAAAGCACAGAGAAAATTTGTCATGATTTTAAAAAGACTTCACATTAAAAAATTTTAGAGTAAGATTTTGACCAGGATCCATGGTGACAGCTAGAAAGTTCCTGGACTCAGGTATTGTGCTAAAATTTGTGAATGCATTGTGTCGCAGACGAAATACATTTAAAGCTATCGAAATGAAAGATTTTTTTTTACTGATTAGTGTTACCAGGGTATACATTAAAAAAATGTATTCACATTTTTGTTCTATGTCAAGTCAACTCTTTTGCTAATTGAAGGACTTCTGTAATTTTTGTTACCAACAAGAAGTGTTTCAAATACACAAACATTCATTCGAAATTCTTAGGGAAAGGGATCCCATATATCCAAATGAAAGAGACTATGATCCCGAGTTACAAAAATCTGAACAATTTGTACTTGTCGTCGGATTAGTTGCTAAAAAACTTCTCGTCCACCCAAAAATTTTACATGCCCAAACTTTTTTATATCAACATTTTTTTATATAAAGATTTACCTAACATTATTATGTTCTTTGCAGATATTGAATTGCCATAATTTAATTGTAAAAAAACACAATTATCAACATAAGCAATGAAATATTTTCAAAAAAAATTTGGTTCCACGAAATTAATACAAAACTGTTATTTTTAAACAAAATTTTACTTTCCCGAGTAAGTTGGAATAAACTATACTTGCCTTAGCAGTATTCTTACGCACCCTGGGTAAGTCGGGCAATAGTTTTTTTTTAAACCCTGCTGCGATTAGACCACTTTTAAAATAAACATTCAATGTATGAAATCTGACATCAGCTATTGTGTGAATTGATTGTTTTCTGGTTGGGCATACCCCCTCCAGGATGGTTCGCTACCTTTAGATGACTTTACCAGAAAAACTTTATAAAGACATTGCGGTAGTGTTTGAGATTTTTTAAGTAAAAAAGTGGGTGTTGGCTATGCATCAACCAGAAGTATTTTCATCAAAATCACCATTAGATTTAAAATTAAGAAGTTTGGAAGCTTTTTTGATGATATCTCGAGGTTGTGCCGTGGCGGTAAATAGTCAAAAGGCAGTTTTTTGAAGGATTTAAGCTTCCTGTTCAATCATAAATAATATGTTTTTAGAAACTTTTGAGAAAGAAAAACTAATGGCTTTTCAAACTATTGTTGAAATTTCCAGAAATTATAAATTTCGACTTTCAAAAAAGTTCTATTTCAAAGGATATATATAATCATTGCAGTAATTATTTAAACTCTTGTTAACTTTCTTTTTTGTATATTTTAAATTATACAGAATTAACGTTTTAATTTGAAAATAATTGGACTTTTCACAGAAACTCATCAAGAAAATATCAAAATCTTTCCATTAAAATTATTGATTTTTGCTCATTGTATGTAATTCTACTTAAAAGAAATGGGGCATGGTTTTGAAGTTTTGCTTAACTTAGATCTTTTTCATTTCATTGTTTTCTCAATAGGTTTCTAAAAAAAATTTGATTTCCCAAATAATGCCTTTTGATAGCATTGATGTTTTTGATATCATTAATAAATATAGAAATCTTTACTACAAAACTCCAAAGCCATGCAACATTTTTTTAAGCAGAATTACGCACAATAAACACAAAGTCAAGGCCTTTGATAGCATTGATATCCTCACTTTTTCCGACATAATATTTCGAACTTGTCACATCGAAATGGTACGTGACACATACTAAAGAGGAAAGGTATGGTTAGTCCAGCGTGCTGCTTTCAACTAATTAACTATGCCCATTTAACGCACCACTTAGCACAGTTTAAGAAAAGTTATTGAACACATCGCTGACTTCACTCAGCATCAGGCGTAGACGTCGCATCGAATCAGGTACATTCAAGGTTCGTATGCTTAGCCGGCCATTAAAATCGATTGGTAGACCTCACTGGATACACTACTTCCTTGTGAACGTTTCATTTACACTGTCCAGCGTTTTAAAACTGTGCCTCGTGGACTGAGAGGGTTGACATTTTCAAAAATAAAAATTTCTGATTTTTTGCAATTTAATTGGTGGAATCAGAAATTTTACTTTAAGATTAAAATAAAAATTGACCAATTGAAATATTTGAAAGTCCGAAACAATTAAAAAAAACTTGAAAATTTTAGATGAACGATGTAGGGAAAACTAGGTTATATGGGGAATCAATCTTGTTCTGAATTTTGCATTATTTTGGCAACGCAATGCATGGATTTTATTAAAAAACTACATTTTAACAAACTTGAGCAACTTAACAATACAAAAATAAAATGCTGGGAGGTAAGTGAATAAAGAGTATGTTATTATTAGTAAACTACTTTTTTCCACAGACCTGACCAACTTCACAATACAAAAATAAAACTATAAACCCACTAGCTCCTACCCAAGATTTTACTTCAGATATTCTTGAGAACGTTGTAATTCTTCGGCTTACATCAGGACTGAATTCAAACCAACATTTAAAAAATTATAACGACTTGAGGCAAAAGCTACTAAACAATATCAATTTCAAGGTATGCTTTGGGAGGTAATTAATAAAAAGCATATTATTATTACATATCTCGACAGGAAGTGCCCTTGCAAGCAAGACAACAAACACAACAGCAAAAAAACGGCCCCATTCTGCTCCAGTAGACACCAAACCTCGGATGACACCGGCCTGAGGCTATCTGACAACCTGGGTGGGAAGTGTGTTCCTGCAGGTAGTTTGGACCTCCTCAGAAGCGCCGGTGATTGCCCAACAGCGGGGGCCCGGGCCCCCCCACTGGGCCCCCAATCAACACGCACGCCTAGGATATGTCATTTCTGTGTGCTTTGGATTGGAAGTTTGATGGAAGAGATGGTTTCTTGAATACGTTTTGGCAAGATATCATTGGATTTGGCGAAATTAAATATAAATGTCTGTGTACGATATTAGAAATTAGTAGATAATCCTTGTTGTTGATGAGCTTTGGTTCATGGTTAGGTTACCTGATAGGAAAATTATTGTTTAGTTAGTAAATATTTGATGTTTTTTGGCGTCTTTAAGAATGTTTGGCGAAGTTTTTAGTACTCTTGAAGATATATGGACTGATCAGTGATCAGGATACCAGTAGGATCTTTAGGTGAGGGAGGGGAAGATGGATTACCATGGGCTTGGCTTTATATATTTTTAGTTAGCTATGGATTATTTCAGAGGTTATTGATGTCTTTTTTCTTATTATGTCGCAATATTAAATCAAATAAATTATTACAGATAACAGACATGCTAACTGCAACACATTTGAAGGAGATTTTATGCAAATATAACTAGTAATGCAATTTTACAAATTAGAGCATAACGAGAAAATGAAAGTGAAATTTTAAAGAATTGTGTCGAACTCTTTTTTTTATTATTTTAAATTCATTGAGAATAATAACGTGGAAATGCCAAAAATTAATTAAATTTATGAAAAAATTAATTTAAGTAAAATTTATTTATTGAAGATAGCGTGCACACTGCAGATGCATAACTGAATGCACCCAATTACACTACTTTTTTTATTTAATCTTTTTACGCCCCACAATGAGGATTTACACTACTCGAAATGAATGGAATTTTTTGGAAAATACTTTTTTTAATTGTTAATATACTAATTGTAAGCTGGCTTTGAATTCGGTCTTGATTAATCACTTACGGAATTAATTCCGAGATATTTTAACACACCTCCTTCCTTCAAATCAAAACTCCTTCCACAATCATTTAATACCGATTGAGAATGAATTCGACAATCTCTTGCCAAAAAACACACCTGCTCCAAAATCCGCGAGGCCATAACTGTCACATTCCATCAAAATTCAGCAATTGGAGTCACAAACTCGCAACGGAAACGTTCATAACGCTGTCGTAATAAATAAATAGATGCCAGAAAAGAAACGACCCGAACGCTCTAAAAAAACATAAAAAGAAGCCGACCATGTGTCGGTAACTCGCTTACAAAGGCTGGCAATGTCGTCTTTTATCATTCTGCTAATCGTTCCGAGCATAACTTCACACATTTCAAGAAAAGAGCCGTTCCCCTTTTTGCAGAGATTGCTTTCTATTTTGATTGTGCTTTGAGAAAGACAATGGATTAATTTCGTTAGACACTTTTGGCAGGTGTGGAGCGCCACCTTTTGTCACCGTAAATAACTAGTCGTGGCCATTCTTAACCCTTAAATTAAATTATGTCTGTTGAATTGCTAGTACGCAAATAAAGTTGTTTATAGCCACAAAAGGCAAGTTAAACGTTTCTTACTGGTTTTAATAAGAAAATAAAACTTTAAAAAATTGTTTAAATAGTTCAATTTAAGGGTTACAGTGGGTGAGAAAGAGGTAAGCAAAAATCAATCATATTTGTATATAATTATAGCTGTGTGTATATGCAGTTTGCACAAATGTTTGTATATATTGGAATTAAAATTTGTCTGAAATTTTCTACGAATTGTGTGGGGATGAAAAAACAAATTTAGCATATTTTTAAGGATTCAAGAAATGGCGTCATGAAAGTTAAAAGAAAAGCACATTCTAGAATTAAAACATTAATATAAAAGAAGTTTCATCATTTATAATTATGTTAAGAGGTTATATTGTACAGCGATTTGAATAAATTAACAACACAGTAAAAATTGAGCCAAATGCAAAACCTGGACAATTATGTTGCACCATTAACCGATTATCAGTTCATACAGCCTTAGTTTTGAACGTAAACGCCATCCAGTCTAACAACAAATTCAAAAGATATTCTAAATATCAATACTCCATGTATATTAATAATTAACCATTTCTCTATTTCCTTTTGCACAAATATGACCCTTTCTACGCCTAGTTCTTCAAACCAGAACAACACAACACATTTTTCTCCCTTTGCGTACTTCCTTATCTCTTTTATCTCATAAGACAAGAAGTTTTTTCATTTCATTTCTTCGCTTAAATCTTTCAGAATCTATCTTCCGAAAAGATCTCCCTAAAACTCTGACTTCATCCACCCCGACGTGACGGTAATCCGACGTTAAGATATCTTAATGCCACTCTGCGATCCGAAGAGAGGAGACGTTCACGCGTATCTGACGTGCAGGTTTGTCCAACATCTGGATGATGCTGGGCCTCTACCTCGTTGACAGAGCGAGATCTTTCCTTTTTTTAGAGACATAATTTCATGGGTTTTCTTCCAATTTGACTGGAAGCAGATTTTATAATTCCTAAACACCGTTTGGGTTTTCGTTTTGTATCATGGCAATAGTATTAAGTTTTTTTATTAGAATTTAGCTAACGGCATCAATTATTTGACATTACTTTGGGCAGTAACAATTTATTAAAAGCGCAATTAAAATTAGTTTTAAAATTAATATTTTTATGACTGTTGTTGGTTTGACTGTTTGTAATTTTAAGGACTGTAATCCGACGTTAAGATATTTTAATGCCACTCTGCGATCCGAAGAGAGGAGACGTTCACGCGTATCTGACGTGCAGGTTTGTCCAACATCTGGATGATGCTGGGCCTCTACCTCGTTGACAGAGCGAGATCTTTGATTTTTTAGGGACATAATTTCATGGGTTTTCTTCCAATTTGACTGGAAGCAGCTTCTATAATTCCAAAAAAACCGTTTGAGTTTTCGTTTTGCATCCTGGCAATAGAATTTAGTTTCGGCATCAAATATTTGACATTCATTTGGGCATTAACAATTTATTAACGGAGCAATTAAAATTAGTTGTAAATTAAGATTTTAGTGACTGTCTGTTGTTGGTTTGACTGTTTATTATTTTAAGGACTGTAATCCGACGTTAAGATATCTTAATGCCACTCTGCGATCCGAAGAGAGGAGACATTCACGCGTTTCTATCTCCCTCGTTGACAAAGCGAGATCTTGGCTTTTTCAGAGAACGTTAAGACGTTCTCTCTTGACGTGCAGGTTTGTTCAACATCTGGATGATGCTGGGCCTCTACCTCGTTGACGGAGCGATATCTCTGCTTTTTAGGGGCATAATTTCATGGGTTTTCTTCAGATTTATTTCAAATAGTTTTACGGTACCGAAAATACATAGCATATGTGTCTGGGTTTAGGTTTTGTAGAATATACAGTTTTAATGGAATCAAATACCTGCCACACCTGAACACAATTTCATGTATTTTTTAATTTAACTGAAAAGAGTTTATGTTTTATTTAGAATGAATTTGCATAATTAGTCGAATTAAAATCAAATATCTGCCATGCAATTATTAACACATTAATTATTTACTAAAATATTAAAAAAGATAGATAATTTCAAGTTTTTGGCGACTGTTGGATATATTTGTGACTGTAGAGAGACATAAGACATTTAGACATTTGTTTTGAAAGAAAAAATTAACCACATTGTCACATTTTGTTTTTTCTTTTGTGTATATTTATGTATTTAAATCTAATTTTTGTGGGGTTTTTTTGTTATTAACTAATGTCTTATGATTGATTATTTTGGTCACACATACGGGGTTCTTGTTTACCCCCTTGTGACTAATTTTTCTTTTCTTGTAATGTTTGTTCTAAATTAATAAAGTGTTTGTTTGTATGTTATTTTAAGTATAACTAATCTGACGATAAGATATCTTAATAACTCTAGCAATCTAGGAGGGAAGAGACTTTAAAGCATATCTGACATGTAGACTTTAACATCTGTTAAGGATTTTGATGGGCTGCTACCTTGACGACAGTGGAATACCTTCGCTTTTTAGGGACGTAATTTCATGGGGGATTTTTCTGGAAAGATATTTATATTTCTAAAAATTTATGCCACGTATGTTATAGTTTTGTGTTTGTATTATGCATTAGATTATGCAATGTTTTGACAAAATCTAATACTAAAAGATTTATCGAAAGTTTAGTTTAAATAATTTCATATTAAGCACTTAGTGACTGCCTATTATTTATGTATCGGTAGATTATTTTAGTTGAGTATAAAAAATTTTGCGGTATGATAATGACCCTCCGCTATTATATGAGAGGATACTATATTAAGCGTGCCGAAGAAGGGATTTTGCAAAGTCGCTGCTTTGAAACAAAAATGAAGTAGGTAACTTTTGAAATTCAAATGCAACTGAAGTGTCCCCCTAGCGAAGAGGAAGACGTTTCAGCAACTTTTGCAGATGTTTGCTTTTTTCTTTTATTACTTAATTTCAGATATATTTTCTTCTATTTTAACTTAAATGTGTCAATATTGGGGTGGAGAGAGATTTTAAGGAAATAAATGGCAGCATTACATTTTGGATTTTCGCGTAGAATGCCTAGTTAAAATATATCTCAAGATGTTATACGTATAATAAAAAACACATTACTTTACGATTTCAATAACTGTAGTTCCCTTTAGTTTCTGTAATTTTAGTTTGTTATTAATTTAAGGCATTATAATGGTGTCATGCGACGGTCTGACGGTCAACCAACAGATGTTTATACTTTAGAAATAGAGATGAAGTTACTGATTAGAACTCTTCGTAGAACACAGGAAGTGGACATTAGGCGGCGCGAGTCATCTGCACTTGCTAAGTGATTCCCAAGGAAGGTAATTTTGAGGGACACACTTCGAACCTGGAGGGAGTGATTTACTACGGATGTAGGTGATCAGCGATTTTTGGAAGGATACAATTAGGTTCCTTTCGGAAAGGGATTCGGGTGGTTTGGAAGAGATTTACTGGTTAATTGGGTGTTTTTAGTTCTAGAAGTTTCTCGAAGCTTTTTAGAAGACGGATGTACGTCATGGCTGGTTCCAACGAATGGTAAGAGGTTTTTTGATTACGAAGGCGGAGCTAGAGATAGAAAACGGTGGGAGTTTTAGGTGTGAAGAGGGGATTAAGAAGCTTGACCTAAGAGAGAGAGGATGTAGTCGTAAGAGAGGGAGACGGACCTCGGTCCAGAGACGGAGATGGAGCTCGACGACGACAACGGCGTGTACGGCGAGAAAGGAAGACGTGGACAATTGAGAGTTTCATGCTTAGGAAACAGACACGTTTCCCGAGAACTTTTCGTCTGAAATATGAAGAAAACATTTGAGGCTTCATCCATACTTCATTCATCCCACAAGACGCCGATCCCTCATCAGATGCCGTATTTTTCGTCAACTGTTCCGAAAGAAAGAAACGAGACTCGGAGAAGAGAAGATGTACTGCGCGAAGCTGAAGACTTGGCTTTTGAGCGGACATTCTCGGGCACAGCCACGTGGCCTGAGGAGTTCCTTTCGCATGATAAGGGAACAGTTTGCCTCAACCATACTTCAACCTTTTCCGCAACTTCATTCGTTCCCGAAATCACGGACTACCAGAGAAGCAAGCTCCCGGATTGTCGAGTAGACAGTTAAAGTCTACAACTTCATTCGTTCCCGAAATCCCGGCCTATCAGAGAAGCAAGCTCCCGGATTGTCGAGTAGACAGTTAAAGTCTACAACTTCATTCGTTCCCGAAATCACGGCCTACCAGAGAAGCAAGCTCCCGGATTGTCGAGTAGACAGTTAAAGTCTACCCCATTCGTTCCCGAATTTACTACGAGCCAGAGAAGCAAGCGTTCGGACAATGGACCAGACAGATAAAGTCTACCCCATTCGTTCCCGAATTTACTACGAGCCAGAGAAGCAAGCGTCCGGACTCCCGACCAGGTAGAACCAGAGAAGCAAGTGCCCGGAACCCCGACGAGACAGATAAAGTCTCAGTCGTCATCCCCGGATACCGGACACGGACAGGAAGCCCCTGACCAGCTCCACTACAAGCCAGCGAAGGATGTCATCCCCGGATACCGGCCACGGACAGGAAGCCCCTGACCAGCTCCACTACAAGCCAGCGAAGGACGTCATCCCCGGATACCGGACACGGACAGGAAGCCCCTTTCCAGCCCCACTACGAGCCAGCGAAGGACCCCATCACTAGCCACCGGACTCGACCACTCCACGAATTCCCGGACATTCAAACACATATACCTATTCCTCGGATTGAACTATCAAGGATATAAACTGTGCCCGGACGTTCCCTGATTGGTGATTGGTGTTACACACAGGTCATTGACTCTAAGCATTGGAATAACTGCTTAGTTATTTCTAGAGTTCGATAGATATTCTCCCTTCTTCAATTCAGATATCCCATCCCGAAAAGGGGTAAGTTTATTTAAAACTTCGCATACATTCCACAAGATCTAGCAATATAGGTTTAATTAGATTTTTATTGAGTTTGAGCCCCTCTGGATCCAAATTGCATAACTCTATTCAATCTGTCGGATTTTAAAATCAGACTAGATTTCTTTGCCATGATATTTACTGTAAGAATTGGTTTGCCTAAATTTTAATACACAATTTGCTTATCTACCTAAGATCTCACTGATTTAACCCTCATTATATTTATCTGTCTTTGACTATTATTTTATTACCAATCTTGTGTTATACGAATTTCGTGAATTTTTGCCAAGAGATAACTCTTTTAATTCATCTATGACATTACCTTGCAATTCACACACCTGTATACTTTTAGATATATTAAATGATTGTTTATTTTATATGTGTTCTATTCATTGCTTCTGACTTTCATGATTTCAATCCAGGGAAGTACTTCCATTAAAACTATACGATTCACGAGCCAATTTCATCCTATTTATATGTTTTTATTTTCTAATAATTATCCCATTTTCCACACCCGACAATGGCACTTTATTGTCGGAAGTCAGGCAACCGGATGATAAATCATAACAACTATCATATAAATTTAGACGCTCAACGATTAACTCACCAAATTGAATTAATAATAATTTGATCAAAAAAATAATCGCAGCTATTCAAAGAGTAACTTAATACGAGAACATACGCTACAATAAACTACTAATTAGGACAGAAGCAATACAACAAATAAAAAAAAGTCTTTTAATGAATTCTAACCATGTGAGTCACAGTGCGCAATCTTCTCTATTCATTACCCTTCCTTCGAGCCTCGCATTTTTGCCTTATAAAAAAAGAGAGAAATGAGAATAAAATTTGGGAAGGAGAAAAAAAAATGTGACACAAGATGGATCGTTTGTCGCTTATCTCATACGTCAATCGACGATGGCGCCCCCAGTGTACAGAACTCCAACTTCCGTTGCCGAATTTCTTACGTGTTTGAGATTTTGGGGTGTTGGGATTATAAAACTGTAAATGATATTTTGGTTGAAAGTTAAACAGTGTATATACCTCATTTATTTTATAAGTTATCTTCGATCAAATAAATAAAAATGTAGAAATGGTATTCTTTAAATAAGCATTTGAACTATCTGCTATTAAGAATTTAGAATATTGTTCTACTTTCATATATTTGAATGAAAAAAAAGCTTTTTTTTTAATAAAAAAAAAACAGTGGTCTGTTTGTGACATCGTTGTCAAACCAGCATAATTATTTTTTGTGAAATATTCGGTGGTTTATGCTCATTGTGGGTCTTGAAATATTGTTACATAATGACGAAAAGAGTTGGAAAAATTAGAGAGATGAAGTTAGATTGTCTATAAAATGTGAGGCACATCTGTACAATTCAGATATAGCATTTCTCTCCATCTAAAATATGTAGCGTTTCATGGACACGTGTGTATGCAAGCTTTTAGAACTTGCTCTTCATGTTCCATCATAATTAATGTCTAAAATAAATGTAGATAAGTTGTACAGAAAATATCGAAAAGCTTTCGAAAGTTTGAAAGTTTTAAACAAACGTCAAAGGGATATTAGTACTAAATAGATATTTAAAATTTTAAGAGACAGTATATGTCACTTTTATGATGTGCTTTTAAATGAATATTTGAGAAACAATGAACCATGAATGCTTATTTGTAGGTCATTTGAAGTCTAATGGTGAACATGTTTAACGAAATTTGAAAGATTTTGATAAGGCACTTTACCGGGGATCAGTAACACTGTTTAAACACGGCATTTTCTAATAGAAACATGAATATATAAGAGGCTCAAATAAATACTTTTCTGTTACTTTAATACTCCCAAAATTCATATTGACAAGCAAGTTTGGATGTAAAAGTAACTGCCACCTATAACTCTTTCGAACTAAGACAAAAAGAAAAGTGGTATCCTTTTTTTCTTACTTTCTTTGTTACAGATTTTTAGGGATAAAATGCGTTTAAAATATTTTAATGTAACTTACAAAAGCCCCATAAAATTGCATGTTACATTTTATAAGCGCGGAGAATATATTAAAACTCCTTTTATTCTTTTAAAAGTTTATGATATAGATATAATGCGAAAGTTTAACTTTTTACAAATTGGGTTGGGGTCTATTGATATCGTTCAATGCACACTACCGACAGACACATAAAGAACAACATTGTTAGCAGTCTAAAGCGAAGAATAAAACAAAACACAATTGACACAACTTCAGCTACTAAAACTAAAAACCCATCCTACAAATAAGTACCCTTCTTATTACAATCCCAAAAACTTCACACAATGATAGAGGTTTAGTAAGACGGAGATCCCTGGCGACAAAAAAGTGAAGCCGTCGCCAAGTTGATATTATGCACCCACAACAAACCGTAGCAAGCTCATGTCATAAGACGGGGTTTATGACATTGAATAAGCTTTGAAATTAAACTGAAACGCTTAGATTATATTCAAAATGCATTGTTTTAATTTCGACATTCTATTGTTAAAGGGGGATGTGTAGCAGGTCTGAAAACGATGCCTACCTTTTGGAGAGGTTCGTAACTAAAGACGTGCCATAAAATTGAAATGAAACAAAGCGCTCTGATTTTAATCAAATTATTTAAATTTTGAAAATTTATTGTTCAAGCACACATTATGACTGACTATTTGTGCAGCTGAAAGCAAAATTTAGAAAACCCTTAAATTTTTATTTCTCAATTTCCTTTGAACTAATTTAATAATATAAATTTCAGTTAAAATATTATTTTATTATTAGTTATCATTTTCCAATTTTCGTTTTAAATAACGGAAGTTTCTTATGGGATCAGGGAATGATCAAATTTTATGGTTTTTAATGCGAAATGTTGCCCCTGAAATTCAATCTGTGTCGTCCCGCAATATTTCTACAGCTGGGTAATAAAGTATTAAAATCGACACATTCAGCTAAATGATTTAAATTAATGACTATTCCCAATTTTTTAAGTTCTAGCTTTTAATTTTATACAGACATTGACAATTATACGAGAAACCGATTATATAGAGGTTTTCTTAGGGACCTTAGTTTTTTTAAGCCCTAAAAATGTTATGTGCCGTAGTCAGTGTTATACTTCTGATCAGGTCCTGTATAGGATACTGTTGTGGGAACAACTATTAATCCTTAGAATATATTATAAAATATATAAGAATATAGAATAATGCCAAATCATTCGCCAAGCAGTTTGCTGTGGGTTTATAAATTAAGAGATCATTGCTTCACTTGGCAAATAGGTTTCCGTGTTATTTCTCTCTCGGCATCACATCATTCATATTTAACCTCAATGCGCACAACACAAACCCCAACTATTCCATGGGCCGACTGACTTGTTTGTTCGAACTCACTCAAGGGATCACAGCTGTCTTTTTTTCCGAGCGACTAAACGGATGATTGGCAGACTCGCTGCTATGTGGTGGCACACAGGGGGGAAGGAGGGGGCCTAACCCCCCCTCCTGGATCCAAGCCAGACACTTGCCGGTTTCCGGACGGCTCGAAATCTCACGCCGAACGACTTTGTATAAACAACCCTTTCTTTCATTGAAGAGACGGACATTTTCTGTTATTGTTGTTATTAGTTAGTGCCTGTGCCGCGGTCTTTTCTTTGGTGGGATGGTGGCCTTTATTATTGGAAGAAGTGTCGCTGACTTGTTCCTTTTGACTCAGATGAGTGCAAGTTGTATATTTTATATAGGTTGTTTCATAGGAATTTATATTAAAACGTAAAAGAATGTCAAAAACCAAAGGTCCTTAAATTTTATGTTTGTTGCTACGTTACTGAATTCTGAAAAATATCTACAGCTTCAAGGAATCAGTGGTGCTAAGCTAATTAACCAAAGAAAACTTTTTGGGAGAAAAATATTTTTAAAAAGTATAATAAAAAACTATTTTATTTAAGAGACGGTGAGTGTTTTTAAATTGTTTGTCTTTTTCCGGTGGGGGAGGGGGGGGGGTATTGATAATCCTAATCCTACGCCGGTCACTCGGAGCGTTGGACGTATATACGAAGAAGGTACATTTCAATTATTAATTATTATCATTATGTTTTAGATGATTTTTCGTTTTTCAGCATTCACTTTTTGATTTCGTCATCCAAAAACATAACAGTGAAAGTCAACTACACCATTTCATACATCTGCCTCTTAAGAGGACTCCCTTGGGAATTTCAATCTTGGAAATCGTAATGTTATTCCTATGGAAAACATTCGCAAGTCAATTACCGCCACAATTTGAATAAAAGGTTACTAGTTTCTTGTATCATTGTAAAGAACGAAAGGAGTAGATTTTGTAAAATTGATTTGTTTTGTGAAAATCACATATTTAGTATTTTTAATAATTTTTTGAAGTCAGAACTTAATGCGTACTCCATTTTTTACTAACTTCAAAAAATTATAAAAAATACTAAATATGTGATTTTCACAAAACAAATTAATTTTACAAAAACTACTCCTTTTGTTCTTTACAATGATACAAGAAACTAGTAACCTTTTATTAAAATTGTGGCGGTAATTGACTTGCGAATGTTTTTTATAGGAATAATATTACGAATTTCAAGATTGAAATTCCCAAGAGAGTCCTCTCAATAAAACCAAAAGAAATTCTGCGTCCAACATGCATTTACATAAAGCCAATTCCAAATATATTTTACCAACATGGCTGCATAAAAGAATGGAAACGCCATTTGAATTCCGAGTTACTTATATTGAATAAATTTCATTCTTATGTGAAAAGTACCAGGCCTAAACGGACACACGTAACTGACCCTCAGTACCTGCATTTCACTCTTTCATGGTCACTTTGATATTTTTATATGGTACATCGCATATGCGCACACTAGAAGTATATATTTGCATACTTTTGGTGAATAACAAGAAAAAAGGGATTCATGTAATTCTATCTACCAAAGAGAAGTGCTTTTGCGAAGAATGTAAAATTTTGAATATTATATTGAAACAAAATATGTAAAAAGTTTTTTTGTGTGGAAGAAGTGCACATTGAATTTGCGTATCCATAGAAGCCAGCGGAGAATATGTAATTTAGGGCGGGAGTGAAGGGTCGAAGTGCTGTATTTGCATATTCTTGACACGTACTGAAATCTGGAGATATTTTTGTATAATGCATACAATATAAAATAGCATATGTCCATTTTGATTTTGGTACCAACAAACACAAAACTTTTATCTCGTCACTAAAATTTTCAGTTTGACATACTACAGATACAGTGAGAGTTTTTTACAGTGTAAGTAAATTCAGAAATTGAATCAAACAACATAATAAAAATCTAGTTATAGTTAACTTGTAGGAAGTAGTGATAGAGAATAAAATGAAACTTAATTATATAATTTCAGGTAGAATAACGGCAGCATAAAAATATATGTCTTTTACGTTTAATCACCCAACAATCCAATGTAATTTTTAATTCAAAACAGGACTTAATAAAAACCGCACTAGTCGCGGTCATATACTATTAATAAATTTGGTGCAGGCACCGAAATCCTGAAGATTTCTAGCTGCCACCACTATTTAGAGAATCTATTTGTCACTTTTTCGGCGCTTCAAAGTTATGGTTTTGCCACAAAATTGGTAAATCCACGCTCCAAATAGTGGTGGCAGTCAAAAAGACCCAGGGTTTCGGTGCACCAAACTTTTTAACAGTATATGATAACCCTAAATTACAAAAATCAATAAATAAACTCGATCATGTACTCACGTCGTCCCGCCTTTCAATATAAAATTTTCATCAAGCACGTACTCAAATATGTCTTTCATATTTTCCACTCCCTATACGACGAGCAATGAATACTAATAAGCCAAATACACCATACCTCGCGGAAGAGAGGAAATAGTGTAACATTTTCACGTCATCACTTGATAAGCAAGATCATGAATCAATAGAGAAGATCATGAAGAAAAAATATCATGAATCGCTCCTCCCGATGAATGAATAAAAAAAGCGTTGATTATGGGACTTTAAAATCGTGTAAACAAGCCTTATCCTCGCTCAATTAAGATGTGTTTATATTCATTCGTCTTTGGGTGAAAATCAATTCGATAAAATGTCTAGACTGCTAATCTATCAATACTTTGATTGAAAATTACAGGATTGATTAAAATGCATTGTTGTCATCTAGGTTGGGCTTTAAAAATTTATTAGAATTAAAAAACCTTTTTAAGTACTATTTTGAAACTAAAATTTTGATTAACTTTAGAATTTTGTATAGATGATGAACTACTTGAAAAAGAAACCGGATTTTATTGCTAAGTGTATGGCATACTACATGGCAAAAAACCTTCATGTGCACACTCATAGGCCGAGGAATATAAGGCCTGATTTTTTTTTAAATGGTATTGCTTCTGCAGTCATTGAATATTTGGGATGTTGAGAACTGAAGTTGAAATAGTTCGAAAAAAATTATAAAATTTTGGTATCTGATGGCATATGTTTTTTAAAAAAGAAATTTTATTATCAGATGGTTAGAAGAGTAGTTAAAATAGTCTTATAAAAGACAAATGGACTGAAAAGCTTATAGAATAAATACTTTCCATTTTCTTTTCGTTCGAAATAAAAAAAAAAGGAAATTAAGCTAAAACTTTAACTTATCATCTAAAAAAGGCATTATAGCTGTATCTAAGGGTCTTCTGTAAAGTAATATTACAATTTTACATAGTAGTAATAAAAGTGTATTTAGTTTTGGATTAAAATTTAGTTAGGCTGAACATGCAATTTGGAAATTATTATTAAGATTTATTTGTGTCGCTTGTGAGTTCTATTGGTTCATTAACCGTTGCAATAGAGGTAGACGAGGGTTATTATCGTATATTTCAGGGGTTCATGAATTTAGTTCCTCTTATAGTAAACAAAAATATTTTTCAAAATTTGAATTCACAACATAAAATACATGAACTCTCTTTTTTAAAAAAATTAACAAATGAAATATATCCGCCCTCATTGATTGATATTTTTATCACCCAACCTTGATAATAGTTGAAGTAGTTATAAAGGGTCAAATCGTTGTTTCAATATGTTCGTATTTAAATTAGCACACATCAACTTTCGTCAATTGAGTTTATCGATGTTTACATCTGTAAATCAGCGAATCACTTTGTAACGATCCTTGGCCTTAACCTGGCAAAATAAAATCCCAGACAGCACTTTGGGAACTGAACGAAATGTTTTGTCTCGTTAAGCGTCGTTATAATGAAATCAATGATAAAAAAAATTAATTAAACATATCTATGCTAATTTACATTCTGCAGTCTAGAGTTAACTTGATAGTTTTATAATAAATCGAGCTGCGTTTATACTAATTTTAAGTCTTGAATTCTTCTTTGTTAATAAAAACTTTGCATCATTCAAAATAATAAGAATTTATCTGTGGTATTAAATTGATAACTTTATTGTGTCGATCGAATATTTTCGTTTTAGTCGATTTCAAAAAACACTTGCATACATGTTTAAAAACTACAGTTTTAGTATCATATTTATTTTTAGTAATGCGCTTAATTTTTGTTTCATTTATAAAATAATTTCAGTTGAAAAAATAACTCAGCTTAACATTAAAGGGTATGTTTATAAACAAAAAGACAAATCAGTGGGATATTTTCCTTTTTTTGTACGATTTCAGAAATCAATTACAAACATATTTATTAATTTAATAAAATAGAATACAAGTATCAGATTTTATTTATAAATTAATTAGAGTTGTTAAATGAACTGTGCTTGACTACAAGGCGTATGTTTACAAAGATAAATCAGCTAACAATTTATCTTCCTTCAAAGTATTACCGAAATTAGGCGGTTCTTCAAACGAATAAATACACGATGAAAAAGGAAAGTTGATAAATCCTTTCAATGGATAACATAAAAAATAATAAAGATAACAAAAAGTAATTCTTTTTTATGACATAAGTCTTTATCACACATCCTTTTGAAAATAGTTTACATTGATGTATGTTTTAGTGTGTACTTTTTTTCATTTGACGTTGATAGAGTTAAACATTAATAGATATTAAATGCCTTTAAGGTATTCTAACAATTGACTGTTTAAAGAAAATTATAATAATTAATAAGTCTTATGTAAGAAGAATGATAACTAACTAGTAAAATGTTAATTATAATATTTTTATTACTTTTTATAGTAATGTTACCAATATATTATTTTCCGTAGACTTATACATAATGTGTTTAAAACACATTAGAATGGATTTGTAATTACAAAAAAATGGCAAAGTTTCTTTTTACATTTATAACACACACACAAAAATTAAAAACTCAAATGTCACTGAATTGAGGGTCAAACATTACTGAGTTTAAAATAAACAAATACTTTAAATTTAATAATCATTAGTTACAGCCTAAAATCATACTGTCATCTATAAAACTATAGAATCGGAATTAACATTTCAAAAAAGCATGAGAACTCTACCAAAATACTACCCATCCTATAATAATCGACACGCGTGAATCTTCAAGCGCAAAATACATCATTACTCTCCCACAAAGGAAGGACATAAAAGCCGGAACGAAATTAAAACGATGCTCACCGGGGCGCAAAGTTATGGGGGCACGTGGCCCGCTCGGGGGCCGCCCCTGGAAATAATGATGTGAAAAAGAACCCCACTTGATCCCCCCTCCCTTTGTGAGATTAACAGATTTGTCGAAATGCAACAGCTTGAATCGGATGGGAGTCATATGAAGAGTACACGGGAATGACCGATTGATTTATTAGGCGGACCTGCTTGGCGGCAGAAAAACGGTTTCTCTCTTTCTTCTTCGCTTGGTCCAAGCGTTGGGATCGCCAATCGCCTGAATCTTGGTAGCTAGGAACCACAGAGATAGTAGTTGAAGTATTAGCGTGGCATATCAAGTGACCTACAACACTGACTTCATTGGGGCTCTTCTGGGAGCTCCTTGCACGTCCCGTCATTAGCATTGGAGGTCACGTGATCTGCCACTCTATTACTTTAACAATGATATCTATGGTAGGAGCTGGTTTCCTTATAAAGTTTAGGCGATCACTCGCTATTAGAGCCGAAGTGGCCTGCAACGGAAACTTTTCTGCAAAATCAATCGGTTTTTCTCGTGTACTCTTCATATGCGACTTCAAAGACGCCCAAAGTGTTTTTTGGGCTTTTATGTTCGGATAAGTAAGACTTATGAGATAAGTAGATTGTCTCATGAGTCTGAAAAAAATTAGGGGCGAAGTTATTTGTCCTTCTGAAAGGTTGTGTCTATGCAATAACGTCATTTAAAACTGTTTAGCTTGACAGAAATGATTCCAAAAACATGACACAAGGTTTTAGGTTTTTTTTTTTTCAGAAACATTGTTTTCAATAAATGATAATAAGTGAACTATGCTCATAAATAAAAATAAATTAATCAATCAAACAGTTTAAAATGAGTCAGATTATTGGTTAGTTTAAACTTATAAAATTATAGTACAAAGTCATTTTAAAAGTTTAATTTCCTCGTTGATACTTAAAAGCAATATAATCACACATAAAAAAATATATAAAAACCAAGCGTTTCGCCATTGACTATTGAGGACCAAATAAATATACATTCTTTAAAACACCTACAATTTACTATCACAAAATATCTTCACAAATAAACTAAACCAGCCAAATGGGACATCTATCTCTCAATCTAGCATCCCGCGACCCCAAAAACCTAAAGTGTGGATTAGAGACAGATTGGAAACGATGATTGAGCATTCATTCTCTTTTTATGCACATCCTCCCCCCCTTGACACAACCACAATGGACACGCGCCCCCTTAACAAATCAGTTTTAATATCAGTCAAGTCCATCTCATTTGAGGGGTGTGCCGTGATTTCACGCCCCTCTGGGTTCTGAAGAGCAAGATAATAGAAAAAAGTCAAAAGAGGCCGGTTCCGGAGGTCAGAAACAATGAGAATTATTGAACTGTGCCAATTGGAATTGATTTTGATTTTGCATATTTTGAAGAAAAATATTGTTTCAGTTGCCAGAAGCGTCGGTTTCCTATGAATTTAGGTGACCTTATAAAGTTTTATAATAAAAAAAATATGCCATTATGAAATTATGGAATGGTTAAATGGCATATGTTTTTATAGTTTTCTAGTTATAAATTATGACGATCAATCAATTAAAATAGACTCGTTAGTTTTTCCCTTTAATATTTTTATGGCTGATATTTTTTTATAATAATTATTATTTAGTATCATTTGACCTTTTTTTTATTGCAGATATTCATGTTCTAAATAGGCCAAGAACCGGAGGTCAGAAACGTTGAGAATTCTTTAATCTGGAATTGATTTGATTTTGCATATTTTAAAGAAAAAAATTAGCCAGAGGCTTCGGTTTCTAAGGAATTGGGTGACCTTATATATATTTTTTATGAAATTTGAAATACGTAATTATGAAAATATGGGGCAGTAAATTGACTTTTATGGTTTTCTGGAAACTACAATAAGACATCAAAGAAGACCCATTCGTTTCTTTCTTCGATTCTTCGATAGTTTTTGATTGATGTTTTTGTATTGATTATTATTAGTTGGAATCATTTTCACTTTTTAATGCTGATATTGTTTATTTTCATTTGGTGTTTATGTTTTTCGATATCCCATAGCTTTAAATTTGACTTGTTAAGTAGAAAGCTAGCTCTTCTGGTTAAACAATATGGCAATCACACAAATAAGATTCAGTTTGTTTCTTTCTTTAATAGTTTTGGGTTGATACTTTTTATTAAAAAAATATTTTTTTAGTTTATATCATTTGACATTTTTATTGTATATACTCATTTTTTTTTAGTTATCCATAGTTTTAAATTTGTCCTGTTAAATTATTATAGCCAACTTAACTCTGTCGTCATTATATTTGACATTGTTTTCAAAATTAGAAAATCAATGCTTTTAAGGAAGGTTTGGAAAAAATTGAAGAAAATGAATTCTTACCTTACAGAATTATGTTGACTAAGATTTGTTAAATCACTTTCTGTATCTTGTCTGTTTCTTTTCACCTGTAGAAAAAAATGCAAAATTGTAAGAAACACCAAATTAATTATCTGTACATAACAAAATAAAACGAATTTTCATTACATTTTTTAATAGATATTTAAAACTTCAAAGTAGAATTCATTCTAATTTTTACGTCAGTACTCACTGACTAACATAGAAGTTGTAGAGCCATCAGCGAAATAAAACTGTCAAATAGTTATACGTAAAGGCAAAAGAAACAACATTTATCAAGTTCCAAAACCAAATTTTACACGTTAAAAAAATATTTACACAAATTTACTATATTTATTTAAAAATTAATTAATGTATTAATTTTAATTTTTCTTTTAAAGTATATGTTAAATATGTATTTTTATTTGCTATTCATATTGGTGCCATTATCTACAAGAGAACATAAAATTCTGTAGAATTCCACCCATCTATGTTAGGGGACGTACATAAATTACGTCACGCCCAGAGGGGGGAGGGAGGGGTATGCGCCAACGTGACGGATCGTGACATGGAGGGGGGTAGGGGTAATCACTTGCGTGACGTAACGCTTCGAAAATTTCCAATTTTGCAAAGAAAATAAAATTTACTTTTAAATAAGAGATTTTTGATAAATTTTACTTTTTTTTACTTTCCAAGTTCATTTTTTTAGCATTTTTTTCAAGTTCATTTTTTTTAGCAAATATGCATTTTTTTCAAATTTCAGAAACAAAGGGAAATATCAAAAGTAACTTTTCCTTAAGAGGGGGGGGGGTGCAACAACGTGACGTAATTTTAGGGGGAGGGGTTCGATCAAAAGTGACGCAGCGTGACATAGGGGGAGGGAGGGGTCAAAAAAGTCAAAATTTTGCGTGACGTAATTTATGTACGTCCCCTTATGTGCATCGTCCCATACATTAAGAGCGACATATTTTCTCCTAGAAATTGAATTGTATTAAAAACTAGGAACGTATTCCAATTTAAATAACTAAATAAAAGACCTTAAAAAGCCTATACTTTTATTTGTCCATATTTTTCCCGAGTTATCATTTGAAAACAATTACCCCAGCTATCGCTTACAAATAAGGAAAACTTGTATTTTTCACTGTATCACTGTATATTTATTAATATTATCACTGTATATTAGATTAATTCATTTTTGCTGTATATTCGTTTATGAAGAGAAAAACATTTTGAAAATGTTTTTCCATGATGATGAAATGTTTTCCCATGAAATTCCCATGATTTCAATCGTAATTACGTGTCAATCGTCATTTGATTAATCACCAGAATTTTGATTGTTTGAAAAATCAAGTGTCGTTAGTATAGAACACTGTCAATCGGAATAATATATACTGAGCTTTCAAACCAAAAAATCAACTAAGGCGTTGTCTTCTAGAACAATAAAACCAAACATTTCCCACATAGTATTCGAATGAAACATAACTTTGTCAGTTACACATTTACAAGTTCCCATCATTCATTAGCTTCTTTGCTAACACATTGCATTAGTGGAATTCACAACAAGCATGCGACTAGACATCACATTTGTAATTGTCGCGTCAGCATACCAGTAGCTGTTGACACCTGTTGGCCAGACTGTATTGACCACACCGCACCGACTGACGAAGCTGTTTCAGTTCCGGGTACTCCCTGCTTGTTTCTCGCATATTATATGCATATTTTAATTCACGAGCAAGTGTAGTTTTAAAAAATAACGTTTATGGTTTGTGTCATTAAAATAACATTTAGCCTGCGAAGTTTAAATTTTGGTTTGTGAACTGAAGGGCAATAGATTTTTTCAATGATTTTTGGACCTTGATTTCGAAACTGTAGATGTATTCCTTTACCATGTTCAGATTTTCGTTTTATTTATTTGAATTTATTAAAAATTGAGAAATTGCACTGCACTTAAATATTCTTTAAAGAAAAAAAATTTACTTATTCCCAAGAGCTTTTTAATTAAAATCAATGTCTGGAATATATTGAAATAAAAATTTGGAAAAGTATTTGACAAGGCACAAAGCTATATAAGTTCAAGTTTTTCTTTCATATTACTTTGAAATCTCAACCAAATTCAAAACTGTATTGGATTGATCAATGTCAATGAAAAAATTACTGATGCAACTCTTTATTGATTGAAATTAACTATCAGCAAGTTTAGAAATTGTTGCGTCAGCTCAATTTTTATCTTTCACTGCAATATGAATATGCTAAATTTTCTGTATGTGAAGCAAGGTTAGGTTAGGTTTGAATTTTTGTCGCACTAGAGCTACACGAGGGCTATTGGCGACGGGCGTTGCATTTTAGAACCACAGCAGTCAAGTGACGAGCCAACACCTGAATAGGCATCCAACGCAACCGTTAATGTGAAGCAAGGTTTCAAAATATTTTCACAGTAAAATTAGTATAATGAAGTGCATCCATACAACTAATAACTTAAACAAGCTAACACAACTATTTTATACTTTAAATTTTTAACCTCAAAACAAAGAAATTTTGCAATGGAAAAATACTTTTAAAAATTTGTTTGAAAGATAAAGTACCCGGTAATTACAAATATAATAGCTATTTAAAACTGACTGTAAAATTAGAGCAATTAGAAGAAATTCGAGCCAGAATGTGAGCGAGGTATGCCTGATCGAAGCACTGATGTCACAAATACACTCTTTTAGGAGAAATAAAATTAAGCAATGGAATGTTGGAAAAATAAATGAAGTAAATAAGAGCAAAAATTCGCGAATGATTTTCCCCTTTCAATAGATTACAAAATTCTATTGCAGTTTTGATCACATTTCATTACTCAATAAATCTATTAAATCTAATGATTTCAACAACAAAAATTTCACTGCTTCAGTCAAATCTAATAAAATTAAATCTAACAAGTAGACAACTTTATATAAGATGTGGCATTTTTGAAAAAAAAAATAGATTTTTATGTCAATAGACATGTTATTCCCTCCTTTAAAGACAGCAAGTTTTCTCTTTTTTTTTTATAAACTTTAAGTAGATTTTTTTTACCTTATGTAAGGTTTTTTTTTTCTGTAATAGGGCTGCATCACTACCTTATGTAAGTGAAATTTTTGACGTATTTATATACAAACTCTAAAAGCTTTAAAGCTTATTTACACGCTTTAACCCTTTCAGTCCCAGTGATGCCATTTGGCATCATCACTTTCAATATTTTTTTCAAAATTTTTATGTCCCGTTATGACATCCTAACACACATCATTCGATTCTTCACACTTTGTTTTATTCGACAATATTTTACATTAATCTCAATGGAAGTCAGAAGTCAGAAATACTATTTTTTTTAATTTAGAAAATAGCCAACAAGCGTTTCACCTGATTTTTGATAAGTTCACTTCAGTTCCACATATTTAAAACACAATTTAAACTATTTCGGCTGAAATAATTACTAAATTTTTTTTACTAATATGGTCAGATACCTTAAAATATATAACTCGAAGTGTTTTTAGGTAATATATTTTTTATTTTGTTGTTTTCCACAGTTAAAAAAATTTGGCATTGTTTCAAAAACCATATAAAAATTTTTAATGAATTTATTTTTCCTATGGAATTCGTATATTTGACCTAAAATAAGCTTATTTTGTGAATATCAGATGTTTCTGTAGCGTAGTAAATTGTTGGGACTGAAAGGGTTAACCTTTTCGTCACATAGAACGTTCTTCCACTGAAAAAGCTCTTCAATTACGAAACCATGTAGCAAGGCATATTACACACAAAAAAAACGATCGTGTCAAAACAACACAAATTAACTTTTCTCCTAAGAAAAAAACACTCATAAACATACAGTATCCCAACACCAAGACAATATAATCTCTCTCTGATAACACAACACTCAAATAAATTCTGCTGTAAAGTAACTGAGGCACCCCCTTTTTTGCAGAGGGTGGAAAGATGAAGAGGTACGAGGTAAAAATCTTCGCTCATCTTTATTTTTATTATTTATTTTTGCATTCTCCCGCTCTTTTTCCACGAAAACGAAGGGTCATGCGACGAAGTTCAGGAAGGGGGAGGGGGGGTCTGATGTGTGCAGATGAAATTCGTCAGGAACTGTCCGTAGAGTGGAACGGAGGTCGGAGACATCCCCGAGAGAGAACGTTCAGTTGTTCTATCGAATAAAGGCCGTTCCATAGCAAATATGAAGATATTATACGGGGGTACAAATAATTAAGATATTTGATGGAGAAATTATTGTTTATTATGTACACTTAAAACTATTTTGTGTGATCGATAACTTTCACATACTTATTTTTCAATAAAAAAAATAGCATGTTCCATTTTTCTTTTAAAAACGAAAAAAAGTTTACCGAGAGTATATTCTAATAGGATTGTTCTTCGAAATGATGGTTCGTCTAGCAAATATAATTTGCAGTGAAGAAAAAATAACGTTTCAGAAATAATACGGGGGTGTAAACTAATATATTTAATAGAGAAATTATTATAGAATAGGTATACTTATTAACTATTTATGCTTTCGATAACTTTCACAGAAGATTTAAAGAAAAGCATATTCCATTATCATTTTAGCATTCAAAATGGTTTTATACTTGGAAAGTTTGGGGGCACATACATACAAAAGGCTTACGTTTTCAGTGATTAGTAGATGAACTACAACGTATGTTGGTTAAAAAATCTTACTGCTATGTAATTGGAAATTCTCTTTCTGTATAGCAGACAAATAAATAAATAAATAAATAAATAAAAAGAGCATTTTGAAGTGTTATAATAAAACGAAAAGAGAGAGGGAAACAATTTGTGTACGAGAAATTATGTATTTTTCAATATATTTAAATATATTTTACCAAGTATTAAAATTATAATTTATTGATAATTGTTCTTCTGGAGCACATTTTAGGTTTGGAGCCATTAAAATTGTCATCATATCCCTTAAATTCTAAGGCATAGTTAAGAAATTATCATAATTTGTGTTAACATATTCTATTAATAAAAAATATAACTGCTTAAAAAGAGTGTAAATATTCCCGTCTAATTTGTATGCATAGTAAAAAACTAATATTCATTTACACCATAGATTTTTTTTTATCTTCACAAACAAGCGATTAAATTCAGAATACGAACTAATAGGAATTTAATAAAATCAATAATATTTATTTTGTTAACATTTTGAAAATTACCGATAGAACAAGAAATATGATTGACGAATGAAGTTTCATAAATTGAATATTATTAGCTTAGTTCTTACGAAGTTATTTATAATTTTTGTAATGTGTTTTGTTATGATGTAATGTGGAACTTTAAAAATGAGCACTGCGATTAAACCAGTTAATTTTGACCAGAAATTTCTTGATAAACAAATACTTATTTTAAAACCGTTATGCATAATCTGTTACTGTGTACGTAACACATTATCAATGTAAACTATATTGGATTTTAGTTGTTTAATTTTAATCTAGAGATAAAATGTTTTTTTAACACTTGGCCAGCTGATAATATTCTCTTTAAGTCTTCAAAAAAAACTTTAGACATTTCAAAATGCTAAATAGCTCCGAGTTATCTTAAATTCATCTATTCGTGTCAGTTATGATGTAAAAATATAAGCGTAAACTACTTTAAAAACTGTTAAGTTTATGAGATAATACTTATAAAAGGGATTAGATGAATGATTGAAATATCTCTTCGTGTACTTGAAATTTTATTTTTTGAAATTTTAAACAGCCGATATTAAATTTTGTAACTACTTTGTAGTTATATATCTTCATTGCAATCTGAATTCACGTGTCTATCTCTTTAAATGCCTTGTCGTTGTGTGCTTTTAACTAACCTGAAACTTTCAAACTAAAAACTTTTTTTTAAGAATATCATTAATGTTTTGCACTAGTGTGTAGTAGTAATTTAGATTATAATTCAATTTAAACCTTAAGTTTAACTCTTTTGTTTTTCCAAATTTTACATACAATTTTACTTATTGCAGAAAATAAGTTGGAAAGTAGTTATTAAATCCCATTAACTAACTTAATCCCATTAATTTATGCAATAACTTAGACTAATTTATGAATAAAATTGGTTCTTTTATATTATTTTCATTGATTAATAATCAAGACACGTCCCTAAAACAAAGATATAGCAGATTATTTTTATAACTCAATTAGGTGTAACTTTTATTAAGTGTAACAGAGATTATAACTCGATTTTGATATATTATTCTACACTTGAATTTGCAATGGAAATTTTTTTATATGTAAATTAAGATATTACAAATTTAATATGATTGATAATTAAACAAATGTTTTCAATTTAGGAAATTCAAGGTGTGAAAATCGGAAAATTCCAATATGTACCTGAAATGAATCGTACATTTAGAACATGTCGGATTTTTTAGATTGACAACAAAATGACATTTACTTATTAGTATTACATAAATGTTCCCAACAACTATTAAATTATTTTAATGCCTTCGATAAAAATCGTAAACACAAATTTCTGTTTTATATAATTTTATCTAACTTTATGAAGCATGGCACTTATTTCAATTTGGAGTTTCTTAATGCCATTTGCAATCAGCCATACGACAATCTTCTTGTATTTTATTTTGAATTTTTTTAAATTAAAATAATAATTTTAATTACACTATTATCAGGTGTCTATTTCCTAGTTGTAGCTACTATATTATTTGCAATCATTCCTTTTTTAATTTTTTTTCCGACTTCCTTTTTATGCAACTATTTATGGTAGCTTAGAGTTATGAAAATTAAATGTTGAGTGTAAGATTTATAATTCAAACGTTTGGTATTATCTTATCATTCGCTTATAAATTAGATATCCTGTTTGCAAAAAGCAATCTATTGATGATAGTTAAACGCAAGATTGTGATACAATCAATGCCGTCTTTACCATAAGGGCACACGGGGCCCGTGCCCAGGGCCCCCATTCTCAGAGGGCCCCGAATGACCGACAATTTCTCTCGCACATTTATTCTCAAAAGCTGCACTGTCGAAACAAGAACCAACATAAATGTCAACATTGTTTATGGTTGAATTGTACAATTTTTTCTCAGCTTTGACAAAACTATGGAAAGATTTGACAGAGCATTTTGGTGCAAATAGAGTCCTGAAGTCTCTTCAAGAAACTAGATTTTCAGCAAGTGCCAATGCTTTTCATAATGGTAATAATTGATTACCTAAAATAAATGGTCATACTCAGTAAAAGTGAATTACAATAAAAAAATTTTATTGTAATTCACTTTTTTTTACTTTCCAAAAGGGCCTCAAATTATTGTGTGCCCAGGGGCCCCAGCCTAGTTTAAGACGGCCCTGGATACAATTACGAAAGAAATTCTGGAAGAAAAAAAAGGAAATATTTCTACAAAGTATCCAGAACCTTATTCTATGTGTTCCCCTCGATCAATCAAAACTAATGAACGAACATGGCCAGGATTTTAACGAATTGCAACTTAAAAACAAAAAATCAAGAATTAACCATCAATATAAACATGAACAATAAACAAGCGATTGTTCAATAAATGAAACGAATATTGTTATAATGGATTTTGGTTCACAAGTATAAAAAAAGGACAATTAGATCTACAGGATTTCAAAACATTGCAACATAAAAAACCTCAAGAATAATTCATCAATACAAGCTCGAACGACGAAAACGAGATTATTATGACAAACCTCTCAAGTCGTAGAACAAATTTGACGTTTTAATTTTAAGAGGACTCCCTTGGGAATTCCACATCTCGAAAATCGTAATGTTATGTCGTATGTTAAATCGTATTCCTATGGAAAACATTCGCAAGTCATTTGCCGCCACAATTTTATTAAAAAGTTCCTAGTTTCTTTTTTTTTGTAAAGAACGAAATGAACTAATAGGATAAAACCAATTTGTTTTGTGAAAATCACATATTTAGTATATTTAATAATTATTTAAAATTAGAACTTAATGCTTACTCCATTTTTTACTAACTTCAAAAAAATTATTAAAAATACTAAATATGCGATTTTCACAAAGCAAATTAGTTCTATCCTTTTAGTTCCGTTCGTTTTTCACAATGATACAAGAAACTAGTGACTTTTAATTAAATTGTGGCAGTAATTGACTTGCGAATGTTTTCAGAAGGAATAACATTACGATTTTCAAGATGTGGAATTCCAAAGAGAGTCCTCTTAAGTTCATGACATAAAAACAAATGATCTTACTTTATCCTGATAGTCCAAGTCCTCTAATTGTCGCTTCTGTGCTTTACCGCACCCACCGTCTAAATCCACGATTTTAGTCTGGAAGCACAACATATTTCCAACCAACAGTCTAATAACAGTACAAAACTATAATATCTTCAGCAGAATCATGCACAAACTACCAATACCATAACGCATATGACTGAGTGGTGACTGCATGTGACTGTCCCAGTCAAGAGTTCCTCAGTCAAAAACCACAGCACGAGTGGATGTGATGTCGCATGGTGGCTTGAGGCTTGTGTTGTGGTATGGCGTGGAGGGGGATAGAGAGGGGAGGGGTATGTCTACTACTTCCCGGTATCTTTCTAGGGTTGCTGTAGGGATTGTAGGGGGTGGTCAACGGGATGGGATGCTGAAGAGGGTATTTTTTTTTATCTTTATCTTTTTTTTGGGCTTAACGGGGCTGCTTTTTTGGCGAATCAATCCTTTCTCAGACCAGCATATAGCGCAAAATGTAGACATTATCTTTATATTTGGGGAATTTGTGTTCTTAGCCAACGCTGCGCCAAAAAAAAAAAAATGCCAGTTCCTTTGGACCCTTTAACTACGTATCAACGCATGGGCATACTAGGGCAATGTTCAGGGCTATGATTTGAATAAGAACCAAATTTGTTATCATGTTTCAAGATTTTCTGTAAAAGATGCTTCTGTAAAGAAGAATGCAGAAATAGTACTAATATAAATAAATATTTACTCAACTCTCTACAAAATTACAAATCTACTAAGTATACAAAATATACGGATTTCCGTGGATGTACGCTACGTGCATATGTACGTAATGTCGTAAGAAATAGAAGGTATAACCCCAACAAAAATTTGTGACCAGGTTTCAAGGAGTTTTCTTCGGGGTTTTTATATATATTTGCCCTGAAATCCGAAAATTAACGAAACATACATTATTTAATAGTTTCCATGTAGTTTACATCATATTTTACACTTTGCAGCTTACTTACTAATATTTCACAACAAGTTACAAAACTGTCAAACAAACCCATTGATGGTAGATGAAAGATAGGTAGGTTTTGGGATTTTTGGTGAGAAAACATTTGAGTGTTGTGTTTGGGTTGGGGACTTTTCAGTGGGAAATATTAAATAAATAGTCGGAAAAGATCAAGAACAAGAAGTGATATTTACCAGGGGTAACATTATTATTATTTACGACAAAAAATTAAAGTTTTTTTTTTTTACAAAACGATGTTTTCTCATAAATGTTTAACATGAAATATATTATTGATGCAGATATTGATTAAGAGGGTTGGTCCCATAGAGTTAAAGCATTTATTTCGAAATGGCAGCCTCTGCGAAAATATTACTTTACCATGAAAGCATTTTTTCACAATGTATGAGAATTTTCATGACAGCAAAATAAAACAAATTTGAAGAAAAATATTTTCTGTTTATTTAATTATTAGTTGTTATCACCCCAAAATATTCTGAAAAGGACGCCACTATTTTTATAATTTATCAATCATTTTTTAATTAACCGGATACAGTTTTCCTTGATTTTTTTATTTCGTTTGTCTGATGATTGTCATGACTGGTGAAAAAATGCTTACATGGCAAAGCAATACTTTTTCAGAGGTTGCTATTAGTATTTTAAAACTAATGCATTAGCTTTATGAGACCAACAAACAACCGAACATCTCTCTAAATGAGATGTGTACGATCAGGATCAGCATTTATGAAAACATATTTTACAAAATATGAAATACATCAAGAGAAAATAAAATAACACTTGTTTTTAACGTCCATCAATCAAATTCACTCTACGCATTTAAATAGTGGTGGAAAAAAATTCCAAAATTTGTCATGAGTTGTTCATTACCCTGGAATTTCAACATTGCGCAGCTATACTACCGAAAGGTTAAAGTCTGACCTTACACAGTCATTCTGTTTTACTGATGTTGTCGTTATTATTGAAGATACATGCGTACAGCCACCACCAGTTGAAGCTTGGCGTTAATTGGCTACGCAAAGCCATGACGTCTCGGTGGTTTATTAGAGAACAGTGGAAATAAAAATAAAAAATATGAAAGAGGGGGACAATTTCAAAAGAGTTACTGTCGTCTTTCATATGTGTCGGGAAAACAGACAGCTTATGAAAATGTAAAAAAAATGGCGTTGTAAACATAGAAAAAAAGGTTATTAATGGGCACAAAGGAGTCGTTTATCGTTATTCGAATGAAAAAGACATTAATAAATGACGAAATAAAAAGAACGTGATTTACGGAAAAGTTAAATGAGTTTTTTTATAATTATGTTCTTGAGATACAATCTCACGTGATGTAGAATTAAGGAGCCTTGGAAAGTTTTTAAGAATTATTCATAAACCTCAGAGATATAAAAAAAATATCCAACGTTATTAATAAGAAAACATGTCCTGGAAATTTGTAAAAGCGATAATGCACCAAAAACTATTACTAGCCCATTCCCTATTAAACTGTATCATGTCCTTTTTATTATATTCTTATAAATACCCATTTTGGGTGCATTATCTTATATCCCATTCTATTTGCATGTATACACGAAATTTAGATATAATATAATCATAGAAAATACTGAAAAATTAAGCCTTCCAATATTTTACAAGCCACCTTTTTTCCCATCACTGTTTCAATGCACAAAACTTAGTTTTATGTTGCATTATCAAACACTACGTTCTAAATAAAGCTTTTTTCTTGAGTCAATCAAAATACAGGGATAATTAGTAAAACTATCTGCAAAAAACATGGCCTGGTCCATTAGTGTCAACCAGTCTTCACAGGCCATTGTACAAAAATCCTAACTTCACCCTGACTTCTTTTCATATAACATTAGCAATGTGTGGTTCGCCAACTTGACACTGGTTTTTGGACAAAGGTCGTTCAATCTCCCTCCATACTTCTATCGTTGCTCTAGGCCAAGGCATCCTAGGCCCTAGGTTATCTCTAGGCCAAATAAAAACCACATGACTTTTGGCCTTCGTACTCGAGACGCATTTAACAACATCCATCCATCACCTTCTGGACACAATCTTGTCAGCTACTGGACAACTGCTGTGAAGTTGCAAAAAAACGTCCTGATAATGACCAAGGACAAGAACTTAGAATTATTTTGCTTCTCCATCTCCCATTTAGTTTCTACTTCCGTACATTAGACGAGATAAACTAGCAGGACGAAATATCTTTTTTTTTTTTGTCATGGCCTGCTGTCTTGGACATCAAGTTTTGAAGAAAAGATAGCACACTGCAAACAGAAATGTCTTGATTTCAGACACCAAAGCGTCTGAAACAGGGTGTACATTATTCAGACACCAAATGGCGTCTGAATTTTTTCAGACATATAATGTGTCTAAAATTCAGACACGTATGCAACAGAACTTCAGACACTTCATGCATCTGAAATTATTGTGGACCCACACCCTATCTGTTTTTATATCTACAAACAATTCAAATTCCAACATTTCATTTTGAATAGTTAGCAGATATTAAAGATTATAGTACATTACAAATACAATTTTAAATACTTTAAAAAGCTTGGTAAAAATAATTAATGGATATATTAGAAAAAGCTTTTGAAAAAAGATTTAATTTTCCTACATCAAATGCATTTTAATGTTTATTAGGAAATAAAACACACAACAATAAGAATTCAATATTTATTGCTTTATTAAAACTTTTTCAAAAATTTCAGTAGATTTGTATGTTTTGCTGCATACCCTTACGGGTATTGGTAGTCAAATATGATATTACACTGCCAAGAAGGCACTCTAAAACATTAAAAATTGTTGGTGTGTCAATGTGACAGATAACTTTTGCCCAAGAGTTGCAAACACTAAATATGGATCCTGTGCTGTTCCACAAGAAGCGATGGGTGGGTTACCAATCTATAAAAGAATAAAAGAAAAGTATTATCGATTAAAAAGCAAAAAATGCAATGCATTATTTGCAGAGATGGCTGAGTGAGTACTACTTTCAAAACCGTGTATTATTTTCTTAATAGACCTGAAGACCATTAATTGTTAACCCTGAAATGCATACTGTTGCCGTTTGGCAACAAGTAACATAATCCACTTTATTCTATTAAATTAGAGCTCCCTCAAGACAAATTTGTACTTTTTCATCCATTACATTAGGAGTTTTGATACATTTGAAGTTTTAGTTACTAATAATCCTCAAAGATGACAGTAGTAAAAGTGTATTCAAAGTATATTAATATTAGTACTAAATACAAATAAATTGTTTTGAAAAATTAATTATAGTAAGAGGCTTATTTTGAAATATATTTAGTAGTTTTCTAGTCATTATTATCAAAATTGGAGTTTTGTAGTTGGATTTTGTCACATGGAAAAAAATTGAAATTATTTAAATTCTAATGCAGTTAAATTTTTTTCAGTATTTTTCCCATAATGTATAAGTATTAAGAAGACTCCCTTTGGAATTCCACATCTTGAAAATCATAATGTTATTCCTATGGAAAACATTCTCAAGTCAATTACCGCCACAATTTTATTAAAAGGTTACTAGTTTCTTGTATCATTGTAAAGAACGAAAGGAACTAAAAGGATAAAACTAATTTGTTTTGTGAAAATCACATATTTAGTATTTTTAATAATGTTTTGAAGTTAGTAAAAAATGGAGTAAGCATTAAGTTCTAATTGAAAAAAATTATTCAAAATACTAAATATGTGATTTTCACAAAACGAATTAGTTTTATCCTTTTAGTTCCTTTCGTTCTTTACAATGATACAAGAAACTAGTAAACTTTTAATAAAATTTTACTAGTTTCTTTACTATTAAGAAAAGATAAAAACATGCAATGGCAAACAAACAATAAACCCGGCTCTCGGTGAAGAAAATCACAGGGTCATTGTCAAAATAAAAATAAAAATAGACTATGACACTCGAGTTCATTGATTTTGTTGACATGTTTGGACCGCTAGTATATATAAGAAAGCATGTAAAAAATATTTGGGAGTGATATTATTTCGCATTTTTTGTGGATTCAATGAGGTAAATGCAACAAGGCCTACCATACAAATTTAATTATACCTTCCTTATTTATTGTTCAATGTTTACATTTTTTTATCAATACGCATCAGTACATGCTGAATTCAGAAATGAAAGTATTATTTAAGTAAGTGCATAAACAGGATCAAGAAAAATAAATAAAAATTGAATTCGAAATTTCTTTGGGCGACACATAGATATTCATGCTAAGTACCTACAATATCTTTAAAAGGGAAAGGAATTAGTAAGCTAGGCTTTTCTCTGTTAAATTATTCTTAAAGAAGTGCTCTATCTTATGACAAATTGAAACTAGTAGGTTTTACAATTTTTTTTATGTATTTTTGTTGACAACAAAAAATAAAATATGTATTCTATGAAAAATACAATGAAATACTCACAAAAAATTAAAGTAGATTACTCCTTTTGGATTAAAATTATGTGTTAACTGCTAAACTTAACCGTAATTCTCAAAACTCGATCTGTTAGCATGGAAATTAATGTTATAGAAAATGAATTTTTGTGATAAATGTGATTTTTTAAACCCTAAAAAAACAATGAAATACTCACAGCAAATCCCACAATTTTTTTTCATAAGAAGGAGCACTTCTTTAAGAATACTAACTGAAGAGAAAAAAGTTTAATTATTAATTTCCCTTTTAAAAAAATATTACACGAAGGATGAATATCTGTGCGTCATCCAATTTTTTTTTAAATTCCTGATCTCGTTTATGCACCGATTAATAACTTAATTTTGCACTTTTTCAGATTTTTTTATATATTGATAAAAAAAATTGTACATATTCATTGAGCAATAAACAAGGGTGATATAATTAAAGTTGTATGAAAGAACATGTTATATTTACTTCATTAAACAAACCAAAAATGTGAAATTCCCAAATATTTAACAGCCCTGTTAGTATGGGATGTCAGAAAAAAATATTTTCATGCCTTCTTAAATATACTGGAGCAGTGGTTCCCACAGGGGACCTCCAGGGGTCCTCGAGTTATGCCAGAGGGGTCCGCAAGAAGCTATTTCAATAAAAAAATATTAAATATGTTGTGCTTAATTTTAACTACTATTTATAGTTATGCTCGCCTGTACGGGAAATTTTTCTCCTTGGCGTACCATATCTAACAAATAAAATTGTTTATTGAATGTGAAACACCTCATTTTATTAGATTCCTGCACTTGAAAATGAGAACTATTGACCCTTTTTCTCGTAGAACATTTGTATACTACTGCAAACTTAATGTTAGTAGAAAAGGAGTTATACATACTAAGATATCAACTGTGTTTAGAACTCTGCGACTACTTTGCTGCCCTTCTTTTTTTTTCTGTTTGGTGTCATGGTACTTCGAATTCCTTATTTATTGAGACATCATTTTCTTGAAGATATACTATAAAAAAAGAACCAAAAATGATTTACAACATGCTACAGAATATTGATTAATCAGCAGGGTTGGAAAACAACATTTTTTTAAAAATAAAACAAAAAAGCATGTTTTTTTTTGTTTTAAACGTGTTTTTTTGTTTAAAACATGTTTTACAATTAAAATTTGGTTATTGAACAAATTGTTTTGGTTTAAAAGAAACATGGTTATTTTTGCATTTTGGTTTCCTATATTTACTTCCATCCCCAATAATTTTAGGCAGATGCCTTACATCTTTATTTGTCGAAGAATAATAGAATACAAGAAATCCTTCGATTATCTGGCGATTCGGTGTCTTCCTTTGATTAAATCGAATGGGCTAATAGAAATATTTATAAACTAATAATGAAGTACTAGTTTATGTTTGGTATTATTTTAATGAACTAAAATTATGTACCACATTGATGATTAGCATAAATTTCACAAATTAGGGGCTATAATAAATTAATGAATATTAACAAATATCAGTAGTGTCCCATTCGGGACCTAAAGTATCACATACATGGTTTACCATTCCATCAGGGTCTACTATTTATCGCAATCTTAATGGTAATACAGCATGGTCATATATCCTAAAATACTACATATTTCCTTAAATGCATATTTCCTGTATTTGGCCAATAAATTATAAAACATATAATAGTTAATAAAATTGTTTTAAACATGTTTTCTATTACCATGTTTTAAACATGTTTTCTATTACCATGTTTTATACATGTTTAAAACATTTGTTTTAAACAAAATATCTAAACATAACAACCCTGTTAATCAGTTATTAATTAATAACTAGCTGTGTTACAACCTGACGCGTTGGTATTCTTAGCAATTACATAATACCATTTATGAAAGAAATATGTGCACTGGAAACAGTTACTATGAGTAGATTAATGAAATATGCTATGTCTGATAAAAAAAAAATATTCTCAATTAGGAGTGGACAGTTTGATTGAAAAAAAATCAAAATAAATTGTAATATCTTAATAACAATTAGTCATAATTTAGAACCTAAGTAAAAGTAAGCTACTTTAATTATGAGAAACTACAAAATTATAATTTACTGTAACTGTAGGTCACAGCAAATCTTCTTGGCTGGCCAACCAGTAGTGGTCACTCCAGTGGGGGGCCTATTGGGACTAACATGGCTCCAGCTCGCACAATTTGTTCGCTCTCCTGAAACAATAAATTTAGTTTTAGCCTTGAATTAGCATCACACTAGAGCTACATGAGAGCTATTGGTGACAGGGTAAATCTTTAGAATCCGGTGCTGCTTGGCGCTTGTCCAAAAACAACAAATAATTGGCGAAACTCACGTGCTTTATCACTGCCAGATTCTTTCAAGCCAATGCAACCCCAGTTTCCTTCACTGATTTCTAAGGTTAATGGATCACAGACTGCTACGGAAGAGTTGGAAGTCATTTTTTTCTCCCAGGTCAATTCCAAATATCCAGTCCAGTTGGAATAAACGTTGCATTAGAGCTGCACGATTGGCAACCCACTTTGGTTTGAATTAACGCCGTACTAGAGCTACACGAGGGTTTATCCAGTCTGCAGTTTAGTTTCGTTTTAATTTTCGTCGCTTTAGAGTTACACGAGTGGCGATCCAGTACGCAGTTTGGGGCCCTGGGCAATTTTTTTCTCTAAAAAAACATCAGTATCCGACATCAGGCAGTATAGTAGGGCCCATTGAAAGCCTAAATACCTGTTTGGGACATTGGGCAATTTTTTTTCTCTTAAAAAACATCAGTATCCAACATCGGGCAGTATTGTAGGGCCCATTGAAAGCCTAATACCCGTTTGGGGCCCCGGGCAATTTTTTTCTCTTAAAAAAACATCAGTATCCAACATCAGGCAGTATTAAAGGGTCTATTGAAAGCATAAAATTTCGTGTGGGGCCCCCGGCAGCTAGTAGACCGGCCCTCTTCAAATCGACAAAATATTCAGAATAAATAATAACCGGAATATAATAACCAAAACCAGATATTCAGAGATAACCGTAACCGCAATTCATATGAGCGCGCAACTTTACCCACAATTCATCGCTGGCAAGTATCAACAGCGTCGTCAATTGGACGAAAAAATAAATTAACAAAAGAATTCCATTGCGCTCGTACATCATCCGGGCTTCTTACCCACAATTTCGTGCAAGTATTACCAGGGCTTACAATTGGACGAAAATCTTTCGTCGTATCACCAAATAAAATTGTTTATCGCTTCCTACAAAAAACGCCAAATCCCTTGGCGACAGAAGCACTGGATTCTAAAGATTAACCGGTGACAGGCATTGTTTATTTAGAACCACAGTCAGGTGACGAGCATACATCTGAGTAGGCACCCAAAGCAACCGTTAAGGCTGGCATCATACACAACATCAGGACTTTGGAGCATATTTAACATACATAACACAGGGTGTTATTCATCAGTCATTTTTGGCTGCACAGGTCGTTTGTAGGTTCAGAAATTATTTTGGCAAGGCCCGGACCTGAACTTGGGAAGAACACTTTAGACCCTTAATTATGAATTCCTGACCATTCACACCTGGTAAGACGTTTCAAGATGCAAAACTTGTTATTTTATAATGGCCCTAAAACTGGGGTCATGCCTGTGAAAGAGCTTCTGTATTTCCGTAACCTATCTTCTAAGTCGATTACAAAATGACAAATACAACAGTTTTATGCAAAATAATTGATAATACTGGTCATTTTATAAAAAAAAATTGAATACAGGATAGATTCTAACCACAAAATACAAACGGAAAAAATCAACTGAAGTATAAAGATGTCCTTTCCAAGTAGCTATTCGTAAGATTCTAGTAGCAGGACCTTCACTTATTTAGGGCCAAGGAGCCCAGTCAGTTAAGGCGTTTGCCTTGCATACTGAATGCTCCAGGTAAAGGCCTCGCCAAAATAACTACCGACCAATAAAAGGCCTGTGAAGCAAAAAAAAATGTCTAGGCACTGTATTCACTACAATAACAATAACTAAAAAAAAATACTGATAGATATAATGCCTGGTTATTTATTTTAAAATGATAAAGTTACTACCATTAATATTTCCATATATTACTGTACCAATGCTTGCTTAAACTAATCTAAATGCTTGAAAAATTATGCACAATATTATTAATATATACGACATCAAACTACTAATCAAATTTAGTATTAGCTAGTCTTTTTGAGTTTCAAAATAACAACAATATTGTACTTGATCAGTTTGTAGGTACTACAGTATAATATTTTTTATACAATAGAGCTTTTTATAAAATTAGGATGAAAAAGAACTGTTTGTTTACCTTTGGAACACCACCTTTTCGCCTTGTTTACCCAAGGCTTAACTGGTTTACCACATCACTTTATTGTGGTTAATAATTTCTTCAATGCTCTTCGATGTTGACCTTTAATGTATTAAATGAAATAATATGGTAACAAACCAAAAAAACTAAGCTGAACACTAGGTGGAAATCACCAAAATGAAAATGAAAATGGCCAAACCGAATCGAATGGCGACGACGAAGGAAGACGATGTTTTCTTGTTTTCCTCGAAGAATCCCGCCGGCTCGCATCACGTGGCCAAATTTGACCAATGGCAACGTTTTAAAATCTTTGGTTCAAAAGACGATTAAATGTGCAAGAATTTTTTTTTTCCAGTGTGACTTTTATTGTTTAATATTGACTTTTGAGAAAATATGTCAAAATAAATATTATTATCCTTCAAAGAAAATTTTAAACTTTTTTAAAGTGGTCTTCAATAAAACAAAATATAAAAATAAGAGAAAATTTTTTTGGTGGCATATCAAATTATTTATCTAGTTTTTTAACGAATAATCAAAATAATTGACATATTTCAAGTGAAAAAGATTGCTTTACTTATAAATTAAATTGAGCTTCATCTCAATGAGTTCAAGTGTCTGAATTGCACGGCATGAAAGTGTCTGATTTAAAGTGTCTGAATTTGAAAGTGTCAAATTTTCAGACATTTACATCAAAAGTCAGACTCTACAGTGTCTGAAACATATTTAAGACACTACAGTGTCTAAAATACATGAGATAATATTTCAGAAAGTGCTCAATTAAGACACCGAAGTGTCTGAAAACTCAATTCAGACATCATTTGTGCTGAAATTGAGACACTGCTTTTTGCAGTGCATTCACCCATCCAGATAACATAATGTTGCCCAATGCATTGCCCATAATATTGCCCAGTATACTCTGAAAAACCTTGTGTGGACTTTTCTAGTGTTTTTCCCTGTTATGTTGAAACGCAAAAATTTATTGGACCTATGCAGGTTAGCATAAAAATTTTGTTGGACTCTAAGCAAGTGAGCACACATGCATTCTTCCGAAATGCAGTTCATTATCTATTATTATTTTTCAGACAAATAGCTATACAATACATACTAAAGCTTAAATACATATGTTACCGTACTTTCAAATAAAGATTATAATTTTTGTTATACATATTGTATAGAATAATACAGTTTATAAATTGTTGTCAATCGCACTTAGATAAAAAAAATTAGTCTCATCTCAAGAACATCAGTTGTCTTGGAACAGCATAATACAAATTTGTGATTTAAGTTCGTATTAATGTCATTAGCACAGATTTTGCATTGAAACAACACAATAGTGTAATGTAGCATTTTTTACACAATACTTATATTCAAACACCACAAATGGAATACAAGCTTTTAGTGTATTCTTTTAGATCTAGGTTATTACATTTTAACCAATTAAAGCATCAGATTTTATTTGTTTGCTATGGTTAGGGTTCGATTAATGATAAGAACATTGAAGTCGCTTATTCTTTTTCAAATAGCAGCAACTCTGCATTGATCTATGATTAAAGAAATATTCAAGAAGAGAGTTGTAGCGTTTTATATAGTGCTTGGACCAAAGTTACTCTTCAGGACCAAAGTCACCCCATTCAACTGTACAAAAAAAAAAGCATTATAACCAAGTTCCATTTCGTACCTCATCCCAACTTCCACAATCCACATCTGATAAATAACAACTACGACCCAAAGATACTTGTTGAAAAAGATAAGTCTTTTCCAAAAGATAAGTCTTGTCTCCTGAATGGAACAATCTTCATACATCTGCTTCAAATAGCCCTGATGCTTCAATGGCACGGGAAGGGAAGTAGTAAAAATGTCCACTGTCGTTCGGTGAGTGAGTGCCTGCCTCATTAAGACGATCGCAGCTCATTAATTTGGGGACACGCACTCTCCTCCCCCTTTTCTGTAACCCCTTGACCTTGAACGGCGCCGGGACACCCCCTACTGATGACACGTCAAGACCATTTTCGTGGGGGGGAAGAGAGAGTGGGATGTCTACAAAAAAGTAATTCTTTCTTATTCCGGGAAAAAAGGGATGGAAGAATTATGTGATGCTGTGTGGAAGAATTATGTGATGCTGTGTGGAGGAATTGTGATGTTGTATTGTTGATGTGTTGTGAGAAGAAGAGAAGGGGAATGTCCGTGGAGTTGTTGTTTAGGATGAGGGTTCAGTGCCTCCCCCATTAGAAAAAAAAATCATTCGTTGTTTATCAACTTTAATGTGAGAATATGTCACTTTGAAATTGTTAGTAGGGTCTTGTAATAGTTGAATTGTGGGATTAAATAGTTTATATAGCCTAATAGATTTAATTGTTTGTAGGGTCTTCTAATGTTTTTAGGGTCATGTGGTCTACCAGACAATCTCTAAATATAACTTAATGCTGATTGATATTATAATATAAGTGTTATAATAATAAAAATTATACAGCTCCGTTTTATGCGCAACACATGAAAAGCAACACTTTTTTTAATTGAATGAAACAATACATTTCTCTAGAACTATTTATAATATGTCTTTTTAAAGCTGTATTAAGAATTATGCATTTTTTCAAAATATAAATATAAATCGGTTTTAAACATTTTTATGATTCTAGTAATACACACTATAGTTGCATGCGTTGCGCAGAAAAGTAACATTTGATTTAATTGAATGAAACAATAAGCCTCTGCAGTGTTATTTAAATTGTACTGAAGCTGTAAAACATCTTGCCCATTCTGAAAATTGCTCATTTTGCTTTAAATACAGAATTGCATATTTATAAAATAAGCCAGTAGGGAAGTTTACCCTACATCCATTTAATTGTGTCTTCGATTTAAATGTTTATTTAATTTACTTCTGTTAGATCAAAGAAGCAATGTTGACGTCGTTATTTATTCCATTCCTACGTATTAACACATTTTTATATATCAATAGTCCCTGCGCAAACGCTAAACTAAGGTTTCACAACAGTTCGAACAAACAATGCTCAAAAAAGTCACCAAAAGTCAGTACGACGAAACTTTGTACCAAAAAAATCAGGTAGGGGGTGTCTCGTCAACCTCGTCTGCAGAAGGGAGGGGGGGGGAGTTGTCCTCCCCCACGACATGTCACCACACCGAACATCGACCATCCCAATGACAAAAACTGCCCCGGATGCCTGGAAACAGGTGGCCCATGGCAGGCAGAACCGTCTGCAGAAAAAGGCATGTCTGTCACAGGGGCAAAAGACTTCGCTGCTTGACAACGATTGCACAAGTCGGCCATTGATGATGTCTTTAGATGGTCTGGTTTCTAAGAAGTGGCCTAATGAACTCGCAAAGGAGTCATTTTGTGGGTTTCACGGGTGGTTATTTTTGGATTTGGGATGGCTGGGAATGAGGTTTTTGCATGGCTACTGGACAAAAGAAGTTGGGCAAGGAGGAACACTTTCTACTAGAGTCGCTGAGTAGGACACAAAGCGGAGGCGGATGATATATAATAATTAGAAAGTAATAGTTTTCATCGATAATTTTTATTGAAAAGTTCAAGAGATATGCTTCGTTCATCAACATTTTATCAGTTCTGCATTTCCAATATTAGCTTTCACAAATACGTTTAAAACGTAAAAAATAGAAGTTATTAGAAATTAGAATCGTTTATAAAACAACTATTCAATCGTCCGTCACCTACATTCATACTCTCACAGACAAATTAGATACTTCATATTAACGTTACATCAAAAAAATTTTCAGCAAAATGCGAACTCTATGACGGGTGTAGTCTCATTTTCCCCAAGTACTTTAACTAAGATATAAAGTCCAGGCTCGATATTTGGCAATGCCAATAAATATGGAATTTGTAGCATATTTGTGCCTTTTTTGACAGAATTTTTTTTAGCAAATTTATGACTTTCAATAATTATATTAATTAAATATAAGTTTCCAACTTATTATTTATTTTTAGGCTTTTTCCGAACATGTGATAAGTGAATTTTTGCATGTACGGTAACGAGTGATATCTTTACGAAACAAAGGGCACATAATGAAGACTCTAAATCATTATGATAATAATGAATTTTGAGTATCGAAATAGGGTAATAAGTACGTTAAATTCAGTTAAATAATTGAATCGACACCAATAGAATTCTGCTATAAAAAAAAACTAATGAGAAGTCCCATTTGAGACACATACCATTTGCAATAAAAACAAAACGATTCATTTTCATTGCATTCTCATAAATAACAAGATACTTTAGTTAAAAATTACTTATTCTTGTACAACAAGTTAACAGAATACACTTATATGTCATTCGATTGTACTACTAACAATGACATAGATCAATTGATAATGATATAAATAAATCAAATGATACTATAATATTATATATATATATATATATATATAATAAAATATACATATATATATAAATATATATATATATATATATATAAAATAATATAAATAAAGTTATAAATATATATATATAATATATATAATAAATATATATAATAAATATAAAAATATAATAAAATATAAATATATATATAAATATACATATATTAATAAATAACTATATTAAATATATACATATATACATATATATACTATATATATATATATATCAATAACATATATATAATAAAAATATAATATATATATATATAAAATCACATAATATACATATATACATATATCTATACATAATATACATATATACATATATATCGATATAAATACATTTTTATATATATATATATATATATATTACATTATATATATATAATATTCATACATATATATATATATATAATATATAGAATATAATATAAATATATATACTATATAATATATAAATAAATATATATATATAAACACTTCACTGAAATACCAAAGTACGAATACAAACGTTTACAAGCTTATCTTTTGACGTTGTTTCCTTAAACACAATTCTTTATTATCAATAATCATTCTTGTCCAATTTTCATTCATATTCAATTGCAATTGCAATTCTGAGCAAATTTCACAAAATTGAAACTTTCAAAAGACAATTTCAGATTGTTTTACGTAACTACGAAAGTTAGGAAACTATGAAAAAATTTCAAATAATTTGTTCAGCTCATACCTATTCAACACAGCTACAATTACTGCAGACACTTTTACTGACATTTTGTACTTTTTCAAAAATACCCTTGAAACACTTTAAATAAAGTTTGAGACACTTTCTAATACAATTTTGAAACTTTCAAGAAATTTCAGACGCTTTTACAATTTTTTCAACACTCGACTTTTCATGAAATTTTAGACAATCAAGATTTTTACAGTTATTTCAACAAAACTTGAGACACTTAACTTCAAGCTCTATCACGGGAAGACTAAAATGCTCCGACGAAGGAAAAATAAATCTAACTTAAAGAACATCTCTTCGCGCAAATCCATAAAACCAAAACTCCGCCTCTCGACTGGAAATGACGACTAGAAACCGTTTGACTGCCAAGAAGAATCTACTCACGCAAATGTGGAGACTCCTATAAAAAGTAACATCTTCTATGACAGGCCCCCCTCTTCCCTTGGCATACACACATGCCAAACTAAACACCCTTATCATTAGTTACCGCTCAAGACATTTCAAGATTTCTCACCTCAAAGTAGGGCTTGTTGCCGATTAAAAGTCGTTGGTGGATCTGACTGACTTGATTAAAATGTAAGATGCGACCGTTTGCAATGATATAGGCAGAGCCTGTTCTAGGGTTAGGTTTGAATTATCGTCGCACTAGAGCTACACGAGGGTTATTGGCAACGGGCGTCGTATTTCAGAACCACAGGCAGATGACGGCCTGTTCTAGGAAAACTCAGACTATAGGCACAGTCTATTTTGGGGGCCCCTTTACGAAGCCATGTTGTGTACGATTCCCAGTAATGATGGTGCTATATGGCCTATGTATTAAATTTTTGCTACAATTTGATTGGCTTCCTCATAAACATCGATCAAAATAATCACGTCTGGTCAATTTCTCAGTCAATGTCGTGCAAAAAACAAAGTGGACTATCAGATTATTTTTTTAACTTACTGGTATTTTGGGGATTTACAGCATTTCGCATACCAGAACCTGAAATTTAGGGGCCCATAAAATTTGGGGGCCCTAGACCCGGGCCTAACGCGCCTTATGGAAGAACATATCCTGGATAAAGGGATGTTGGTTTCATTGGGGATGATGGTAAGAAAATTGTCCACTTTATATCTTACGTGCTTTTTTTTATACTTTATTTTAAAACTACGGAATTATTCATTTTCTTTATGTGCGGAATACGAGATGATTGAACTGGATTTTTGGCCACAAGAACAAATAACCATTGCTCTTTACGCCCGGAAAAATTCTATATAGAATCACGTAAAAGAAACTTAAAAGCTTAATATATTCCTTTAGCAAAAGAAATTTGATTTTACAGCTAATTTAGATAGGAGATACTTCATGAAACCTAATCAATAAAAAGCGTTAACCTATCAATTAGTATCATTTGAATGCTCAATTCAATCAAAAATACTTTTGAACAACAGAAACTTAAGTTTGTATTGAATGAGAAAACTCTGAATAAATTTTATTAGCTCTGAATACATATTATTAGCTCCGAATACATATTCAATAAGACTTTATATGTACACTGTAACCCCTGTTAATCTCCTCATAAAAAAAACCCTATAATTTGCCATTGTAATGTAAAAAGTAACCGCAAAATGCGCTGTAATTTTACAAACTTTTTTTAGCAGGGTATTCGTATATAAAAAACACAATTTTTTTAGGTATGCTAATACATAACTACAAATATAGTAAAATTACTACAAACAGCAATCCAGTTCGTTCACTATGGAGTTTCACATATAATATAACAATTATGATGACGTAACCTATGGCACATTTCTCTTATTTTATTTCATATCCTTAAAGTATTTTTAAAATCTCAACAGGAAACAAAAAAAAAGCTGACATGTTACGTTTCTCTAGACATACCAAAAATATAAAAACATCAGGTCAGGAAAAAAATTAAGACCAAATGCGACGGATGTCGAGGAAGCCCTGTGTATGCAAATGATGTCGCATGCCTTTCCCACGGATGTCAAGGTTACGCCTGAATGTTGCAATGTCTTTGTTTCTGATCTTTGTGGGTGGATTTAGATTTGCTGTTGGGTACATAAGTACTTCTGCAGACTCACTAACCTATTTTATATTGCTTTTTGATTGGTTTTGAAATTAAATAAAATCATACAAAACTAAAGGTATATCAATTAAATGTAGATGCATTAGGATTTAATACAAATTTTTCCTTACCACCATTTTCACATCAGCATTAAATTACAAAGGCAGATACAATTCAGTATACTTTAAAGTTGCATTCAATACGAGTTTTAAAAAGTTTCCAAAACTTTCCCTTCTTCCATCAACAAAATCATTTTTTAAAAAATAAAGATTTAAGATTTAAAAAAAATGAATTAGTGGTTTATTGAATAAAGAACTGTTTATTGAACGAACTGTGATCTATATAATAAACAAGGATTACCTAATTAAACTGACGGCTTCCTGCAGTTAAACTATAATGGTCATAATTATGGAACAAAGGAGATCGTTAATGCTTATCAACTGTAGTAAATAGCAAAAAACATTTTCCGTGCATTCAGCAAAAAAGGGCCCTGTACACAAAATGCCCTATAAATTCAAATGAACACATATTGACTTATGATAAAAAAAAATAATTAGCTCTTAACTTTACATAACAAACGTAAACGAGATAAAGTTATAACATTAAAATTGAAAAAACAAATGATAAAATTTTTATTTAAATTCAATGAAATTAGATGAGAACGTCTAAAAAAACGGCAAAATGGAAGCAATTCAAACTAGCGTATTGAGAATCTTAATGAGGGGGAATGGATAAACAAATTCAATGAAAGCATGATGTTAAATTTAAATTTAGTCGAACTTTTGAATAGAATGTCTAAAAAATCGTCAAAACAAAGCGAAGAAAAATGTTGCTCATCATAACGAGAAAAAGGATTTTAAAAAAATCAATAAAAGTAAAATGTTAAATTTAAATTTAGTCAAACTATCGAATAAAATGTCTAAAAAAAATCTTTTAAAAAAAGCAAAGCAAACTGTAGAGCTTTTTAACGAGGAAAGGACAAAAAAAATTCAATTCAAGCATAGAGTTAAATTTAAATTTAGTCAAACTAGCGAACAGAATGTAAAAAAAAAAATCAAAGCAAACATAGAATCTTTAGTGTCTGAAAGTGCATACAGTAAGCTGACAGCTCTCGCAATTCAGATAAAGCTTATCCAGTAGCTCGTTCCTCAAAACCCCCTCGTTTCTTTATGGGCGATTGCCAAATGCAGATTAGGCTTACAATGAGGAGCCATGGAAGGTGGAAAACTGAAGCCGATTTGAAATAGGTTTTGGATACATTTTAAGGTTTTAACTTAACTACTATTTTTTTTAAGCCACAAGTTTTTTTTTTCTTTTGTTTTGAAATATGAAGATCAGAGTAGTCAGTTTGAATGATCTTGATGTTAGTGTCGTTTAAATTGAAGCCAATTTTAAATAGTTTTGGTTCGTAACTAGTGTTGTTGTTGCAAACAAGGGATTTTTTTTTTTTTTTTTTTTTTTTGAGTTTTACTTTGAAATGTGAGGATCTGATTTGTTTGAATAATCTTGATGCAAGATAAATTTTCTCCCTGAATTGTAGAAAATCTTCATTGCAGATTTGTATCGAGTGAATATTCGTTGAATAGAGAATACTCGTAATTTAATTAAGGAAAGGTATTGGTTTCAAGTGATTTCGTTTTCTTTTTTGTGGAGTGATATTCTTGAGAATTTATTCAAAACTATATTAAAAATATCACATTATTATAGTGACATTGAGAAAAAGTTTTTCAAAATCGCTTGAAAATCTATTCTGTATTGAATAGAGAATACTCGTAATTTAATTAAGGAAAGGTATTGGTTTCAAGTGATTTCGTTTTCTTTTTTGTGGAGTGATATTCTTGAGAATTTATTCAAAACTATATTAAAAATATCACATTATTATAGTGACATTGAGAAAAAGTTTTTCAAATTCGCTTGAAAATCTATGTTCAATAAAAGTTCCTTAAATATTGTTAGATTAATCGAATACTTAAAAATATGTCTACAATTTTCAATATAAAATAGGCAAGGGTTTTGTTTCTGTATACATTGAAACATCATAAAAAAAACCTTTTTAACTAATCTTTCAAGCATACTAGTACAACCAAAAAACTTTTTAATTTTTCATCTAACAAACCACCTTCACAGCCACAGTCTACAAAAATCCGATTATAATCTCCGCAAAACTAATAATAATAATGTTCTTTCATCAGGAGAAAAACAAAGCCGTCTTTGTCCTTACTGAAAATGCAAAGCAAGGCATTACAAAGCGTCAACGCTATGTCCCCATCTAACGTGATAATGCTCTTTGTGATGCTCAGATAAATTTCTCTTTGTTTCGAATAGGCGGGGCCTATCCTGAATGCTCCTTTTATCGACCCTCTATCACAATTCACAATGATCTTGATGCCACTGGGTTCTTACACATTCCGGTCCGGATTGTGACGTGGGACCGCCCACTTCCTTATTTGAGAAGTGGGCGGGAACGTTGAAAACACGCCCCCTGAGGTGGAAACAGTTTCGGATTTCTCGATTTGTGGTTCTTAGCTTACAATGGATATGGTGCTGCCATCTATTGATTAGATGGAAACGTTTTCAAAGTTTTGGTGACATGTTAATATTCAGCATTATTTAATTAAGGGGAGAAAATAAAAGTTGTAAAAAAATTATGTTGCATTAGCAGCAGAAAAAATTAACGTTGTAGGTAACGGTTGACCGAAAATGTAATAGAAATTTGTTCTAGCAGGAAGAAAGAACTAAAAAAATTGGAAGCGTAATAAATAATTCATTGATATTACTTAAAAAAATAGTCATAAAGTTTTAAAGTTCATTGAATAAGAGTGTATAAAGAATAGATAAAAATAATCATAAAATTTTATACTTCAATAAAAGTAAAAATTCAAATATTGGTATTTAATATGTACAAAAATTCTCTAAAAAAGTTTTTATGACAATAATTACTGGACAAAATTATTGTTATTGAAAAGTGCGCAACCAACTAAAACTCACGAAAATTCGTCACTATTATCTTCAAAACCCCCAATCTACGATAAAACCTCCTCGCTCAAGCCATATAATGTACTTGAAATAAGAGTAAGTTTTAGCCACATACTTCATACGTAATTTTCCATTCGGTACATTCGGATATACCGAGGGAAAAACCGAAATATATAGAAGTAAAATTAATTTTAAAACCATTCAAGTAACTCGTTGCTGTCAAAATCCAGTACCAACAAATCTACTCAACAATAATTCAATAAATTAATCCCCATCAAACAAAATGCCCCCGCTTCGCCACACCACAAACTCCCAAACCCATCGGGGACCACCTAATAAAGCCATCTTTTCCTGGGGGAGCCATACTGTGGTACAGCACTGATTTAATCCATTCCCCCTTCCCAACACACGCATAATGCTTCATTTCCATCACTTTGCAAGCGGATTATAGCCACTTGGGATAGCAATTCCCCCCGTTTTGACCTCTTTTCGGATTAAAAGATTAGGTCCTGGCACACCTTTTGATCGCTTCGTAATCCAGTGCTTAGTTGTTTCCCTAGGCCCTCGATTCATTGAGTTCGGCTTCCTGATTTTAGTTGTGTTTTTTGGGGGGGAGGGTGGCGACGATTAGGTTTTGCATGCTCTTTTAGTTTATTCCTGGTCGTGATGCTTTGTTATTTTTTATATTCATACAGATGCAATGGATATCGAGGAAGGTTTTATAGTTAAGTTACCGTGATGCTAAAATCAAGTTTTCTACTGTAACTTTATCGTTGAATGGGACTATTCTAATTTAAATCACACCCATATAGAATAGACGAGATTCAGGGGGACCGTCAGTCCCATAGAGCTAATGCATTGGTTTTGAAATCACAACTTTCGCAAAAGAAACGCATTGCCCAGTTATCTTATTTCCACAAGGGAAGGAATCATGATAACATCAATTTAAAACAAAATTGAAAAGAAAATAACATTCGGTAATTTAATTATTAATTGATAAACTTTAAAATAATGTCACCATCTGCTGTATATTTTTGGCATTTTAAAACTTCAAAAATATCTAATTATAAATAACTAGATAACATCTTCGTATCGAATTTGTTTCATTTCGATGCAGTGTTGATTACCATAAATGGGGGAAAAATTAATAACATAGCAAAGCAATACTTCTGCGGAAATTGTGATTCTGACACTAATGCATTAGCTCTATGAGACTGACAATCCCTCTTCAGATAGCAGAGATATACATTACTGAAAAATATTACAAGATTGTCACATGCTGTCAGGTGCCAACTAAGTTGTTCCCTGTGCATGGAAACCAAGAACTACGTGTACATTTTCTCTGCATTATTCAAAAAATAAAGAGACCAATAACAAACTTATTCAAAAATTAAATTCTGTTTCCAATCTAGTTTCCGAGACAGTGTAATATTAATATTGGAAAATGCTATTTGGTTTCATGCACCATTAACAACTCGATGGCTGTAACTAACTGCATTGGGACCATCTCGTATAACTATCAGAAATGTAACCTATACTATTTGTTAGTATGCATATCTGCAGTTATACATAGTTATCCTAGATGAATTATAATTAAATGTATTTACATGAAATTTTTTTTGATAAGTAGCAGAGCGATACTTTAAAACTAAGAATTTTCCTTTCAAATTTTCATCCTAAATATACAAAGTAAAAAGTACATACTTTCAACTAAACCTTCCCATAACTCACCACTGACTTGACTCACTCCTAGAACAAAGTCAACACTACCAGCAAACGGCAGCATATCGACCAACTCAAATCAAACAAGGACTACCAAGTTCCCTCTGTTTACCTTGTTCAGCAGGCACATTTTGGGGGTTAGATATTTTGCTAAAAGGGCTAAATAGCTTGGGGGTGCCCGGGTTTGTTATTGTAGCGGACATAATAAAGAGAGCTGGATCAAAAGGGCAAACCGGACATCACAAGAAAGCCGCTGGATGTCCACTTGTCCGGGATCCTTTCCCCCCCCAAACTGTAGAAAGGGTTGATGGCTAATGTGGTTGTAAACATGGGGAAAAGAAGTGCAGAAAGAAAACTGGAATGTTTTCGCTGCGGGAAAAGGGTTGAGATGGGAGAGATATACGGAATAGGAAGCCATGTATAGTAAAAATATGAGGATATGTGGATTTGAAGTAATATTAATACTACAACAGTTAGATTTATTTTAGATGGTATATTGTTTGTTGTTTTTAAGTTTGTCATAAACTGGATAATTTTTTTTGTAATTATAAATCTAGTGCTTACCATAAACCTGTTTTTCGTTTTTTAGACTATCTTATTACATTATATTTATTCAGTCACCACTTTTATCATGCAAATTGAAGTTTTGGATAGCATTGTTATTATACTAGGAGAGCTGGATCAAAAGGGCAAACCGGACATCACAACACTCTTAAAACAAACGAGCGATTTTAACTCTGAGTTAATATTCACTCCTTTCCAGTGTCGAAAATGCACTTCTCCTACAGGAGTGGATTTTACTCTTTTGTTTTAAGAGTGAAGAAAGCCACTGGTTGTCCACTTGTCCGGGATCCAACCGTAGAAAGGGTTGATGGCTAATGTCGCTGTAAAAATGGAAAAAGTGCAAAAAAGCCACACCACAAACTCCCAAACCCAGCGGGAACCAACTAATATAGCCATCTTTTAGGAAAATAATAAAACTGGAATGTTTTCGCTGCAGAAGGGTTGTGTTGGGAGAGAGACGGTATATGGAAGCCATGTAAAGTAACATGTGATTATATGTGTTTTGAATTAAGAATATAAATAATACAATTGGTATATTTATGCTAGTTGGTGTGTATGTGTGTAATCAAAAGATACAAAAACAGGTTGCCTTATTAATAAAAGTTGAAAAAGTAACGTATAAAACGCAAAAGGAAAGCTAAAAGGTCTTAAAACTTTATTTTTGTTGGTATAATTATAGTTTGCATAATTACAATTTGGTTGGTATTAATACCAACCCTAGTTAGTATATTGTTTGTTGTTTTTAAGTTTGACATGAATGTGATATAATTGTTTAAAAAACATAGGTGTTTGCCATAAACCTGTGTTTTCCTCTTTTTTCATTATTTTATTTCAGTACATTAATTCATTTATCAGGCAAATTGCAGTTGTAGAACGCAATGAGATAATACGAGGAATTCGTTTTAATTTATGAGGCAAGTTATTTTGATAATTATAAATATAAGTAAAAGGTAAACTTTATAATACTCTCAGTTCTTTGATGAAAAAAAAAATATTTAATCCCAGGTATTATGATAAAAAAAAATAAGTTTCTAACTGTTTTTTTTTTAATTATTAAATTGCCAGTTTTCAAACATCTCACTGCATTGCACAAGAGAACTATAACAACCAATCCATCACCAATAATTAAGGAGCCATAGGAGTCATAAAAAATGTGCAAAGAAGGTACTACAAAGCATAGTTTTCAATTTCATATAATTTTTTCAACTACTCAATATAAGGATAATTTTTTATGTGTAGTTCTATAGGATTTCTGTATTACAAAACAAATTTTAAAATTTATGAAACTTTAGCCAAAACTAAAATGATAACGAACATAAAACTAATTACAAAATTTGAAAACATTGGGATTAGGCTTGCGCGGCACATTTTGAGGTCAAAATTGAAGAAATGACCAAGAAAATGAATTTATATTGTACAAATATGTTCAAACAAAGACTTATACCTAATTTCTAAGCTCAATTTTAATTTGAACTTAATTAAAAAAAAATTTAATCAAAATTTTAAATTTTTATTAATTTTTTTTAAAAAAAGTTCTTAAAATAATCTCTTATTAAAATTGAGCTTAGATATTAGGTATAAGTCTTTGTTTGAACCTATTTGTACAATATAAAGTCATTTTCTTGGTAATTTCTTCAATTTTGACCTCAAAATGTGCCGCGCAAGCCTAATCCCAATGTTTTCAAATTTTGTAAACAGTTTTATGTTCGTTATCGTTTATTTTAGTTTTGGCTAAAGTTTCATGAATTTTAAAATTTGCTTTGTAATAAATAAATCTTATAGAATTACATACAAAAACATCATACTTATGTATTGAGTAGTTCAAAAATTATATGAAATTGAAAACTATGCTTTGTAGTACCTTCTTTGCACATTTTTAAGACTCCCATGACCCCTTCAATGTAGTATTAAATTTAATGACCAGAAACACTTATTATGGTTTTCAACACAGTCATCAACCCTAGAGACTAAGCATTTCCAGCCAACACCTCATGCACCGATTTCTTAATTGGCTTACATCTGACACAACTTATTACGGTACAGAACTCAATTAACAAACATCGAACGGAACTCAAAGACCGAAAGTGATTGGAAACTTCATTTTATGCATTTCTGTCACTTCCTATCAATGAATCGAAGTGGGGATCAAATTAGGGGGACCTCCCCCGCAAATAATGTTCGACGAGTGCTCCAGAGGGCCAATTTTCGTCTGCAGAAAGGGTGCACATGGAACGATAGGCATCTCCCAACAACAGTTGACAGGGCCCTAGAGAGAGGAAAGGGTTCCGATTCTTTTCATCGTGTTATTATTGTGTTCTGCTGGAGCAGTTATGCGGCTTGACAATGTATGAGGTTAGTATGACAAAGTTGTGTCTAGCAAACAAAATTGTATTAATCACTAAAAAAATTACCCATTTTTAAATAAATTTGCACCTTGAATTCAATGTAACGCCACTTGTGTACGTCACACTCGATAAACTTGCAACTAACAGCTAAAAAAAACTTTTTAATAACATTTAAGTAAATTTCACGTAACACTCAATATTACAATGTTAGTTCTAGAAAGTTCTTTGTAATCCTAAAATTTTAGATTAGTATTTAAAAAATAACAAAAAACACTACAAGGAAGGACATTATTCGGATATTTGTTATTAAAACAAACAAATTATATTAAAGCTAATTATATTTACTTCGAAAAAATCAATGAATAATTTCAAATTATACTTTATACTAAGACTCGAAACCATGAAATCGGATTGACATTTAAGTATCCACACATTTCCCAAACACGTTACCAGCTCTCCACAGCACAAAAGAACGACATTTCTCGCTTTTCTGCCCACCCTCAAACTATTACTCAAACCCGCCATTTCCCAATCAGCATCATACCCGATGTCTCCACCAGGACAGAGTTGTAGTGAACCATTCAATTGGCAGATTACGATTATTTCTTCCGATTCACAATACATACCACCCCCTTCTGATATCGAGATACAATTCCAGGTCTGGAAAAGATGTAACTGGCATTAAAAAATTTATTTATATTACATGGTATCAGTATCAGTACTATCAAATCTGAAGAATAGTTGCGAACCTCACATCTTCTGAAGGGAGATATTGAATTATGGAATTATTAATGAGGCATTGAATTATTGAGGTATTGAATTATGGAATTATTATTGAGGTATTGAATTATGGAATTGTTATTGAGACATTTAAATATTGAGGTATTGAATTATTGAGCGGCCTATGGACGGACCAGAGCCAATACATCAGTTATACTTTAGAGAATTCGAGTTTTGCAATTAAACTTACGCTCTTTTTAATATATAGTAATGGGTAAATATATGCATTGAAAGATATTATTCATAAACAGTTTTCTATATCCACACGACTTATTAATAATTATTATAGGACCTTCGCTCATTCTCTGCAAATAACAGTTTCTACTAACTTTGCACATGCATTGATACACAGTAGCTGAAATAATGTTATCGAAGACATAACTACTGGCGAACACTTGCGGTAACTAAAAATAAGTAAAAGTAAAGCGAAAATAAATTTTATCAACTCAATCATTTAGAGCTTCCTATAAGAATTTGGAATACTATTTACTTTATTTGATCGACATTAATATAGTTTGAAGTTTGAATAATATTGTCGACACCAAACCCCGATCCTATAATGCGGTTCCTATGCTGAGTAATCTAATGTAAGTTTTTCTCTTTATAAAATTTTGATTAGATGAAGACGTCGCACTAGAGCTCCAAATCTTCCGTTCCAATTTTGTCAACCCACAACACATTCATGCAAAGCCACAGCAGGGTCCACAATATGACCGACGATGGCAAAAACGATAAGGCTTTTACTGCAGTTGTGGCTCCAGAAAGCAGCTGCTGTACTATGGTCGGCAATGCTTCGACAATGGCAGAGAGGAAATCTGCGAGCTCAAACAGAATTGCAGATGCGAACGTTTTTTTTTTTTTTTTTTTTTGTAAACCACTTGATTGATTTGGTTACTTTTGATTAGGATGAGTTTTTGATGGAGAGGGTGTTTGAACATCGGATTATGGAATCTATTTTATTGAGTCAGTTTATAGTGAAATTGGTGGCTATTGAATTCAACTGAAAGTTAAAACCAATTGCTTGTTTGCTTAAAATTATGTTTTAAATATTTTTAGCAATTTGTTTTAAACGTACTTTGTTCAAGCTCAATTAATAATAATTTTTGGTTGTTTAAAAATATACTGCTTAACGACTTGTTATTAGATTAAGATATTGCCATAGAAAAACAAGTAACAATAACTGAATAATCACTAAACATCCGATTTTTTAAAACTAGAAAATACGGAAAGTTCTAACATTCTTATAATTTGAAATCCCTTCACTTGTCTCTTCTTTTTTTAAAGGAGGCTTTTCTTCTACGAAAAAAAAACAACAACCAGCAAATGATCTGTGAATTAATATGAACAATGGCCACAACTGATTAATATACTATTTGTTCCTTTTTGAAGAAACAAAACCTGTGTTGAAAACACTATTTTCATTGAAATATGTGGTTTGTATACATTTTTCGAAAGCAACAAAAAAAGGGCATTTTATAAGTACGTAACCAGTTTTTAAATGCAACTATTAAAATTTCCAAAATTTCAGGTGGGTAATTAAATAACATTCTATTGATCAAACATACATTGATTTTTTGAACGGACACATTTTTAAAATTTTAAAAGTATAACTGTTAAAATATAAATATTTTTTTTTATGGAAACCCATAAAAAGAATCATTTTTCTTGATTCAGAAAATTAAATTTGCTAATCAACAATTTATGTATATTTAAGATGAATTACATTGTGAAATTTCAGAACAAAATTCTGGCTTTATAATAAGCATTAAATAATCGCATTCGATTAAGGTAGTTATCTATTTAAAAAAAATTAATGAACATTTCAGCCACAAATATGGATAACTTTTTCCGTGTTTCAATTGTGTACTTTTGTAGCTCATTTTTGAACTAAATAGAAATAATAATTTACCGCGAAATGGTCGGAGGTAGATGACCTTTCATTGCCATAACAAGTTCACATTTCATCTGAGGTCCATTTATCATTAGGTGCCACTTATCCGGACAATCCCAAATACAGACATCCAACAACAAATGCCAACAAAACAGACATGCCTTACCCATGTATTCGGTGGCGTCGCGAACACGAATTTCCGCCGTCTCGTCTCGCGCCAACAAAACCAACAATTCAGACCACCACAAAGCGGAGTTGGTTTTTCGAACAAGGTGCAACAGACCCGGACACTGGACCGGGCACAATGGTCAAGCAAGGTGTCATTTCTTGGTCCATGAAATACGCACACACTATCCCCCTTACAAAGAGCCTAGGCCCGTACCACAATGCCCAATTTGCTGGCTGCTTGGAGAGCCTTGAGGACCCAAAAGCACAAATGAAGCCATCAGTAATCTCTGGAAAAGTGTGGACCCATTCAAACCCGCTGAATCGAGAACCATATTTCATATGCCCAGACAACCCGAACACTGGGTAAGGTTGTTCCGGGGGTTGGACTGAAGCTCATCAATGGATACACAAGCCCATGATGGGCGTTCTGGATATCCCACCCCAAGGGGCCTTTTTTTACCCACCATTTCTCAATCCATTCTTCAGGTATATAATAAAGGTGTAACCCTCACGCCTGGAAGTTCTCCTTTGTGTAACCCCCTCTTCCATGGGTTATTTTTTTTTAACCCCGTGGTGTCTATTATTTATGATTATTTACTCATTCAGATCGGCTCCAGTCAATTTCCTACCAGGTATGTGAGAACGTGGTTAGTTCTCAGGGGCTCGGTTGACATTGAAGAGTGTGACAAACAGCGAGGAAATTTACGAGACAAATAGAGAATTTTTAGTGGTTTGTTTGTGGAATTGTAGCGAATTTGAATGCCAGTAATGCCATAAAGGAATGAAGTAAAAACTTTGAAATTCGATATCTTCACCTAGAGTCTATAAATAAATTTGTATTCTGGACAGCATTTTAAACGGACATTTTTTTAAAAAAAGTATATACTATTTCTTAAAGTGCAGATTCTAATATTGTATACCAAATTAGAAATATCATATCCAAAATATAAAATTTGGAAATTTCCTTAATATTAGATTAAAAAAATTAAACTACTCAAAATGCCTAATATTAGTTCAATAATTTATTCGTTACATATGATTCATTCGATGTTTGAGTTAAACAAATATAAAAAAATATTATGGTACACAGGTTTTTTTTGTATTTGTTTTACTTTTCTAAGATCTCTCTTAAAATGGAAATATGATTTTAACAGTATTCTACATATTTAATCAAGCTGAAAAGAATTTAAAACTAATACAAAAGAAATCTAAAATAAAATTTTGAGTAAGTACATATAGTGTAATTCACTTTTAGGGAAACAGTTTATAATTGTACATCAATTTAATGAATTTAAAAGGGAAGAAAGTATATAAGAGATCAATCAAGAAAACAAAAAGGTTTGTAACGATTTATTAAAGTTGGATTGTAAAATTTAAGACCGATGACAAATTTATTCCTGCCGTGTGTGTGTGAGCACAGAACCTCAATTTAACTTTTTTTTTAATGCATATCATAATGAAACCCAAATATTACAACTTTATTTGAGTTGATTACAATGCATACATATTCAAAACATATTCCTTGAAACTGTGATTAAGCATTTTCCGTTTAGTAATTAATTTACGTAGTTTAAAGGGTTATAACACAATCATAAATTAGATTCCGTGGATGATTTTAATCGCATGGAAGGGACAGCCACAACCTAAGCCAAACACCTAAAAACCAAACTTTTATTTTCATTATTCTATCTGTCCTTGTGTTTTATCTGTACCATTACACGCATGTTCCTATTTTATATAAAAAAAGAATCCATGTCCATGTCATATCAGCATGCCAACAACGTTCCATCCTCTCTATATACCTCCGAATTCATCTCATATCACTCTCATGAATGGAAGAACCGAAAAACACCAACAGAAGAAAACGTAAAAAGAGTCAACCTCCAAAACTTACATTTTCTAATTTCTGCACTAGAATTTCGAAAACTATTTCTGCGTAAAATAGAATAGAACCATGCACAAAATGCATGAATGGTGATAAGACTGACATCTACCTGTCTGAGGGAAGTCAAGAACAGAATCGAACCTTGATTTTAAATATAGAAGGAACTGTCAAATTTATGTCAAACAACTTGTATAACCCAACTTTTATTTTCATTATATTACGTGTCCTTATATTTTATATGTACATTACACCCATGTCCCGAACTTATATACAAAAAAAAAAGCCAATGTCCAATATCATAACAGCAGTTATTTTCAAACATTTCCTCTCTATAAACTTCTGGATTCATCCCACATCACTTTCATGAATGAAAGTAGAACGGAAGAACCGAAAAACTTCAAAACTTCCATTTTCTAATTTCTACGCACCGAATGCATGAATGGTGATGAGAGTGACATCTACCTGTCTGGTGGAAGTCAAGAACAGAATCGAACCCTGATGGACCCTCCCTGGGTGCTCTTTTCCTTCACCCAACACTTGGCAGCTGATCTGCCACACCATCAATGGACCAACCATGGTGACGTCACGCCCATTGTTCAGTGGATATCCAGTGGGGGAGTTGACGAGTCTAGTGTTACTTCTGACTGAGTTGCTCCGAGTCAGTTTGAGAGAATCGTAATTCATAATTCATATTCGACAAGATTTCAGTAAAAGGTGTTTGATAACTGCCATAGGTAAACTGCAGTAACTGGACTAATAGAGTCTTATGCTATGTTGAAAGCACTCAATAACTCTAACCTAAAAAAAGTATACTAAAAGACTGATTTTTGAGAAAAAACAATTGTTTAATTGATTGTTTACAATTAATGGAACAATTCATTGTAGTGGTTACTCAAGTTACCTGCCCAAGGCGGAACAATGATGCCTTTGGTGTTAAAATACAAAGAATAAGAGCTAGCCGAAAAACAACATGGTGTAGAACATTTAACTACGGATTAAACTTAAACAGTCATATAGATAGATGAAAATCATTGCTGCAAATAAGGTAAGGAACCAAACTCACGTAGGCTCTAAACTTCAGTTTTTACGTCAAAAAGCAAAAGTAACTTAGTAGTAATATATTGATAAAGAAAAGTAGGGGTTTTCTTTTTACAGTTTGCGATTTTACTTACATATAACTTTATGTAAAAGATAAGGTTTTCTGGTGTATTCTCAAATATTAAACTCATTTTCATAAAAAAAAATATTTGCTAGTTACACTGTTATTGAACCATCAACACAAGCTCCAAAACTTCAATGAATTTTTATATCGAGGATGTGATGTAAATGTGGTTAAATGTAAGTGAATGGGCAGTCGAGCATGTGGCGATGTAAACTTTCTTAGGCATTGTTATTACTCACTTTCACATTTTGGATAGGTTTTTTGTTGGTTTGCAATAGTTCGACTTCCTTCGCATTATTGATATGGGAGAAATAGGTCTCTTTGTATTTTTTTTCTCAACATGCCGAATAACATGTGAACTATAAATGATTTGGAAACTTATTCCATTCTCTCTCTGGCGAAATATTTAAATTATATTTTTAAGTAACTGAAGACTACTTGATAACAGTATTCATGAGGGTTGCGGAACTTGCATGTGTCAGGAAATAGAGACATACTTCATAAAAATAAATTTCTGTAAAAACATCGTTATAAATTTTACCCCAATCCAACCATTAGTTTATTTTAAATTAGGGGGGGGGGGGGTTGAATGAGCGTGCTTGAAAAGTGAGGAGATGCTTCCCCCCACGTCTATCTACATTTCTAGCACTGATTTGAGAAGTTTTTTTAAACTATTTAATTCATCAAAACAAATATCATAATATTTATTGCATTAAAAAAAATTATGTACTACAATGAATATTTTAGAGTAAGTTAGGGTAAATAAAACTACATGTTTCCCCGAATGCTCAAAATACTTTATTTGTGTCACCACATAAAGCCTTATATTTAATAACACAAGAACATAACCGAATATATGTTCCCATTATTTATCTCCTATTAAAATAGAAACATTGTATCGCATTTCATGATCGTTGTCGGGGGTTTTACTTCTGAAATCTTTTAAGTGTGTTCATCTTGTTACTGATGATCTTATCAGCCCAAAAGGGGGGAACAGCAACGAAACGAAATCGACTGAAAGTGGGAAAAGCGACCCTCCCCTTGAGAACACTAAAGGCATACTAATAAACCGGGAAAAGTCCCGGGAGAGATCATTATCCGGGACAAATTGATAGTTTCCCGAGATCGGTAAAAAAATAATCGGGATAAGAGGGGGACCAGGGGTGGCTGTGAAATCGTTCGAAAGTTATTAATTTACTTCCCCCCTTTTCCAAAACAACCGCGTCAACGAACAAAAACTGTCGGTGACGTCACTTTCGCAGCGAATGCAGCGCCCTCGGTGTTATGAATACAAATGAGATAGCGGATCCGGTTACAGTTTCCCCACTTGCGATGGGAATCGTACGGCAAATTACGCAATTTGCCGGGATATCGTATTTTAAATAAGTTTAACTCTAATCACGTGCGTCTGGATGCCGCTTCGTATGCAAATTTTTATTTCCTTAATGGTTTTCTGGAAGCGAATTATGAGTTAAAAGTGTGAAGTGATTTTCGCGAGTTTAAGGGCAAATTGCTGATTGCTTGTGTCCCATCGGGTTGGAGAATGTGATGATTATTTTCATATTCCTTAATTTTATTTTCTTACTTATTTAATAAAAAAAATCGTTGATATGCACTTAAAAAAAACAAATTGCATTACTTTTAACCACATTTTATTTCATATGAAATGTAAGGCTTTACTTCTTTAATTAGTAAATATTAAACGGGCAGCAATATCTTTTAGTGGTTCTGATTAGTTTAAGGGGTTAAAAGTGAAAAAAAATGAATGAAAAATATTTGTTTTCGAATTTTTCTTTAGTTACTCTACCTAAGCTGTGTTCCTTGGGTTGTAATTTCCTTGGGTTCCGAATTGTTGGTGTGGGCAAAACGGGTTACCCCGTTTGGTTTTTTAGAGTCACTTTAAATTCAATAAATGGAACATTTTCTGCATTTCCACTAATTTTATAATATTTTGTAGTTTATTTGTCCTTTCCCACCCAGTTCAGCTCCACTGTAGAACAAATCAGAAGACATGATTTTCTCTGTTACCGCTAACAAAAGTATTGCTTTTTATATCATTGAATTATTGTGATTTCTGAATTCTAATGTGTCCATGGAAAATTCCTGTTCTTTTACTTAACTCTTTCGAACACTTTTCACAACTTTGTACTGCCCCGGATCCCGCCTGATACGGCACCTCTAATTAACCATCCAACTCAACGAAAAAAGAATTTTATAAACTTTCAGGACCATTGTCGTCTCCAAACATCGATCACCTAAAAGTCAAGTCTTGCCTGCAATGCATCAGGCCAGTGCGCGGTGGCTCAAAAGAATCCGGGCAGCTAAGAGCGAGGGCAAACAAAACAAAATGGAAAGGCAATGTTTGCAGAAAGCAGGCAAAGAGAGGAGAAACCCATTTCTAAAAGGGGCATCGGTGAAAAAGACTGGGAAAATGACTGGCAAACATCATCGGAACTGTGGTGGCTGTGTGGACAGGATTTTATTTTTGAAATAAATCAAATAAGATTTTGGAAGGAATCTTATCAGAGATATAAAACTGAACCATTCTGGATGCAGCTAGAAAGAAGGTATGAAGTTAATTTGTAGAATTTCCCACCGGCTGTTTATGAAATTTGAAAGTCCAACGAAATTAGCCAAGTGCACACACTGTAAAAAATTGTAAAGTGTTTATTAATTTCATTGTACATACGGAAATTAGTAACATACACACTTTAAAAAAAAATCGTAAAATTGCAGCACATTTTGTGGTTTTTTTTACATCAGTGTTATAAATTTTGCTAAGATAAAACTGTAAGATTAGATTGTTTGGGTTGTTATTTTTATATATCATTTGAATTTACTGTAAATTAGCCAGATGTACATCAATTGTAGCAGCATGCTCATCAATAATCATAATTATTGTAAATACGTCAACAAAAATAATTGTACAAGACGTTTCAATAGCTTTATTTTAACAAAATCAATATAAACCGTAAAAAAATCCTCTTGCAATCCAATTATAATTCAAAAAGTGTGGTGGAAATCACTTCTATTCCGACAACAGAACACAAGACTTTTCCTTTAAAAAAAATCCTCAAAATAACAACAACATCTTTTCTGGACCAAACTTCAAAAAACCACCGCACATTTCAAGGGCCTTGTAATAGTCACTTGACTGACACTTGGCAGTTGCAGGGACTGAAGAAACTCATCCCTAATTTTTTCTCCCTTCTTTTTCCTTTTACACGATGCACTTCCCCTATTGTGGCCACCCTCAAAAAGGAAGAAAATCACATGGGAGTCTCGGATCTTATGCAAACCAACTTCAGAATCGAGTAGTTGTACCACAATTGGGGGCCCCTCTAAATCTATTGTGGGCACCCATGTTTCTCTTCTTGAAATGGTCCCTTTTTTTCCAACAAAACACGGGGCTTTTTGAGTTGTAAAGGTGAATATAAAAAACTGTATGAAATGCGCGGTAGGGAGACATATTGTGTGTGATGACACCGCGTCGTGCTGAGCGGTGGTTGGTAGTCCTGCTGTGAGGTTGTCTGTTGCGACGTCCGTCATTTTGAGGGCAGACTTTGGTGATTTGGGTTTATGATTTTTTTTTTATATCTGAATGCTCTTTTGAAGGTTTTCGTTCAATTTTTGTTGCCTTAAAATTATTTTCTGTATATGGCACGTCAACCTATGCGAATTTTTTTTGGTGTGTGTGCGTCCACTGTTTCAGAGTCACAGTTTATTTGTACATAGAAAACATTTAATGCAGGTTTGTCTCATTTTAATCACAGACTTGATTCATTTGAAATCACATTTTTTTTTTAAAATATGAATGCTCTTTTGAACGTCTTGATTTAATTTTGTCGACTTAGAATTCTTTTCTGTTCATAAATGAGGTGTCAAACTGCGTGAATAATTATGTGAAATGCGCGGTTAGGAGGTGTGATGACACCGAGTCGTGCTGAGCGGTGGTTATGGTAGTCCTGCTGTGAGGTTGTTGCGACGTCCGCAGGGCCTGCTCTTCCATAAGGCCTGTTAGGCCCGGGCCTAGGGCCCCCAAATTTTAGGGGCCCCTAAATTTCAGTTTCTATTATGCTAAATGCTGTAAATCCCCAAAATATTAGTAAACTAAAAAAAAATTCAGATACTCCACTTTGTTTTTTGCTCAATTTTAAGTGAATAATTGACCTAACGTTATTGTTCTGATCAATGTTTGTTAGGAAGCCTAAAAAATTGTAGCAAAAATTTTATACATGGGTCATATAGTACCATTATTATTGGAAATCATGTAATCATGCATAATATTTTCCGTAAAGGGCCCCCAAAATAGGTTGTGCCTATAGTCTTAGATTTCCTAGAGCAGGCCCTGGACGTCCGTCATTTTGATGGCAGACTTTGGTGATTTGGGTTTATGATTTTTTTTACATCTGAATGCTCTTTTGAAGGTTTTCATTCAATTTTTGTTGCCTTAAAATTATTTTCTGATCATATATGGCACGCCAAAATATGCGAAAAATTTTTGTACGTCCACTGTTTCAGAGTCGGAGTTTATATATAGAAAACATTTAATGCAGGTTTGTCTGTTGCGAGATATATCATTTTAATCACAGACTTGGTCCATTTGGATTCACACTTTTTTTTAAAAATCTGAATGCTCTTTTTTTGAACGTTTTGGTTTAATTTTTGTAGACTTAGAATTATTTACTGTTCATATCTGACGTGTCCAACTATGTGAAAATCTATGTGAAATGCGCGGTAGGGAGACATGGTTGGTAGTCCTGCAGTGAAGTTGTCTGTTGCGACGTCCGTCATTTTGGTGGCAGACTTTGGCTATTTGAGTTTATGATTTTTTTTTATTCGAAAGCTCTTTTGAACGATTTGTTTCAATTTTTGTCCCCCTCTAAATTATTTTCTGCTCATATATGACGCGTCCAACCACATTCAGAAGAAAATTGTGCTCAAACAGCGCAAGTGGTGCACAGGTTTTGTGCAAAAATGGCAACATTACAAAATTGTGTTGTTTCAATGCAAATTGTGCTGATGACATACAAATGCAAATTTGTGTTGTTTCAAAACAAAATATGATTGCGAGAAGAGAAGGTTATTTTGTCCACGAGAGAGTTAAAACACCAACAAATTACATTGCTTTCTGAAATATGTATAGCAAAATTTAACATTTATTTTAAAGTACAGTAGGATTTATCTATAAGCTTTATTATAGCTATTTATCCGCAATATTAAAGAACAGGTGAAAAACTTTATTTCGAAAGAATATTTGAGTGTCACGCCGTCAACCCAATTTTTATGCATTATTATTTGGTCGCAACACAATTTTTGTAATAAAATCTTAAAGTCAGGGAGGTTAATGCAAACCCAAAACATATTTTGACTTAATTTTTAAAATACAAGATTGAGTTTTATAACGTTCAAATGTGATGGCTAATTAGCAAAAATGTCGAAATTTGAACAATATTTCTTCGAGCTTAGAGTCATGTAAAAGTAATTAACCTTTTAACACCTTTTAGACGAAATACTAAATTGTGGCTTCTTCATTTAGGTGTGAAAACAAAGCATTTTAAAATGCATTTTAGATGTAATAAAAATAGTTGTTATTAAAAAGTTAAAGCGCTTCTTTCTTAACAAAATAGATTTGAAATTTTTATGTGAATGAAGTTTCTAGTCAAAATGGCGACATTTACGAGTTTATTAAAGTCATTTTTACATCTTTTGATGCTATCATTTTGAAAAAAAAAAAAAAAATTGCGCTACCCAAGTTTTTAGATACAATCTGCTTATTTGTTTGGGCGGTTTATATTTGAAAATATAAAACTATTTATTACTGTGGGCAAGGATCTTGGTTATATTTAATATGGTGGTGATGAATAGTATTTACTATATAAAATAGATTATTATATAACCACTTACTCTCTTACAATTTTGTTGAACTGAACAGAGTTGGGCCACTTTTAGAGTAAGAACAATTAAAGAAACAATTGATCAATTGTAACTGTGAAAAATTACAATTAACAGCGATTTAATTGTTAACCGTAGTAGTAACAATTAAAAATTAATTATATTCCAATTGTTTTGCGAACTTCATTTAAAAATAACAATTAACCACTTTTTTTATTCTTCTTAAAAGTCTAAAACTTATAGCTTCATTTTCTTAAATCTTTACTCATTTCATTTTAATACAGAAAGTTAATTGTTAGTTTTAATTGTTTCATAAAACAACTAAAAAATTTCATTGTAATTATTTTAATTCTGAGTTACAATTACAATACAATACAGTTACAATACATACGTTAATCAAATTAATTTAATTGCAAAGTGCAATTAAAAGTTCAATTGCTATTAATTTAATTGTAATTAATTTAATTACAATTACTTTTTAGTCAATTAAGAAGATAATTGACAAATTAATTGTTTAATGACCCACACTAGTACAAAAGAATCATATTATACTAATGAATAAAATACACCCTGTAAAATTGCAGCACATTTTGCAGCCCTTTCTAAACCACCATCTAAACCATCTTGTAATGTTTGTTTTACAACAATTGGCGTTTTAACAGCGTACATGTACAGTCGTATGAACAACTTACTCCAAAAGAACCTTACTTAAACTGAGAAAATAGGTGCATTCATTAACTTCGAGCAAAGTAAACATTTTTGCTTCTACAACACAATGAATTTAGCATAAAAAATATCGTATGAGGTTATCAATAAACAATAACGAATGGTCAATACTGATTAATAAAGTAATTGGGACGGAATAGTAATTGTTTGAAGCTACGAATAAATTCCACACATTCCCTTTTGTATCAAAAATTCCTTTATTTTACTTGACTGACGAGTGTTAATAGAGCATTTAAATAAAAACGTCCTTCCAAGAAATAATGCTACTTGATTTGAAAACTTTACCTAACAGAAGTTAATACTTAAAGTAAATTTTTTCTTTAAAAAGAAACAATTTTAAATGGTATACTTCTAAAATTCAATTCATTGCATTTTATCGATATCAGTTTAGGTTTGGTATTTTTTTTAAAATTTTGTCTTCAATATGCGAAGTTAAACCCCTTATGCAGTTAAACTTACCAAACTTAAACTCGAAGAGAGCACAAAAATGTTTTATGTTATATGAATTTCAGTTTAACAGTTAAAAAAAATGTTGACATGTAACTTCATAAAAAAAACTCAAACATTCCGCGTATAAAAACAAATATTTGAATTCTAATATAAAATAAATTTATAATATCTAGTAAGAGAAACAACAATTCAAACAACAAAAAAACATACAAAGTATAAATTTTAATCCCAATATTTTCAATCGTTCATTACGATCCCATTTTTAGATAAAAATTACAAATATTAAAAAAAAAAGAATTTACCAAATGGATAAATTTAAAGACTATTTCCCAAAATTGCATAAATTGAATAAGAGACCATTGGTTGTTTAAATATTAAAAAAGAAAATTGATTGAATTATTTTTGTGGTTGGTTTATAATATAATAAAATAAGAAATTAGAAAAATACTAGTTTCATAATAAGATAATTAAACGTTATTAAAATTAGTTTGTTTCAAAGCGTGGGAGAAGAAATAGATAAATTTGGAAAAGAATTTTTGTTTTATGTTAGAGCAATTCATTAGACAATTTATTTTTTAATTACTAAAACCATCAACCGACGTGATTAATACAAAAAATTTCAAATCTGCAAAATTTACTTTTACCTCATGAGTTAGTTTTTATTTTTTTGTGTGGGAAAATTGCTTTTTCTTCATACTTTAGTAGAAATTATCCTTTAAGGAGTTTAAATGTGAAAAAATACATTACATAATTATTATTCTAACTACCACATGGAATTGCATTGCAACTGGAATTTATTTTTCAGCAAATATAAGATGAGGTTGCAATAACAACCTTAATACAATTTTTAAAAAATTCTTACTTCATAATTAAATAATTAGCAATTATGTAATTTTATTTTTTAAATGCTCAATTTCTTGTTTTAATGACTATCATAATTAATTACTATTAAAGTACTTTCTATTAAAAACATAAGCAGTTAAAAGTGAATTTGAAATAAAATTAACTATTTAAGACACATTAGAGTAAGTGCAAGAGTTTCTTAACAATTAAGTATTCTCATTAATTATCACTTAAATTTTTTGCAAATATAAAATTCCTGCATTGCAGCAGAGTCTTTACGAATTATAAAATAACACAGTTTGATAACATTTTACTCAACCATGCAATATGTTTCAATGATAAAGCATTACTTTACATTAGAAAAAAAAAGAAAACTTATTAAAAAAAAATCTTTAACCTATTCATTATTATAAGAAAAATTATTTATACTTTTGTTCTAAGTTTTTTTCAAAATCATTCTCCTGAAAAGTACAATAATTTAAAAAATTCCAATCAGTTTTCGGAAGTATTTTTTTCCTCTTATGGGAGTGAAATATGCATTTTCTTAAGCTACTAAAGCCATTTTATTCTCAATTGGAAAAAAAAGAAGAAAAATATATAAATTTATCATTCTTTATAAAAAAAAACTTTTAGATTCAGGGATTGGAAAGTTACTTTTAAAAATGTAACTTATTTAAATGTTACATTTAAAAAGTAGCTAGTTACAGCTACTTAATACGAAAAGTAACTAATTACATAGCAAAAGTACAATTCAGGCAATACGTAAAGCCAAAAATCATAAGCACAAGCAACACACTGCAATTAGAATTTTTTTTATCTAATTTCAAAAGTCAAAGGATATTTATTTCAAAATTGGCATCCGGGCAGCCTTCGGTAAGTAACGACTTTTTTCGTAACTTCATTACCGATAAAAGTAACTTAGTTACTTTCTGAAAAATCCAAAAGCGTTACTTAATAAAAATAACTATGCTACAAATTAAAAATAACGTGTTACTCCAATCCCTGCTGGGGTTTATACTTGGTACAACGCGGATGATAGAAAATGCCCCGTAATATGATTTGATCCGCTGCCGCTTCCCTCCTCCGATTCCCGGCATGAAAAATTGCTTATTCTACCGTCAAAAAACGTCCTATAGTCAAAATATGTCGGATTTAAATGAGATGCCAGATCAGGAACATATGGTCAATTCCATGCATAATTGCCCTTTCTGTAGTGTAAGTCACTTGCTTAATATCACTACAGGAGGCTAATTCCATATAACTAGCGTAAGTTACAAATTTTAGATTACCAGCTTTTTAAATGTGAAGAAAAAAATCTAATTACATTAAAACACATTACATTATTTAGTTTTAATAAGCGTAGATCAGCTGTCTTGATATTTTTTACATTTAATGTTAAAAGTTGTAGTCATAATCATTTTTTACAAACGTGACTTACACTACAAAAGGATAATTTTGCATGGAATTACCCTACAATTTTTAACATTAAATTTAAAAAAAAAGTGGAATAACTGATATAGACTTATTGCAATTAAATAATGTAACTTGCTTTAGTTAATTGGATTTATTTTCAAATTTAAAAAGCTTTCTTAAATTGTCACTTACAATACAATTACATGCAATTAGCCTTACGCAGTATGTGGGAACAAGGGTAACTTAATAAATTTAATTGCATACTAATAATATAAAGCCCATGTTATTTCAAAATTTATGATCATTCTAGGTTAACTAGTATGTAGCATTAAGTTATTTTTTAAATCTTACATTTTTGTGAAGAAAAGTTGTTGAATGCGCCAGAATAATTTTAAAAAACATGAAAAAGTATAAAATATTGTATTTCTGTTTATTATTTAATGTGTAGCGTTGAGTATTAGAAATTTAGTATTTCAAGAATACTTTTCCTATGCAATACTTTTCCTATAACTTAAAAACGCTACCAAATGTAGACATTACTGACAAACCCTTGACATTATTAACTACAAATGTAGATATTTTAAAACTGTGTTAAAATGAGCATCATTTTAACTCCTTTCTCATAGTAATAAATTTTATCTACCAATTTTTATTATATTTAAAATAAAATTCTTTTAACAGAATCAAGCAAAGTTAATTAAGCAAGTATTAGCATTCTCCTTACATTTTAATAAATTGTAAAACTAAATTCATATTTTTAAATTTAAAAATATAATAAAAAGAAATTTATTTGAATTTCAATTATTAAATTAATGCACAATACAATTTAAATAATTTTTTTAATAATATTAATTTAATAAACTATGTAGTACTATTTATAATTATACTATATTATAACAAAATGAATATTAAAACCTAGTTTAAGTGTTTAGAAATATGTATATACGGGCAAAGGTTGACTTAAGGTAGGCGAATACCCAAAATTCTAAAATTTTTACTATTGCTTTAATCTTTTCCAAATTTGGCATGGTGATTTCAAATAAAATGAATAATACTATTTAGACTTCTGTTTTTATTTAAATATAACTTATTTATTTTAAACGGTGTTTTTCGACTAAAAAAAGAGGTTTGCGCCAACAAGTCTACCACATTGAATTTTCATCCTATGAACATTTATTATGTGTTAAATTCTTCGTTTTGAACTGATACATGCAATGACCCTCTAGAGTTACATACAAATTACAAGAAAAGAAGTTATTAAGAAAAATGTCACAAATTAGCCACAAAAAAGGATTTTTTTCGATTAACTTACACTTGGACATTTTTTTTTAAAAAACTTGTATACTTACACCAGATGTTAGAGGTTCATGGCACAGATATATATTGAAATAGCATCTGTGAAAAATTTCAGGTAAATTAATGTAAAACTTTTTGTGCTAGAAGTGTTGGCGTAAACCCCCTTTTTTAGTTGAAAAATACCGTTTAAAATAAATCAATTATATTTAAATAAAAAAAATTGCCCCTAAAGCATTGTTTATTATATTTGAAATAACTATGCCAAATTTGGAAAAGATTAAAGCAATAGTAAAAATTTTAGAATTTGGGGAAATTTTGGGTATTCGCCTACCTTAAGCTTATTAAATCAACGTTATTTTTAGCATTTATCAATTTTAATTTGTTTCACATAGTTTATTAAAATTCAGATTATAATGTATTATTTTTTAATTCATGAGTCAACAGATTTTCTTATCTAGAAAGTTAAAAGAACTTTCACAATTTTAGTATTTAGCGAAAACAAAAACCCAAGTCTCAAAAATTTATTTAGAAATATAAAATAACTGGCCTAGGTTATTATCTCATACCTAATTATGTAGAATAGTTTTATTCAAAACAATTTATCATAGTAAAGTATACTAAGAAGTAATCTTAAAAAACTAATCAATGCTTTGAGAATACATTTACAAACATAAACCAATTAACAACAAAGAAAGGGAAAAAATATTTAAATTCGTAACGGAAAGAAGCAAACAGTTCTAATCTGATGCGCAAGACTAAGTGTATTGTAAGGATAGAAAAAAAAATAGATATTATGATTCTTGTGTTATTGAAAAATTAATATTTATGAAAAACGTTAAAAGAAATTGAGCCAATTAAGAAACATAAAAAAATTACAAACAATTTTAAATATAACCTATATAAATAATTTTTAAAGTATTTAGTATTCCTTATCCTAGAAGCTTAAAATTCAATAAAAAAATAGTCTAACTTTAAGAACCGTTTTAAATTCAGAAAATGGAGGAAAAATGAACTGGAAATCATATTACATACCTTTTTTTAAATAAATGTCTCAGTACTTAAATTAAAATATTAAGACACTTTTGTGCAGTGCCCAAAATAGCAAATATAACACAGCAACATTTCAGAATTAAATTTCTTCTAGAAACCGTTTGGGACCGAAATATATACTAGTGTTAATACAAATGTAAATTCATTCAATCAATGTCATGTAAATCAATGTAATTCATTTAGACAATTTAAAAAACGACCGAAATGAACTCGAAATAATATTACATACCTTAAAAAAATTCAAATACATTCTCATTACATTAAAAATATTCAGACACATATGCACCGCGCACCGAAATAACACAATAAAACCCAGCCCATTTCAGAATAACATCGCTTTTAGAAACGCAATATAGTCTAGTGTTTAAGTACCAATGCGAATTCATCTACACTGTTTGGAAAATTTAAAAAAAAAAAGACCAAAATGAACTCGAAATAAAAATACATACCTTTAAAAAAATTTCAAGTATTTTCTCATTGCATTAAAAATATTCAGACACATGTGTACCGTACCCAAAATAGCAAAATAAAACCCAGCACATTTTAGAATAACATAGCTTTTAGAAACCTTTTAGAAACGCAATATAGTCTAGTTTCTTAGAACCAATGTAAATTCATCCACACTGTGTGGAAAATTTTAATAAAAACCACCAAAATATACTCGAAATAATATTACATACCTTTAAAAAAAAATTCAGTACTTTCTCATTGCATTAAAAATATTCAGACACATGTGTACCGTGCCCCGAAATAACAAAATAAAACCCAGCACATTTCAGAACAACATCGCTTTTAGAAACCTTTTAGAACCGAATGCTCAGGATGAACTGTGACCCTTCACTAAAAGAGTAGTGAATGGGGAGGAGGCCACTTATTTTCTGGTGGATAAAAGTATTTTCATTCTGTACTGAGCAGTTTTTGCACCAATTGGGGAACTTTGTCCAAGGGTAGTGTTTGGAGAGCCATTATGGGGTATTTTCCGTTGAAAACCTTCCTGTATCTGGGCTGACGGGGGTAAGCTGGAACTGCCAATTTCAGGTTGCTTTGGGTGTGAGCAGAAAAAGATTATATCGTGAATCGTGAAAGAATTAGTTTAAATATTATTTATTTTTAGGTCATTCAGTTTAAAAAAAATAAAAAACTTCAACTCAACCTATGGCAACGGTATGAAGCATTTTGTCTTTTGAAAAGTAAGTTGCATTAGATAGTACAGCTAAACCAAAAGTGTTGAACAAAAAAAATCTACCCCTCATTTTTTAAAAAGTTTAAAATAGCGATGGAATATTTATTTTCTTTTAAACTTGGAAGTTTTATGTTCATATTAATCACAAAAAGTAATTATTTTTTTTAAACTTTGTATGTTATCCAGATACAAAACTAAAACAATTACAAAAGGGAATTTTGAATAATTTATGTGCAAAATACAAAAAAAATGTATAACTCGTATTTAAAAAAAAATAGATTTTTCTTTTAGCAATTCGTTATTTCTGAAGTTCTCTACTTGATGAACTAGTTTTATTTTAAACCAGTAGAAACGGGGAAGCATAAACTTCCATAAAATATCCAGATGTGTATAACAAAATGTTTATGTGAAAAATAAAAAAAATTCTCTTAATTTTAAATAAACCAATGTTTAAAATTTAACCGTAAAAAATGCATATGTACTGTTTAGCGCTTAACAAATAAATCTGTTATTAATCCAAGTAAATCTGAATTTATGATATTATAACATGCAAATAGTTACTGAAAAATCTTGTGATGTATAAAATACAGCTTATTTTTACTGAAACAAATTTTGCATTCGGCTATTCTTTATTGATTATTTCTTAAATGAAGTAATAGCTTATGCGGATAAAAGTTAAATTAAACTATTTTTAGCATTTCATTTGGTACGTATGTGAGTGAACCAAATAAAATTAAAAGCTAAGAGATAAAGGGGAAAATTACATACGAGTTTGGGAACATTTACTTATTTTGGTTTAACGCATTACTTGTGTCACGATTTGTAGACTTTTAATCGAATTTTTTTTATAACTGTTAAACAAATTTTAAAAATGCAACTAAAATTGTTAGTTTAATAATTAAGATTAATGTTCAAGATGCAATTCATGACTGATGATATCATTGTATAACCTGGTAAAACTAAGGATATTTTTCATTTGTAAAGCTGATGATGATGGAGAGAAATTCTCCTATTTCAATAAGTTACATCAATTTTATAAACGATTAAAAATAGGGAAATATAATTACCTGTATGTAATTTGGAAGAGGCGAACAGTTGTAGTAGGGTACATTATACAGCATGATGAATCAGCTACCTTTATTACCACTTTAAATTAAATTAATAAAATTTTAAATCAAACAAACATTTGGCTTCCGAAAAATATCGTCAACTACGGGCTTAAAACCAATCAAATTCATTTACAACATCAGTCCTATCATTTCGCCATCTGATAAAGCCGAGGTATCTTTTGATTTGGAATTCTCGGGATCATTTTCAATGAGGAAAATTGCCTGCCCAGTAGGTGGCGCTAGTGCTCGGTTGACGCCTATCCTACCTTCCGATTGGTGGTTTGGGAGGATCGGTTGTCATAGCAACCCATCTTCATTGTCAGGATGAATCTGTGATGGCGGAGAGGGAAGAATGTTGAGGAGAAGAAAATGTCGTTGTTAGTTTGGTGAAGATGTAAGTGCGATGATAATTATTTGGAGAAAAATTGATTTTCTTTTTAGACTTCTGACTCGTTGGGCCTTTTGCAGACTCAGCAAATTCCCCAGAACTTCGAGACGTTTTTGGAGGCGCCATTTAAAAGGTTCTATCTACCAATTTTGAGGCTCTTCTATCTACCAATTTTGAGGCTCAGTTTACAATTGAAATAAGTTATCTGTGTCTGCCGAAGTGGCTGAGTACGGTGTCGCCCTTGGGTGCCAATTCAGGTGTCGGCTTATCACTTGACTTTGGCTCTAAAATACGACACCCGTCGCCAATAGCCCTCGCGTAGCTCTAGTGCGACGATAATTCAAACCTAACCTGCCGAAATGTGCCGAGATTTTTGACAAAACTACATATTCTTACTAAGTACTTTAGGGGACTTATACTAACACATAATTATGCTTCATGGTAGCCTACGATTTTCCTAAATATAAACATAACTTTAAAAGCACTGAAAAGTCTTTGATAGACATGAAATATAGTTCAAAAATGAAGATTGTAATTATGGATTTTTGATTATTGGAATTGAACTATTAATTCTAGTTAATTTAATTTTAAGTGTTCCATAGGTCTCCGGCAGAATTTTTTTAAACTTAAATACTATGCATATATAACTATTAATAACTCTTTAGGTAAAAAAGAAAGGATAATAATGATGCTTATAAAAATATATAGCTAATATTTTTAACAAAATTTCTGACTACCGCATTTTCAAACCAAATTCATAAATGTAAGAGAAGTATTTTTTTTTGTTTGGGATAAAAGTTTAAAGTGATGACTGATGTAATTAGAAAACTAAGTTTATGAACTCGGAGTAATTTTTTGTTGTTGGTGGCCACTTTTTTTATAAAAGGTTTTTTTGTTAAGTCGTTAGTGATTTGTTTTCACTTTTTGTTTCAATAGAATAAAAAGAGAAGTTTTTAGAAATCGTCTCCTTAAAAAACTATTTTACTAATGGTTTGACGGAGTATTTCTTTTTTGCTCTCTTTTAATTCTGTTTGAAAAGAATTTAATTTTTTTTATTTCCAAACATGTTATGTTTTTGGGGAAGATAATAAAACCATTAAATTAAATATGTTTTCCTTGAATCGACATAATAGTTGTAAAAAACATTTATAAACTCTAAAAAAAAAATGTAAGTTTATGCTGCCTTTTACATAAGCTCCGCTCTTCTTTTTTTTTTCGTGGACGCTTTATAATGCGGCAAATGTTGAGAAAACCTTTACAACTGGCAGAAAAATTTATAATGAAATTCATTGAAACATGGTGAACTAAAAGATGTGGTCACTTGGAGGTAGCTAAATATAAACTTTATCCAAAACAATTTTAAAGCAGGGATTTATTTAAACTATTTCTAATTTTTTTTATAGTCAGTGAAATGCATATTATTTTACATAGAACAATTTGTGCAATTCAGAGTGTATGTTATATCCATCCTCAATTTTTTTAACTTAAAAGAATTTTTAAAACTGGGAATAATAGGCATATATATCGTAGATATTTAAATAAGTCTATCTGTATTACCCTTCAAAATTCACTCCTATACATCCAATTTTTTAAAAAAAATACAGAAAGGAATGATATCAGAAACCTAGCTTTTTTTAAACTTTTTGTCTGTCTTTACGAATCTCAGTTCGTGTGTCCACATGTCCTTTATATGACGGTCTGTTATAATTTCCGTTTTAACCATCCGCTATTAAAAAACATTTTAAGGAAAAGATATGACATCAGACACTCTTTTATGCCTTATGTTTATGTATGTCTAATCGTACTACAGGAACTGCAGTGAATGTTAAAGTAATAGGAAAAAGTACTCAATAATCCTAGTTCTTACAACCCTTGTTTTTCCATTGTTTTAACACATAAAAGCTTCTATTTCGAAAATCAATTTTGATAAGAAAGGAGACCAAAATATGGAATTGGACAATAGATGTAGTTTTGAAATTTAGTTCAAATCCTGCGTTATTTTAATTCCCCCTTTTAAGTATTAAAACTTTTTTCTTTAAGAAAATAACATTTTTTTGTGTGTATATATTTTGTTTGATTTAGAAGTATGTACAGTATCTCCTCGCTATATCGCGCCTCGTTAGATCGCGCCTTGTATCATGTCTCCCATTTTCTTCAATATAATTAGTATGATATTTATCAAGTTGCTCGCTATATCGCGCATTCGGTTATATCGCGTTTTTTTTTGCTTGTATCCCGGTAAGCGCGATATAACGGGGGGTTGCTGTATTTTCTTTGTTAGTTTGTGTCAGTAAGGACCCATTTTAAACCCACTCCGGAGCAACTACGAAAATTTTCAGCGATATAACGAGGGGTCGCTGTATTTTCTTTGTTAGTTTGTGTCAGTAAGGACCCATTTTAAACCCACTCCGGAGCAACTACAAAAATTTTCGGTATTACAGCGATATAACGAGGGGTTGCTGTATTTTCTTTGTTAGTTTGTGTCAGTAAGGACCCATTTAAAACCCACTCCGGAGCAACTACGAAAATTTTCGGTATTACAGTGAAACCCCTATTTTACGTTTCTCAAGGGACTGGGTAAAATTAGGGTCGCTGAATGGACAACTCAACTCCGTTAACGGAGTTGAGTTGTCCATCCAGCGACCCTTGGTAAAATGAAACGCAAAATGCGGGAAATACGTACAAATAGGGAAATACGTAGAATGCAAAAATTCAACTGGTACATGATTCTTATATCGTCATTGAATATATTATATTTTCTTTCCAGTAGCTCCAAGCAAAACCCTTCGAAAATGGACTATCACAAAGTAGTCATAGTTTTCGATGAAACCAATGTACCAGAAATGCAATGTTGAATTGGAATCGAAATTTTTTAAAATTAAGGACATTTATGTAATCGCTTTCCGCAAAGAAAAAATTCGTTACATTTAATTAGTCACAATTTATTTTTTGTACTTTGTAGAGCAATTGTCTTTTATTTAAAGTTCTTAACTCTCAAATATTTTGAAGTTTTTTGCATTGCTAAAAAAATCAAAAGATCGTGAAAAAAACAACAATTGACTCAAGAATATTAATTTAACAAAATTTAATAATTTAGTACTTTCTAAGAAATAAGTTCTGTGTCTTCAACGTGACTCCATACATCATCATTTATAGATAGATCTGTCAATTTGTCGGCTCAAAAGAGAAAAATCCCCGAAAAAATATCATATCGAGTTCAACAGCCTCATGCGTCATATGCTAACTGAAACCTCCCGAAATACTAATATAAGTAACGATTAGCCGAATTAAATATAAAGCAGTTTGATACAGCTAATCATTAGTCTGGTATAAAAGTAATATTTTGCAGAATTAAATAATGAAACACTAATATACGTATCCAACCACTAATGGCTAATTCCTCTCAAAATTATCCGTTCTGTAGTGTATGTCACATTTTAAGAGTACACGGGAAGAACCGGTTTATTTCGTAGAAGGCTTTCCTTAATAGCCTCTTTGGGGGTAATAGCGAGAAATCGCCTAAACTGGTGTAAAAAAACCGGTTACTTGCTTTGTTTATCTTTCGCAGCAACTCTGATTCACGGCAGATCAGTGGATACGATTCACACGTTTGTACCGCAAATGAAGAAATAAAAGAAAACCCGGTTTCCGGTTGTCAATGTCCGCCAAGCAGACTCAATTACGGAAAGACTCTAAAGAAATCAAGCTGTTCTTACGGTGTACTCTTCACTTGTAAGCAGTGATTATCACTACAATTTTTAACATTAAATGAAAAAATAAGTGAAATAGCTATCTACACTTATTAAAATTAAATAACGTAACGTGTTTTATTTAATTTGATTTTTCCCCCAAATTTATAAAGCTTTTAATCGCCTCTTGAATCTTAAATACTGACTTACACTACAGTTACATGGAATTGCCCTAATATACTTAACGATTAACCGAATGAAATACAACCCAGTTTAATACAGCTCTCCTCATTAGTCTGTATATAAGTATTATTTTGCAGAATTATAATAAGAAAAAATTATTTGAATAGTGGATTTCCCTCCTTCGGTTATTAAATGAAGAGTACACGGGAAGAACCGATTGATTTCGTACAAGGCTTTCCTTAATAGCCTCTTTGGAGATGAAAGCGAGAAATCGCCTAAACTGGTGTAAAGAAGCCAGTTGCTAGCTTTGTATATATTTAGCGGCAACCCTAATTCACGCCAGAGTTGAGTGGAATGAGACTTTTGTACCGCAAATGAAGAACCATAAGAAACACCAATTTCCGATCGCCAATCTCCGCCAAGCAGAGACAATTACGGAAAGACTAAGGAAATCAATCGGTTCTTCCCGTGTTCTCTTCATAGGGTTTTTAATATATTGGGGAGTGTTATATGCAGCTCTTCTAACTGTGGCTCCCCCCAGTGCAACATTAATTCAGCCAACCAACCTGTCAACTCTCCCAATTTAACTCGGTAATAATCCTTTTCCGGATTCCGGGCGCCAAGAGAAAGTTTAATGTTTCCCACTTCGGAAATCCGGCAATTGGAACATACATATAACACGGAAATTCGTTATTAAATGTATTATTATATCAGAAAATTCTTTCAGTTATAACATTGAGGTGGGGCTGTGAGGCACCCTGTGGTCAGTGTCTCGATCTACGGATCGGAAGGTCCCGCGATTGAGTCCTGGTCGCTGAAAATTCACCGAGTATATGCGGAGTATGTGCTCGTTAAATCTGTTGGGTCCGAAAGTCCTGTGGGCGGTCATTGCGCAGTTTCCCACGGGTACAGGTTCCTGGAGACTATTCCCCTCCCTTTCAGGGACATGTCTAAATTGTGGAGGTGGCGCGTGATAGATGGCAGCATCTGTCACGTATATGTGTGCATGTGAGTGTGCGTTGTGACTGTCTTACTTGACGAAGATTTATAAGCGGCTCTCTGAGCAAGCACACAAGCCTGAAAACGTATGTATATACCAACGTATATGTATACCAACCAACAATGAGGTTGCCAGATCATCACCAAATTCACGCTACATTGACACTGTTTTCGCTAAATTGGCAAAATACCTAATTTCTGTTATGCAGAAGAGTTTCTTCGGAGCATGATTATTTTAAACCTTAACTCCACTTTCCTATAAAGGTAATTGATGTAATACGATTGAAATACAAAGTGAATAAGTGAAATTCATACAAACATTTGAAATAATATCTTAAAATACTAATTGATTTTGCATTTTATTGACTTCTAATTATTATGAGTTGCTTTCAAAGTAGTTCTAGTTTGATGTCGTTAACCAAACCAAAACTAAAAAGAACAAGTGCGACAATTATAAGCGTTGGCTGGCCCGTCCGTGGCCGAGTGGTTAGAGGCATCCGCCTCAGGATTCAGCCTTCTCAGGAGTGAGGGGGTTCGAATCCCACCTACTGCCAGTCATCCTATAAATCGGGTATCTGTACTGGAAAAGAGTAGAAAATCCAACTCGTGACGAGGCCCGAGTACGCTGGGACAGACGTGCTCGTTTAATCTGTGGAGTCCAAAGTCCCGACGGCGTCAGCGCACGATGTCGCTCGAAGTTTCGTTGGGAGCCCGCTCAGGAGTCGACCTCGTCACTTGACCAGGGTTCTAAATTACGAAGCGTTATTGGCTGTGTTAAAGCTCCGAAAGGAGGCTAGAAATAAGCAGCCGGAATCGATTACATTACCATACCATAAGCGTTGGCTACTTTTTTTGCGAAATCAATCTTGCTAAATATACATCCCGTGATTTTATTTATTCCAGTTGAAGATTTTAACAAAGCAATTATGCCTCTAAAAGGACCCAAATTTATATTGTATAACATCGTGTGCCCTTACATGCGGCGTAACAGCCGCGTGATATCGAGATATTGTTTCCTAAAATAATTGTTACCTAAAATATCAAGGTATAATAGATGTAGAATTAGAAACGAGTAGGTTTAATAGATAAATAGATGAAAGACTGATGAATAAAGAAGAATTGTTCAATTATCCTTGTTTTTGTCAAATTTGGAATAAACACCGTTATATAATTGAAAATTATATAATAATATTGAGGTAAAATGTTCGTTTTAATGCTATCCATGATAGTGATGATTCATATTCATATGTTTTATTACAACCACATTATTATTTTGTGTTCTTAAAAATACTTGTAAAGTGAGAACTTGTAAATACTTAAATACGTACTTGTAAAGAAAAATTAATGGAGCGGTTTTAACTCAGTCTGAGTTAATTTTCACTCATTCCATTGTCGAAAATACACTTTCCCTATAAGAGTGGGTTTCACTCCTGTGTTAAGTTAAACCTCCTACAGGATCCCTCCAAACGATTGATTTTAACTCCGTCTGAGTTAATTTTAACTCAGTCTGAGTAAAATCTACTCCTTTCCAGTGCCGAAAATGCACTTATCCTATAGGATTGGATTTCACTCTTTTGTTTTAAGAGTGTAAAGAAAAATTAAACTAAAACCACTATGCTTGCTTTCAGCACACACTTTGCCATGAAAATCATGTCAATCACATAAATAGAGATCACATACCTAATTCGTATCGAAACGATGTATACAAAAATATGACTGAAAATGTATGCAGTCAAAAATAATATTTGGTGTGACAATAAGCTTTCTTTAATTGCATCATTAGGTGTAAAAACAACGGATGAGCTCTTTTGTACACTCACTGGAGATCTACAAACTTTATTGTAGAATTGACGCCAGTCTTCACATAATTCACTCATTTTTTAATTTATGTAAATTTATTTGATATCAAGAACTGTGTTAACTAGAAGTTTCTACATCTAAGCTTGATTATTTAATACTTGGTATAGAAATCATTCTTCGAATTTGTTCTAAAGTACTATTTTCTAAAAATTAAACCTTAGATGCTCAATGGCAATTAAAAGAACCAACCAACCAACGAATAAATATATACCGGACATTAAACATTAGGATTTTATTTACAGGAAATCAAAGAAAACACGGCCATCCATAGACAGGAATAATAACATTTGTATTAACCTCTTACGACCAGACGTCCCCATTTGGGGACACTTTTTAAAAAATCCCCACAAATAATTAACACTCTTACTAGTTCTAAAATTGACCTGGTCCAATAGAAAAAGATCCAAATATCAGTTTCCAGCCTTTGTTTACAGGTATCATTCATCTAAAAAAATGAAGTTGAACGATGTTCAATGCGATATTAGAGTTCTGAAAAAATTATTTTAATTTTTTTTCAAACTTTTCAAAAGTTCTTTTAGTAGTTAATTGTAGAGGCCTTTTGCACTAAAAACAATGTTAAAAGAATATGTTAACTATAAATAAGTTATACGGCCTTTTTTGTTAAATAATAGCACAAAAAATTGGTATTTTTAGAGTTTAAGGCGTGTCCCCTAACTAACTATAAACATATTTTTTTTTTTTAAATTCTTTGAAAAACATACTTTTTAGCATATATTTGTATGAAAAGTTTTTGTTTAGATTAAGAATATACGTGTAGGATTTTGCTCGGGTCTTAAGAGGTTAAACAACATACAACAAAACATATTTGTGCCTATGCAAAAGTAGCTAAACCCCCTGGAAAATAGAAAGATAATGCGAAAATAGATATAAAGTATGTTAACTATGCAATAGATTACATTAAAAAAAACCAGGCAACAGACTAAATGATTTTTATACATTAACCATATAATAAAATCAAATTTAAATTATGATAAAATTTTTATCTTTTAAATATTTGAAAGGTTGACGCCATTGAAAAAAAATACTAACCTGTTGCAGAATACCTATTTCTCAGCTTTATTGTTTCTGGTATTTTCAGGTTATGGCACAATTCCGCAAAATCCTCTCTTTTGAAGCGGGATTTTCGCTGGAACTTCGGCTTGGTGATAGAATTCATGTCCAATCTTGAATATTTGCTCGAATGCAGGTAAACAATTTTCAATGGTTCTTCAAGTTCAATTAACATAGTTTCTTCTAACTCGTCTTCGATAATTCCACCTAACATTCTTAAATGGAACACACAAATCAAGAACCACGCGGCAAAAAATAAACGATGTAGTGTGTGTGTAAAGTAATCGTTTCCGGCTGCCTATTTCTAGCCTCCTTGTAGGAGCTTTAACACAGCCAATAACGCCTCGTAATTTAGAACCCTGATCAAGCGACGAGGTCGACACCTGAATAAACAATGTTAACAACAACCATAAGGGCTGTAAGGAGCCTAGTGGTCCGGACCCCGGACTTGAAATCGAAAGGTTGAGAGTTCGAGACCCGGTTGCCACTGAAGACTTACCGAGTATACGCGGAGTACGTGCTCGTAAAATCTGTTGGGTCCGAAAGTCCTGTGGTCGGTCATTGCGCAGTTCACCATGGGTACAGGTTCCTGGAGAAAATTTCCCCCCCCCTTCAGGGACATGTCTGAATTGTGGAGGTGGCGACGGATGATGCCATCTGTCGACAGATGGCAACATCAGTCATATGTGTTTGTGTGTGTCTTGTGTTTGTCCTACTTGACGATGGTTTATAAGCGGGTCCTTGCGACCAAGCACACAAGCCTGAAAATATATGTAAACCAATCCAATCCAATCCAAACAACCATAAAACTAAAAATAATAATTTAGGAAATTTCACCATTTCCGGCTGTCTATTTCTAGCCCTCTTTAGGAACTTTAATGCAGCCAATTACGCCTCGTAATTTAGAACCCTGGTCAAGTGACGAGGCCCACATCTGAGCTGACATCCAACTGAATTTGAGTTACAATGTACGCTAAAGCCGTCGGGACTTTGGATAGATTTAAAGAGTAATCAATTTAATTAATTGTCATGCGAAATAAAAATTATTTTGTTTTCACAAAATATCAATAAAGTTGTGTTTGAATAGTAATAAGAATAGATTAGTGTCTAACGATCCTTAATCGATATCAACAGAACCAACGAACACAAACAATCAATACGCACTTCAGAATTTGTTCATCTTCTCAGTCATCAAAATATTGTAATGGTACTAATGAGAATCAATAATGCATGACGATCTTCACTCCAAATCACTGAACACAATATTATGTGTATAAGAAACTAATGTATGAGAAACTATGATGAATATGATAACTATATCTATAATAACTATAACTATATGAGAAACTAACTATGTATAAGAAACTAAAGAACATAAAAAAAAGTAAGTAATATATAAAAAAAAATCCGAAATTATTCATTTTCTCCCCCTACTTCCGAGGTTATGAGCACACATTCCACCCGAGTCATTAAGAAAAATTTCTTCACCTTTACCTTTTGAGTTTATTCAAGTCTTGGTATTTAACACGTTACTAATTGTTGCTGACCAGATTGACCATAATTATAGCTGAAAAATTTTCTTATGAATATATTTTAGTGACACAATAGAAAACTGATTTGCCAGTGACGACCCTCAATCCAAATCAATAAACCCAATCAACCTGATCAACATCACAAAGCAAAACTTCAACCAAGTTCTACAAATTAAATTTTATTAACAGCAGCAACCAACGTGCTCTGCCGAATTCAAATTACAAAAAACGTAACGAATCTTCTAACGTTATAATACATCTACATTAACACCTGGCGGTCACATGACACAGGCGCCAGACACAAATACAACAGAGACGAAAGGGAAAAAAAAGAAAGCCTTGCGTAATATTTAATATTCTGACATTCTCCCACCCTCAAGAAGACGTTCTTGACTCGAGGGCAAAAGTCTTAGTTTAACAATTGGTCTTTTAAAATGACCACTGGCAGTTTTTATAGTGACCACACGGACTCGTCCATCCTTACCAGGGTGGACATCCACAATACGACCCATAGGCCACATTCCAGGGGGAACATTGTCCTCCTTTACAAGAACTATATCATTGATATTATAATTTGCTTTGTCTTGAGTCCATTTTGCTCTGGTTTGCAAGGTATTAAGATATTCATTATAATATCGTTTCCAAAACACATTTTTCATGTGCTGAATTAAATCCCATCTTTTCAATAAATTTGGCTTCGAAGTATTTACATTATCTGGAAAGAGGGTAACAACTTCTCCTGTTAAGAAATGCTGAGGAGTGAGAACATTTATACTGTCTAACTCATTCTCGTTAGTCTTTACCAGAGGACGTGAATTCAAAATGGACTCGATTTGACTGAGCAAGGTAGACAATTCTTCAAATGTAAGGAGAGAGCCACCTACAACCCTTTTTATATGAAATTTCACTGCTCTAATACCAGATTCCCAAATTCCACCAAAATGTGGAGACACGGGAGGAATCATTTTCCACTGTATTTGAGTTTTCCCCAAAAAGTCTAATATTTCTTTGTTATTTTGATTGTAGCTCAAAATTTTATTAGTTTCAGATAACTTGCGCCTTGCTCCAATAAAATTGGATCCATTGTCAGAATACAAAGTTGAGGGAACGCCTCTCCTGGCAATAAATCTGCGAAAGGCAGCAATGAAAGATTCGGACGTTAAATCACTTACTGCCTCGATATGATACGCCTTTGTGGCAAAACAAACCCACAGTGCAATATAGCCTTTAGTCGTTTTAGTTCCACGACCCTTATTAAACTTCAAAGTTAGTGGCCCGCCAAAATCTAAGCCACAATTTTCAAAGGCTCTGTTATAGGATACTCTCTCCTTAGGCAGAGAAGCCATCAACTGAGAAGATGTATCAGATTTATGACGTATACAAACAACACATTTGTTAATTACTTTCTTAATTAACTTTTTACCCTGCAAGATCCAAAAATTTTGCCTAATTATGTTTGATAACACATTAATACCAGCATGCAAATGAGTAACATGACATTCTTTAACCAATAACGCACTTAAAGGATGTTTGGAAGGCAGGATAATTGGGTGTTTACCGTTATAACTTAGTTGAGAATTATCCAGTCTTCCTCCCACCCGTAGCAAACCATCTGAATCAATGAATGGAAGCAACGAAATCAAAGAGCTATTCCTTTTCAAACACTTGTTACCTTTTAAGGAATCAATTTCTTCGCGAAAATACAATTGTTGTACATACTTTATAATTTGATGCAAAGCATCTTTTCTTTCCGAAGCGCTCAATGAAACGTTGCCTCCAAAAAAGTCATTTACATTTTTTCTAGCAGTACATTTCTGCTTGCATTTTAAGACAAACCTTTTACAATAAGCATAAATAGCAACAATTTTAGATAAATGAGAACATGTTTTAAATAAATCTTCAATGTCATTATTTACAACTACTGCTGGAAGGGCACATGTAGAACCCTTTTTCTTTTCCAAAATGTCATCAGAGTCAATAAGGTTTGAAGTGGTTACCTTACCTTTCTTTGGCCATTCTTCCTCACCTTTAGCCAACCAGTCTGGACCAAGCCACCACAGATCAAAACCAGACAGCTTGTCAGGAGTAGTACCTCTCGACGCAATGTCGGCAGGGTTTTTATGGGATCGAACGTGGCCCCACCGATCGAACGGCACAAGCTCTAGAATCTCAGCGGTGCGATTGGCAACATACTGCTTCCAAACTCGGGGTGGAGAACTGAGCCAAGCAAGAACTACTTGAGCATCAGTCCAGGCGTGCACAGTCACTTGAAAGTCAGACAGTATCTTCGAAACTGCATCAAGCAGTCTCGCAAGAAGTAGAGCAGCATTGAGTTCCAGACGAGGAATGGATACTGGCTTGATAGAGGCCACCTTTGTTTTGGACACTAAAAGTCTCACTGAGTCATTGAGTCCTTCACTAGTTTGTACCACATAAACCACAGCAGCATAAGCTGCTTCTGAAGCGTCTGAGAAGCCATGTAGAACAATGGTTTTTCCTCTGATGCCCACCCAACGAGGAATTTTAACTTCAGTTAACTTCTCAAATTGGCTTCGAAACTCAGACCATTTGTACGAAAACTCTGGGGGAAAAGGATCATCCCACCCTAATTTTAACAACCCCAACTGTTGATAAAATATTTTAATTGAAATTGTACAAGGCGAAAGAAAGCCCAGGGGATCAAAGACTTTGGAAGACTCCGATAGAAATATGCGCTTAGTTATTTTTTCCTCAAATTTGAGGGAAGTTTTAAAAATAAAACAATCTTCAGTGGAGTTCCACAACAATCCCAAAGCCTTTGAACATTCATCAGGGAGTATATCTAAGTTGTCCAGAACTGGAACATTGTTAGCAATATGCTCTAAAAACTCCTTAGAATTCGAACGCCATTTTCGCAAATGGAAACCTCTAGCTTCTAATAAATCAGTTAACACCCTGGCATTTCTTATGGCCGTAGGTACATCTGATGTTCCAGACATTAAATCATCCATATAAAATGAATTCTTTATCATAGAAGCAACCTCAGGTTCGTTGGTCTCACAATCTAAGCCAATTTGATGTAAACACCGAGTAGCCAAAAAAGGAGCCGATGATGTCCCATAAGTGACAGTACAAAGATTAAACTCTTTAATTTGTTCTGCATCTGAATCTCTCCAAACTATACGCTGAAGATTTTGGCTTTCATTATCAACTAGAATTTGTCTGTACATCTGCATTATGTCAGACGAAAAAGCTATGGCTGATAATCTGAAACGAACTAAAATCGAAAAGATATCAGGCTGAATTGTGGGACCAACACCCAAAACAGAGTTCAATGACTCTCCATATGGACCTTTACACGAACCATCAAATACCACCCGCAATTTCGAGGTTAAGCTCTCCGATTTAATGACCGCATGATGCGGTAAATAGTGCACATTTGGTTTATCAACATTTAAATTTTCCTTAACCGGGCACATATGCCCAAGATCACAGTATTCCTTTAAAACCTGCTTATAACTAATACCAAATTCTGGATTTTTAACAAACTTTCTTTCCATAGCAAATAGCCTCGAAACAGCGGCTGGTCTGCAATTACTCAATTCACCCTCTTTATACACAGGCAATTTAACAACGAAACGCCCATCACTATTAACTTTCACATTTGACTTAAAATGTTCCTCACAAAACATCTCTTCCTCTGAAAGAACGGACAACTTATTAGGAAGTTCTTCAGAATGCCAAAATTTTTCTAAAGTTAAGTCTACGTTAACCAGATTAGAGTCCGACTGCATACCAACTAGATTAGAACAAATGGGCATATCCTTGTCAATGCCGTTAATTTTTCCCGCGAGAACCCAACCAAATATGGTATTCTGAGCAACAGGTTCATTTGGCAACCCCTTAATCTGACCCTGTTGCAAAACCGAGAAAAAATAATCGCTACCCAAAACTAGATCTATTTCTTTTGGTTCGGAAAAGTTTGGATCAGCCAAATGAATGGATTTAATATAATCCACATGATCCATACAAATAGGTTTAAAGGGCAATTCTGAAGTTAACTGATTCAAAATAAAGGCCTCAATTTCTAATTTTTTATCATTATGTTTTGATTCCATAGTGAAACAAACAGATCCCCTAGTTTGAGTTGTTGGCACGTTACCAATTCCATTTACAACAATTCTATTATTTATTCGCTTTAACTGCAATTTTTTAACAGCACTTTCAGAAATAAAGGTAAACATAGAACCACTATCCAATAAAACAGTTAGATTTACTCTCTCACCCACAGACGATAGCCCAAAAACTGAAGCCGTAGGTAGCAGGCAGACTCCACTCTGATTAAGTGATGACAGATTTACTATTTCACTATTTCTTTCTACAGCTACCATATTAGGAGAGTTCAAGGCCGCGTTTTGGCTTTGATCAGAATTATTTACAACACACTCATAACTCTCTGTAGAATTAGTACACATTAATGAACTTGTATTAGCATAATCATGTAATAGGCTGTTATGTTTTAAATTACATATGGAGCACTTCAATTTGAAAGTGCAATCTTTTAAGAAGTGTGGCGACAAACATAAAAAGCAAAGATTATTTCTTTTTACAAAGTTCTTACGCTCTTGTAAACTCATGTTTTTAAATTTTACACAATTATGCAATTTATGACCCTGAAAGCATTTAGGACATTTTTCATATTGTTTTGGTCTACTCGGAACGAAATCATTTAGCTTAGGTTTTACTTTAAAATCATTTTGTTTGCCTTTCCAATTACCAGTATTTTGTATATTAACCGAGTTTTGCATATTTTCCAAAATTTGGCATCTTTTAATCAAAAAATCCAAAAACTCATCAAAATCTGGTAAATCATTTGAACTTAATGACATCTCATAATGCTTTCTGGTATCATCATCTAATTTCTGAACAATAACATTTATTAACAACATTCCACACAATTTATTAGGTTCCAAATCTAGTTGTTTTAATGCTCTTAAATGGCATAATAAAGTATCGATCAACAATCTTAATTCTTTAGCAGACTCAAATCTTACTTTGTTACAATTCAAAATTTCTAAGATATGTTCATTAACAATCAATCTATTATTTTCAAATCTATTTTTTAAAGCATTAAACAACGATAAATATGAGTCGTCAGTTGTCAGAACGCTTTTAGCTGATCCTAAAAGGGAAGATTTCAAATAATACAATTTCTGAGCATCTGACAATTGAGGGTTCTCATCAATTAGCATAACAAATTGTGCCTTAAAAGGCAACCATTCCGTATAACTACCGGAGAATTGTGGCAAAGGAATTTCCGGCAGTTTAACCTTAATATTATTATTATTCAAACTATTTTCACTATTAGCTTGAGACGTAATCAAATTTACAGTACCTGATTTATGAATTAATTTAGTCTCAAGGTCCTCCAAGTCTCCCTGGACCTCCAGCAATTTTACCTCAAATTCATTGTAAGAGGTGTCATCCAATGATGTAATCGCAGACATTGCGAATTCATCCGTCTTAGCTTTCAACGCTTTCATAGCCGTTATTTTTGCGTCATATTCAATGACCAAGGTATTCTCGTCAGCGGCCACAAACCACGCATTTACCTGCGTGATCTGGCCCTTTATGTATGACAGTTTTCGTGAAAACTGCTTGGAGTCAGTAACCAACGACATGACTCCGACTTCAAATAAAAAGCACAAATTCCAAATGAAAACTTTCAAGAAAACACGTACAGCAAAACGGGAACTATCTTCGTCCCTGTTCGGGCGCCACTTTTATGATCAACATCACAAAGCAAAACTTCAACCAAGTTCTACAAATTAAATTTTATTAACAGCAGCAACCAACGTGCTCTGCCGAATTCAAATTACAAAAAACGTAACGAATCTTCTATAACGTTATAATACATCTACATTAACACCTGGCGGTCACATGACACAGGCGCCAGACACAAATACAACAGAGACGAAAGGGAAAAAAAAGAAAGCCTTGCGTAATATTTAATATTCTGACACAACCTAAACAATCAATACACACAACAATAGGTGTACATTTACAAGAAACCAAAGAACATTGCACATATATAAAAAAAATCCATACAACAATATAAAAAAATCCCCAAATTTTCCGAAATTATTCATTTTAGCACCCCAAATTTTCGAGGTTATGAGCACATATTAAACCTGAGTCAATAAGAAAAATTTCTTCGCTTTTAACTTTTGGGTTTATCAAGCCTTGAGTTTATTCAAGGCATTTTAATGCGTCAATAATTGCAGCTGACCAGATTGACCATAATTATAGCTTAAAAGTTTTTTTTAACAAACAAACACTTTATTAATTTAGAAAAAACATTACAAAAAAAAAGAAAAATTAGTCACAAGGGGGTAAACATGAACCCCGTATGTGTGACCAAAATAATCAATTAATAATCAATTTTCTTTCCAGTTATCAAATTATTATAATCTACCCTCAATTATATACCCTCAATCCAAATCAATAAACCCAACCAACCTAAACAATCAATACACACAACCAATAGGTGTACATTTACAAGAAACCAAAGAACATTGCACATATATAAAAAAAAATCCATACAACAATATAAAAAAATCCCCAAATTTTCCGAAATTATTCATTTTAACACCCCAAATTTTCGAGGTTATGAGCACATATTAAACCTGAGTCAATAAGAAAAATTTCTTCACTTTTAACTTTTGAGTTTATCAAGCCTTGAGTTTATTCAAGGCATTTTAATGCGTCAATAATTGCAGCTGACCAGATTGAACATAATTATAGCTTAAAAGTTTTCTTTCCAGTTATCAAATTATTATAATCTACCCTCAATTATATACCCTCAATCCAAATCAATAAACCCAACCAACCTAAACAATCAATACACATAACCAATAGGTGCACATTTACAAGAAACCAAAGAACATTACACATATATAAAAAAATCCATGCAACAATATAAAAATAATCCCCAAATTTTCCGAAATTATTCATTTTAACACCCCAAATTTTTGAGGTTATGAGCACATATTAAACCTGAGTCAATAAGAAAAATTTCTTTACTTTTAACTTTTGAGTTTATTCAAGCCTTGAGTTTATTCAAGCCATTTTAATGCGTCAATAATTGTAGCTGACCAGATTGACCATAATTATAGCTGAAAAGTTTTCTTCCCAGTTATCAAATTATTATTATCTACCCTCAATAATCTACCCTCAATCCAAATCAATAGACTTAACCAACCTAAACAATCAATACACACAACAATAGATGTACATTTACAAGAAACCAAAGAACACGTGTCCATCAACATATTTATAAAAAACCTAGGTAATATAAAAAAAATCCCCAAATTTTCCGAAATTATTCATTTTAACTCCCCCTATTTCCGAGGTTATGAGCACATATTCCACCAGAGGTAAGGTAAGCCATTAGGGTGCAGCAGTATAATGGATTTCCGCCTTATGAGCCTCGGCCCATTGAAGCCGCATAATGCTCTTGTTAGGAAGCAAATCAAACGGGACCATTAATGAAATGCATGGCCATGATGATGAAGCTAGGTTTTGTTACACGAGTTCGGATTTCAGGATTCAATGGCTTTTGGGTTTGGTACTACGTACTATTGTTTGAATATGTGAGTTGACAGTGCAGCAATTAACGATTAATTTATGATTCATTAATGGATTTCAGTGTTTGATTGAAAAATTTTAATATTGAGTTATCCTTTTATGAGCTAATTAAATTAATTTCTTTCGAATACACACTAGAAACACATTCTATTACACACTCGCTTGATACTTTGAGTTGATAATTTAATTTGTGATTCATTGATGGTTTCGATTGTAAGACTAAAATGCTTAATATTGTGTTGGCATTTTATGAGGATATTAATTTTGTTTCATTATATCATATGTTGGAAATTTAGTTCTGAAACGGAATGGTTTTTGAAGTATTTTACATTAAAAAGTTGAAGATAATTTTTTAATTAATTTAGAAATAATTGATAATAAATGGAATTTTTTTATGTAATGATGTACATTTTAATAACAATTTTCATAATTGTGTTTTTGTTGCAAAAAAATAGTAAAATACTGTTTATTGATGACAACATTTGAAGACATCTTTTGAGATCAGGCTTTTGAATTCTCTTCAAACGAATGGTTCTGCCAGTAAAGTCAAATATGTTCCTCCCTATCAATGGTTCATCGAGTTTCCTTAGAAATATAAGTAAATTTAGCTGTGCCAGATGACGTTCGTCGAATTAAAAGTTCAGTTACAATAGCATCACTTTATCTCAATTAAATGACAAACAAATGCAATAAATTCATAGAAGAATTAAGCCTACAAATACACAAACCCGTTTAAGTTCCCGCGTATGATATATGTTAATCCATACTAATCTAAATTCAAGAAAAAACTAATTTGCTCTACTCAACACTCCAAGATCCTCGCCTCCATTATTTGTAGCTGACGAAGCGCAAGTGATCTGTACAATTCGGACACCTGTCACTTGTCTACCTGTCCCCTGGGGGACAACTCACGGACCACCATCTCACTGGAGCATGCCAATCAGCCGCTAACATCTTCAACGACCCCTCCGTTCACTTAGGTTAAGGGCACACATAATCTCTTATTAGTATTCACTTTTTAATGTTGTTTTGTTTCTGGCAAAGAAGTAATTTTGGCAAGATTGCGTATACATAAGACAGGAGGTAAGTTGGGATTTTTGGGGCGTTTTGAGATAACGGGTGTTGGTTACTTTGACGCTCCTAAATGCGCAACCTTGTAGAAAGTATGGCTGATAAGAGAAACGTAGGCGTAAAAAAAGCGACGCATGATGTTTTTTCCGGACCTCCCACGAAAACAGGTAAAGGTGATATGTTTTACCAATCGGAAACAGAGTTTGAAAATCTTAAGATAACCGTGGACTTCAAAGATAATCTACATGAAGTTGTGTAGAATATCGATTGTAAAGTTATGATTATTGAGAATTAGGTAATAAGTAATGACCTCCCACGAAAACAGGTAAAGGTGGTATGTTTTACCAATCGTAAACAGAATTTGGCTGTCTTAAGATAACCATGGACTTCAAAGATAATGTAATATGAAGTTGTGAAGAATAACGATTTTAAAGTTATGATTATAGAGAATTAAGTGATAAATAATAGTTTTTCATATTGCGTTATTATTGAAGGACAACTTTCTATTTTGGTCTACAGCATAACTTTTGTTAAATTTGATATAAATCTACTTAACTTAACTTAAATTTATTAATAATAAGAGGAAATCACCTATGCGTCTGAAACCTGGACCCTGTCCCAAGCTGGTGAGAGGACCCTTGCTAACCTTTGAGGGAAGATTCTCCAATCAGTTTTATGTGGTGTTTGTGACAATAGTGTTTGGAGAAGGAGAACTACTTTATAGACCATTCAGAGAGCCGGGCATCCTGAAATATCATAAAATTCAACGCATGAAAGGGACCGGACACATCATAAGAATGAATGACAATAGAACAACAATTTTTTTTTGGCTAAACCAAATTTAACTAGAAGAAGAGGCAGACCCAGACTGAGGAGGTGGGCTGCCTCCAAAAGGACTTTGTTTCGATAAAGGTCAGAGACTGCAAAGATGTTGCGCGCATAAGGAGATACTGGGCAAATCTCCTTGAGAAAGCCAGGGTCCACCCAGAACGGTCGAGCAATTGATGATGATGATGAATAAAAGGAAATAGGAAAATAATAATGTCAAACAGTAATTGTTTTATTAATATTTTGTGCAACTAACTTAAACATAAACACAAAAAAGTGATTATTTTAAAAGCTTACAACACATAAAAATAAACATACAAAACAGAAGAATATTACATTACCACCACAAAGTATTCCATTATCTTACATTTCAAGAAACACACAGAACTTTACACACAAACCAACACCGTAAAACAACGAAAGCACTACCTTTACCTTCAACAGAAAACCATTTAAGGTTTTTGACAACGAGTCCATTTAGGATCCACGAATTCCGTAAAGGGGCCCGCCTGCAACTTTACTAAGCACATCCAGAAATCGCGCGTCCCGATTTTCACACTTCCAAAACCATAAAATTCCACCATTCTTGCACGGCAAAAAAGATCCATGAATGAACACTGCAGCGATTAGTGTAAAGAGCTGATGCTGTTTGATAAGTGATACTCTTGTACGGAAGTCCTTGTTAAGAAGTCCTTAAATGAGTGGCTTGTTTCATAAAGCGGCAGATTTAGAAGCAGTCAGGTAATGCGATAAATGCTGCCTTACTCATACAGTAAAAAGTATTTGTGTTTTGTTTGTGCAGATAATGTAAATTGTCATATGTCATATTTTTAGCCGCTTTGTAAAATGTTTGTTTTGGTAAAGCAACAATAATTTTTTAGTATTATTTTTAATTTTTATTCTATCAGTTTTTAGTGTAGGATTTAAGAAAATTGTGTCGAGTATTTCAGGTAATTTGCATGGTGGTAGTAAGGTAATTTCTTAAATAATGCTAAATGAAAAGTTTTGAGTTTTGTTTATACTGATAATAATGTAGTAAATTGTCAATTGTCGTGTTTTTAACCATTTTGTAAGACATTTTTTCGCCGCCTCGGTGGCTGAATGATTAGTGTACTGGCCTTTGGAGCTGCTGAGGTCGGGTTCGAATCCCGGTCAGGCATGGATATTTGTACTTGTCAATAGATGTTGTTATTTGTCTATGTGTTTGTGTCGTCCTTTCTTTGTGTGTCTCCTGTGACTGTCCCTTCTGGCGAGCGGGGTAATGGGCTACATAGCCTACGCCCTTCCCTTCTAGAGGGCGCATTTGCATTCCATTCCATTCCATTCCAAGACATTTTTTCGCAAAGCAACAATATTTTGGATATAAAAAACTATTTGTCTAGTAAAATAAATGAATTTTAAATAGCAATACTGTGCCATATTCAGCAATAGTAACTCATCTGTTTAGGACTGGAGAAATAACATTTTCATAATGTAAATGCGCAAATACATAAGGAATCGTCTTTCAAAGAAAGCTTGCTGCTTCCTTATGTAAGTGGTTCTTAATGTAGGGAATCCAAAAATTTAATTTGGGTTGATAATTGTTATTTGTTGGGTTTTAGGAAAATCTCTTCCATTTTTACTTAACAGATAATAAAATAACATAAAAAGTTATTCTTTTAATTTTCGCCCAAATACTTATTTCACTACAACATGAATTAATATAATATGTTAAATATAATTGTTATTAATATAATTGAATTAAACTGTGAAGTAATAAAATTAAGTGGTCATTACTGTACTTTAACAAATACTTTAAAACATTTTACGTATTCACAACTAGCGAAATAAAAAACCAAAACTTATAATGGAGCCCTGTGATGATTAGTGAAACAGCTGATGCTGTAGAGATAATGATAGTCTTTGCTTAAAAGAAATATAGAAGAGAACTGTCGTCATTTAAAAGTAACTTAAGAAATGGTGCTGTCTGCAGATATATATTTTTTTAAGTTTTTGTTTAGGAAAGTAAAGTGGTTAATTAGTTTCCGTCTGTCATTTGTTGGTTTTAGGTGTCAAGTTTAAAACAACTTAGGGTCATTACGTATTAAACTATTATTATATTAATTTAAATTACGGTTTGCCATAAGTATTGAAATTGGTTCATATAGGGTTTTTAATGTGTTATAAACTTTGTTTATTTTAAAATAAATAAAACTTCTTATAAACGATATTATATATTATCCAGCTAAATTTTCCTAACAAGTATTTTTCGTTTCTTAATGAAATTTACTTTAAAATGCAACTCCTCGTATTTTGTTATTTCTATCAAAACTTTTTGAAAGAACAATCGTTGCAAAATATGTTCAGAATTTTTATAATGCAATGTTGCTTAGTGTCGTTACTAAACGCAATAAACGTAGAGTGTGCAATATATGAAAAACATACTTAAAATAATATATAATATTAAAAATAATTTCTCTATAATTATATCCCATTAAAATCCAATTACACATACCACACCTGCAAAGAGGAAGAGAAAAAACTTAAAATCTTTTTTTACAAAAATCATGCTGGTGATACGTTATCTTTCTCACTGATCGTATTCCGAAGTATGAAAGATCCTATCCAAGCTGTTAACCATCTTGAAAGATCTCCTTGTATACCTTTCTAGGCCCCTGTGTAATTCTCGTGCATTTTAAAGATTTAAAAGAAAATCATCTGGGACTTTTTTTTTCATTTGATCTCCATCCTCTCATCCAGGGATGTCACCATCTTCCATTGAATGTCAGCAGATAAGGAATGGGTTACCAGTGGGGATCGATTCCTTCGGTTCTTTTTAGAGAGCTTTGCTTTTGGATTCAAATATTTTCATAAATATTTGCCGTTTAATCTTTTGGTCCTAATGAACACTTATCTTCTTGACTATCACGAAGAAAATCCTATACACAGATTCTTTATATAAATATATTTAGTAATTTGCTATATTTAGTAAAATTAGTAATTTTATATATACAGTAATTTTGCTAAAAATATATAAAAATTTGCTGATTGGATCGCTGATTTAGTTAAATTTGTGGTTTTGAGCTGTAAGAATACATTATTTTATGCTTCATTAAAAAAAACTGCGGCTGTTTTTTGTAATCAATTGGTCGATAATAGATCGATAATCAATTGGTAATACCTAATTAGTTGTAATTCAGAATATCCGGCACATTTACCGCCGAAGGTATTTTTTTGCGAGAAATCCGAAATCTGCTTGACCTGTGTCATTTTTAAGCAATCAGCTGCTTAGATATCGGTATTTTTGAAAGTTTGAAAAGTTTATAAAGTTTGATTCCTGGGTGATCGGTAATGACGCATTCGCTATATAGAAGACTCAGAAAAGAGGGGTGTTTTATTACCAATTACCCTGCATAAAAATTGTGGTTGCACAAGAAGATTCGCTTGCGGCTAACCATTGACATGCAGAGCCTCCTTTTCCGCAAGGCCCGTTGGGCTCCGAAATTTAGGGTCACCTAAATTTTAACTTTTGTGTAGAATAGAGTGGATCTCCAAAATTTAAGCTAACTTTAACATTTTTGCAGCCTTGCTTTGCTTTTAGTTGGACTTTAAAGTTGTTAGTTGGACATAAAGTAACATTCTAGCTTATAATCTAGCTTATAATCAAAAAGTTAGAATTAAAATAACTGCAAAATGAAATTCTGAAGTTTATTTTACAAAGGTTCGTGTATCTGTACCTCTGAAACGAAGTAGAAAATGGTTAAAACAGTTTTGAAAGTTATGTGAAAAATATTCTAAGCAATCAATACATCATAGAAAGAACATATAAACACAGTGAATACCAATTAAGGAGTGATGTAGTAAGAGACCAAACCAAAATATACACTATTAAAAAGTTTGGTGCAGAATTGCACCGGAATTCTGGAACTTTTCTAGCTGTCTCTACTATTTGGAGGGTGGATTCATCACTTTTTCGGTTTATCAACGTTATGCTTTTACTACAACATCGTTAAATTCACGCTCCAAATTGTGGTGGTAGGTGGTAAGCTAAAGGTTAGGTTAGGTTAGGTTTGAATTATCGACGCACTAGAGCTACACGAGGGCTATTGGCGGTTTTAGAACCACAGTCAAGTGACGAGCCACACCTGAATAGGCACCCAACGCAACCATTAAGGGCGACATCGTACGCAGCGGTAAGTTCCAGGATTCTGGTGCAATCTTGTGCCAAAAATTTTAACAGTAAAAATTAACCTTTACACCACTGTAATATTACTTTATGAGTAAATTATCCAGAATTACAATTAAGAGAAAACATTTTTTTTCACTTATTTGGCCTGTTTTTCTTATGGTCGAAACAGAAGGACGAAATGTTCCTTAACTTAAAGGGTTAAATAACAAGGTTCTGTTTTCTTTCGCATCTCAAGAACCGCGCCGGATGCAAGAGGGCGTGTTGGATGTTGACTACTGTCGACGCCGACTCTTTTAAATAGGAGGTGCTGTAGTTTTTTGCGTCTTGATTATTTTAGTAATTGGGTAATGTGTAGTCGGTGGAGTGTATCAGTTTCCCAATTGAAAAGGATACATTTGGAAAGGGTTTTTACTTAAGTTTTTCTTGGGATCGCGTTCTTTTTAAAACGATGCTGGTATGAGTTATTTTAGTCTCGTGATACTTCTGAAGTCATTTTTTTAAGCTTTTGCATTGCTTTTATTGCTTTAAGTTGAAGGTAAAATCATTCAGTCGGTCCTCTCTCTCTCTATATTCGCCACCCACTTTAACTTCTAATGTTAATAACAAAAAAATAAATACAGTGTTTGGTGATTTTGTTTATAAGATTTATATCAAGGAAGCAGTTCTAGGTGACACTTGCCTACTTTTTAATGTATAAGATATAATCTCATATTTAATTCAAATGAAAATTAATCTATTATGCGTAATGGGACTATCAGAGTGCTACTCATTGCCAGGATGATACTAACCATCGATAATCAGGAAGTTTTGAACGCCTCTATCGTCTTCATTACTCTTTTCAAATTATAATTGAATCGGTGAGTGCAGAAACAACGTCAGGCACAAATTTCAAATTTTCAGGAGGGAGAAAAAACGTAATAACTCCTCCATTATTTCTGCACTCAACACTCGAAACAAATGTCCTGTATTTACGGAACTACTCAGCAGACTAACGTAGTTTTTGCACCCAACATGCATCTTGCCTTTCTACGCTTATTTTCATTAAAAACGAGTTTTCGGATTTTTTTTGACTGAAGTGGTTTCTGCACTCACCCATTCAATTGCTGCGGGAATTCCAATTTTCAAATTTTGATTTTAGCTGACTAAGATGGTAAGACTAACATGGTAGATAGCTTATAAAAGGCATAAAAGAAGTTACTTTTTTGAATAAAAGGTTTTATGATAGTATAGTGAAAACAAAAAACGTATAGAAGATGGAATGTTGGAAATAAAATACAACAAGCAATATAGGAAGGAATTTTCGGTCACTTATGTCCGAACTTCGGGGAAAATTATTGATGTCCCCCTTTCAGAATTAAATTTGTATTAATGGGCATGCCATTAATACAAATTTAATTAATCTCTCTCTCTCTCCTCTCTCTCTCTCTCTCTCTCTCTCTCATGACCCGCCACAAAATGTAGGAAATCTATATTTTATATTTTTGCTAAAGAAGTTTTTAATAGTACCAAAAAAGGACAAGCAACATCACATTTTGGAATTTACAATTCATTTTAGGATTAATTAGTTGTACAGAAAATGTATTTTAAAATTTTAGATAATCGATTTCAAACGTTTAAAAAAAATTAAAATTAAAATTTTTGATTTATACTGTCTCAAATCCCTAAAATTTTAAAATATCTGAAGCCCAATTGAAAAATAATAATTACAATAAAAATAAATAAATCTTCCTAATTTAAATAAAAAATTTCCGAATTTATCAATGACAGGAAGTCTTCCTTAATATGGAAACAAGATGTATGAGGCTAGCCCGAACAAGTTTGTTATTTTTTTGTCAAATAACCAGACAACCTGAAGCAGGATTGTCATCATAACCACAGCAACAGGTGTGGTCCATCCCATTAAACCAGGTAGATTATACGGGGAAGATTGTTTGATCGATTGGGCCGTCTTGACTGTCTGAGGCTTTTCGCGTATCGAGTGTTAAATTCTGACTTATTGCATTGGCCAGAACACGTACAAAATGCTAGGTTTGGTGACCAGGAATGCGGTATTATAATGCATCACGCAGTTTTTTGTGTTCGATGTTTAATTACTTAACATTCTTGTGTATTTTATTTGATAGTGATAATTAATATATGATAATAAAGAATTAGTAGAATTTGTTTCATGGTATACTTGCGTATATCTGTGAACACAAGACACAAATATAGCTAGTGTAACTTTAGTACAAAATACGTAAATAAACCCATGTATATTTTCCTTGTGGTATACTTGTATAATAATGTGGTACACTTATAGTATGTTTAAATTGATTTCAATGTCAAATTGAGTATCTATTAGCAAAATAAATATTTAATTAAAATGTTTAACAAGTAATTTCATAGTATCTAAGATTTTTTTTCATTTTATTACAGCATTAGTTTTATCTTTTTTATGAATGACAAGAAACATTTTTATATTAAATATCATTTTTAGCATATATTTTCATAAAAAATAGATTGAACCGGTGAAGATTTTCGTCGGTCCGTCTCTCTCACTTTCAACTACTCTTCAATCAATTTGAATTTTTTAACAAAGTTATTTTTTGTTGTAAAGGTATGATATTAAAGATCTGTCTTTTATGTCCTCCTGTCTGTCTGAAATGTTTTGGGAAATTTGATAATATATATGAAATTGAGTAATCTTATTTACTATACCGAATAAGTATAAGCACACTCTAAAGCAGGGGTTCCCAACCGGTGGTACGCGTACCACTGGTGGTACGCGAGAGAATTTCAGGTGGTACGCGTGAGTGACATGATTCTATTAATGCTTGATGCTATGTATGCAAAATCTCTCTTGTTATACACATGAGCAGTGGGCAAGCGGACATAATACTCATTATTTTAAATATCAACATTATTTTAAAGAGAAATCTTTAACTTCTAGGACAGATATAAAAAAAAAACCTAGTACCCTTTGATCTTCCGATAAGCTCTGCTATTTTTTTTTATGCTTTTTGTTACGAATTTTTGTTGTGTGTGTGAGAGAGAGAGAGAGAGTGGATTTTCGGAACTCTTATAACAAATTTCACAGTTAAGACTATAACTATATTTTGTACGATGATTAATTTTTTACTGACTTTGTGCTATTTTATTATTTGTATGTTTTTAGAAATATAGAATAAAGAAAACTGTAAACTAATACCACTTCAATTGTTTTGTTTATCTTTTATTATAAGCACGTTATAAATAAACAAATATATAACCCTTAAATATAAAGTTTTACATAAATTTAATTAAAAAAAACCTTTAAACATTTTTAATAGGGTAAATATTATACGTTTATTGAAATATTTAGGTCTAGTGGTACGACAAAATTTCTCAAAAAGTCAAGTGGTACGTAGATGCAAAAAGGTTGGGAACCCCTGCTCTAAAGCATTAAATGTTAGAAAGTATTAGTTTGATCGATTAGGATCGATTAATGATTGGTTGCGACATCTCTCGTATTGAATGTTAGTCATGACTTTTCAAAAACTGATTGGCGACCAGGAAGGCTTAAGGAATATAATATATGATTTGACGTCGTTAATGACAAGGGATAGTTTCTCTATAGTGGCAGGTGTGTAGCAATGGCACCAAAGTGGCAGACAGCAATATGGGGTACACAGAAGCAAATTTTTTAAAATGTATTTGGAGCAAGTATTAACAATGCTTTAAGTCAAAACTTTGTCTCAGCCTCAATAATTTTGTCTTATGATATCCTTATTATTGTTAATGAAGAAAATTTGTGAGCATAGTAATAACAATAACAATAGTAACAATATCAATAATTATAATAAGAAGAAGAATGAGAATAATAACAATAATAATAATAAAAATTCAATAATAAGAACAACAACAATAATGATGATAATAATAACAATAATAATCATAATAACAATTAGATCTTTCTGGTTATTTAATTATTTCTTGTTCGTGTCTTTGTCAAACCAGCATGGCGTTATTGATTGGTGTGGCACGATAACGAGACGCGCCGTTTGTCGACGGGAGTTGCTGAGAGATCTCGCCGGTAATCTGACGCTTCCACTGCGGCGAAGTCGACGTTTGGCGTGTCGACACAGACGCCGACGCTGATGGGATTGTGGGAGTGATAACGAGCGATTTGATGGGACATTAACCTTACGACTGTTTTGGAGAAATTTATTCGACAGATAATTTTGTTTACAGTTCATTTTCTGTCCTCATAGATGTCTCGAAATATTGTTTATTTCTATAAAATACACTCTCTCTTAAGACAAACACTCCTAATTTAACTCAGTCTGAGTGGATTTCACTCCTCCAGACTGGAAAATGCACTTCTCCTTTTGGAGTGGATCCTTTGTGCGTTAAACCTCCGACAGGATCACTCCAAACGAGTGATTTTAACTCAGTCTGAGTAAATATGCATGCCTTTACGGTGTCGAAAATGCACTTCTCCAACTGGAGTGGATTTCACTCTTTTGTTTTAAGAGTGTAGGCTTTTTAATTAGTTAGGCCAGATACGCACAAGATGCAATGTTTTGATTAATAAAAACAAACTGTTTTAGCATGAGGCAACTAGATGGAAAAGCTTCAGAAAGTTGAAAAAAATAATCATAAGTTTTCTTAAAAGCAATTTTTATTGTTAAAAAATCCTCGATTTTAAGTTTTTGGGTAGAGAGTGGTACAACAGTTTATTGATTAAAATATCTCTCAGTTCTGGGAGCTCTGGACCAAGTCTACAAAAGACTTGACCTGCCACAAAAATAAACCTGTTTTAAGAAAAAAAAACTTAATCTATTCAAGACAATATTTTGTAAATATTTAATCCATTTGATGAAACTTTCGGACAACTAAATTAAGTTTGTGTTACTTGCAAATGTTTTAATTGTTGGTTTTAAGTGTGCTCAAAGGGCACGTACATTTGGTATGTATTGTGCTTTTATGAGGTAAAATGGAGCATAAAATAAATTGTATTGAAAACTTTTTACTTCAACTGCATGCAGTTTATTTACACGATTCAAAAACTTTCAATTTTCATTTGCTTGGCGTGATTAGAGGATAAAATCATATTACTGCATTCTTTCAACTCTAAGAAATTAAGTCGCACTGAAATGTTCTATTCTTAAAGAACTGGTTGAATTAGCACTGAAAACTGTAATAAAGCTACAATAACATGAACTTTATGTTAATTATGAGTGGTGCTTTTACGACTAACACACCTTACAACGTCGTGGAAGTCAAAGTGCAATATTTCGTCTTCCACAAAAGAATGTTACACACTCAGAAAAATATTGTGTTACCTTTTATCACGCAAAAAAAGTTTGTTTACAAATTGGTAATTTCAAATTGTTTTGAAACAATACAAAAATTGCGTTGCGAACCAATAATAATGCATAGCGTGATGAAGCGCAGCACTCACGTTTTTCATCTTTAAAATTTTGAAAAGTGAAAGTAAATTTTCAAAGATTTTTGGATTATTTTTGCATTTGCACTGTAAAAACGAACTTATTTTTCGGAAATTTTGCGTACTTTCGACGGTAAAAGCCTTTGTGTTAACTTTATAGTCTTGAACCAATGTTTTTAAACTCCTTTTCAGTTAACAACATGTTTTTCTTATTATATACATTTTTATGATAAATTGTTCCGTTTCGAAATTAATTGCCCTTATATATACCATTATTATTATTTTTTAAATTATGCACATTTTGGTTTTATTAATAAATAAAACACATTCAATTTTAATAACTACAAAAAAATAATGTTAGACATGCTAATTATAAGGTATTTTTTTTACCTTGGAACATTCATTTTTCACCTTCCCCAATGACTGATAAAAAATAAACCATTCAAAAGCACTTCAAAGTTACGATGAAAATTATTAACACAAACTTCACTACAGCCTTATGAAGCAAATAAAATCTTTTAAGGTCAATTATATAAATTAAACAAAATAAATAAAATGAAATTATCTAATTATTTAATTTTTAACAAATCTTTTTTATCATTAAACATGCCGCATCACAAAAAGATATTAAAAAATGAATTTAAAAATTCATTTCTAAAACCAAATTTCATCCATTACATTACTTATATCAGTACATTTTATTAATAACGTTTTCCTGGAAACATTGCTTTAAGTAAAAGGGGAAAAAACCAAAAAACAATCTTATTTCCAGGCAAACGAATCTTTCCAATTAATTTCTCTTTTGGCCGTGTTTAAGTGAAATTCTTATTCTGCTCTTTTCTTGGTTCTCTTCTCTTCACTTCGAGCCAAAGAGGTGCATGTTTAACTTTCGAAAAGTATAGAAAACATTGAACATTTCTGACGATTTCAATGTTTGTTTGCAAAATTATTTAAGTTAATCTCCCTATATAAGTTTGTTTCTTAAGTCTACAAAATTTTAATTTTTTTATTCCAGATGGAAATATGATTCTAAACCCAATACTGTAAAAAATTGTAAATCGTATTTTTTAGAGATGGTTCGTTCTGGCTCTGAAGTGCAGAATTTTGGAACGATTCCCACAATTGGAACGTGTTTATTCGAAAGGAACTTCCAATGGTTTTTTTCCCGGAATTGTCTGTTAAAGTTGGATTAAACTACAGACTGAGACAATAAATCAGAAAATTTGTTAAGTGAGATTTAGATGCACACCGTTGCATAGGTTTATAGGATAACCATTTTATAACTTTTAAAAATAATAAGAGATACCATGCACACTAAAATTTTGGCGCAGGATTGTACCGGAATCCTAGAACTTCCTAGCTGCCACTACTATTTGGAGCGTGAATGAAATAATTTCGTGGTAAAAAATAACTTTGAAACTTTGATCCACCGTAAAAGTGGTGAACCTGGAACTTTCTAGCTGCACCACTATTTGGAGCGTGGTGCAGCTAAAAAGTTCCAGGATTCCGGTGCAATCTCGAGCCAAATTTTTTTTAATGCAGCACAATAGTTTCATCACATCGAAATCGATTCACTGAGGAGACGTGACATATTTCAGTTCACAGGCCTCTCGGTTTATTTTAAAATAGCAAAATTAAAATTCAAATGGTATAAAACTTTTACAAGAAAAGAAAAGTTTGCCGATTATTGAACACCAAAATAACGATTGTGCTAAAACAATTATCAATTCATGGCGATGGTAATGAACTCGAGTATAAGAATATTGCCCTCATAATTAAGTAGGACAAAATTTATAGTACTTTAGTTATTGCTGGACCAAATTTTTACTTCAGTTATTGCTTGACCAAATTTTTTGCTGTAGTTATTGCTTATGATGCTTTTTGAGTTAATTCAATCAGCAATTCGAAGAAGGACATTACACTATGATGATGTTGCCAATGTAGTCATCTAATGAATCACAAAAAGGTATGCAACGGTCGGCATGTTTTTATTTTATTAGGTTTCTTATAAGATAGGGATCAATGAATTCCTCCTACTCACGAAACATACGCATGTTTAATTTGAAATTTTGCATGTGATGCCTAGAGAATCCATTCTTCCCATTCCATAGTAGGCTTTAAAAAGTCGTCCACAAAACTTTAATTATCATTATCATTCCACGTTTGCTAATTCGTTAATTTGAATTACTCCAACAACATCACTATTTGAGTTCAAATATCCTCTCTAAAAAGGTGATAATTCCAATTATAGCCCAAAAATATATAACGGTACAAAACTCAACTTTGATGAAATATTAACTGGTTCTTTTCGGACATATTTGTTCCAATTTGAGGAGGAATTTCGACATTTTATCGACCCGGAAACCGACCTCGCCCTCTTATTGGCTGGTAAAACGGGCAATCAGCGTTTACTTCCCAACAGCACCAGCGTGTATGTTGGGGAAAGCCGATGTACAGTTGCGCAGTCAAACAAATCAATAGGCGGTGTTTCCTTGATTTGATTTTGGAGAAAGGGCAGAGCATCGTTAAGCGTGATTATTTATCTTGAGAATTTCTTTTCTTTCGTTAAATTGTTAGAAAATGTAATGATTCCTTATTTATTTAGGAACATCTCTTTATTGAAATTATATTTCCTTTATAGTACAAAGTAATTTAGTAAATAATAAATAAGTTATTTCCTCTTTTTTATTAAGCTTCTCGTCTTTTGAAAAGGGAAATGTATTACGCTTTTAAAAAAATCTTTACGTCTTTTTAAAATAAAAATATTTTAAACTTTTTTGTAAAGAAATTACTCCGATGAAGAGATTTAACTTTTAAGTTTATGAAGTTACTAACTAGTTTTAATTTCTCACAAATTACGCATGTTTTTAATATTAAATTGTTAGAAATTTGTGATACATAATATTTATTTATACATCCCTTTAAGAATTTTTATTTTTCTAATTGTGCTAAACAACTTAATGGAGTTGATATACTATTTTCTTTATGCAGAAAATTTCATTAATATTAGAATTTTTTTAAGTTTATCGCATTTTGAAATGAAGTTGAATCTCAGGCGTGGCACAAAATGTACTATTTTTTGAGATTCTAAACTATTAAAGTAAATAAACTTCAAATTTGAGTTGCCTTTAAAAAATACACTATAAATAAAATTCTTACCTTTACTCTTAGATATCGCAAACGTTCCTGTATTTTCTGTAAAGTTTCTATGGCGTTTTTGGATTTTTACGTTTTTCTCAAAAACATAAGTACAATCATTCAACTAACATCCTTTTACCGGACCCTTATATTAAATCAGTGCAGGTTGCTGAGAAACAACTAAAAAAGAATAGTATAATTTTTTTTTGCGCCTAAATGGATATTTTGTGAGATTCCAAGGAAAGTTACTGGCTGTGGGTTTCTAAGTTTCTAGGGAAAGTTACCGATGGGAGTATAAGAACAATAGTAGAAAAATTCCGTAATAGTAAAAACTGGATACAATTTTTCAGCAACTTTTCGGATCTTTATATATTTTTGTGTGCATTGTACTTCTGTGTAAAATTTAGAGCAACTCTCTTTTTGCTTCGGCTCCATCCACATAAGAAAAACCTTTGAACCCAACTATTTGTATTGAGCTAACCTAAGTGAATTCAACTCATACTCCTGAATCTCCAAACTTACGAGGAGCCCAATCCATTAAAACCATTGAGTTAAGAGGAGGATGGATATAATTGGCTCGAAAAAAATATGAAGCCGCTAAAAAGTCTCCAAGCAACTCATATAAGCACAGACAAACCTCTCACTTAACGTTAGTTCATTCAGAAACGCATCATTTTATTTTTTAAAAAGCTTTAATTAGTAATCTAAAATGGCTGTTTTCGCAGTTGTAGGCTATAGCAAGAGGTCTGAATTTACACAAGATGGTAGTAATTCAATTCAATTTACAGGTAAGAAAAATTCGTTGAAAAAACAAGTTTTTATTCGGTCAGAAAGTCGCCAAGTTAGTACAGTTTATACAGTCAGAAAGTCGCCAAGAAGTCGATGTAGTAAACCTAACAAACTTCAATGGTTAGGTTAGAATTATCGTCGCACTAGAGCAACACGAGGGCTATTGGCGACGGGCGTCTTGTTTTTGAACCACAGTCAAGTGACGAGCCAACACCTGAATAGGCACCCAACGCAACCGTTAAGGGCGACATCGTACGAAGCGTTAGGACTTTGAAGGACGTTTTTAACGTGCCCTCCCTTACACGGGGGTTTATTCACCTCACATTTTTGGCTGCACGAGCCGTTTATAGGTCGACAGTTAGTTTGGCGATACCTGGACCCGAACCTGGGAACTTTCGCATGTTAGGCGAGGGCCTAACCGACTGGGCTCCCCAGCCCCCACAAACTTCAATGGAGAATAGCACCAAAAATTAAGCCAAGACTGTTGTTACTACAAAGCGATCGATGGCTTCATTTGGTTAATGTTAAGTTTGAATTATCGTCGCACTAGAGCTACACGAGGGCTTTTGGCGATGAGCATCGTATTTAAGAACCACAGTCAAGTGACGAGCCGACACCTGAATAGGCACCCAAAGTAACCGTTAAGGGTGAATCGGCTTCATTTGGCAAACCTGTTTTTGTGTTGGTTTTTGATGGTTAACATCATTTCCATAGTATTCTTAACTCCTATGATTTAAATGCAGTCTTTAAAAAAAAATGCTGCTTTCCTTCTCCAAAAACCTCAGAGTTTTTCTCCGAGTTAGATTATTCATTCGGGGCATTTGACAGCTCCGGTCGTTTTAGGGTTAATTGCCCATGACCGTCCCCAGGTATACGCAGCTGAGTTTGTGTTCCGTTTATAGCTGCCAGCTTACGCACATGTCGCAATTCGATACCACTCTGTGCCACTCGAAGCCCTTTTGAATGAATGTCTTCTTCATTAGATGTCGCATCTCGATGGTGAGATGCATGATGTACCGTAGTGAGTCTCCAGACAATGTTTCGCCGCTGCTGTTCTGAAACAATGCTTTTATGTTGACAAGTATAACGACAAGCTTTTGGTAATTAAAAAGAGTTAGATAAGGAAAAGCTTTATAAATACAACATTAGTACACATTTATTTTGAAATGTAATTTTTAAGCTTGTATAACTACCGATTTACTCACAAGTGCGCTTATATACTGCTGTGTGCTACTCGAATCTATTTGGAATGAATGTCTTCTTCATTAGATGTCGCATCTCGATATTGAGATGCATGATGTACCGTGGTGAGTCTCTAGACAATGTTTCGCCGCTGTTTCGAGATAATATCTTTGATGTTGACAAGCATAACGACAAGCTTATAGTAATTAAAAAAGAGTTAGAGAACGAAAATTATACATTCAATAGTAAAGGTTTTTTATTGTAATTTTTCAAGCATTGTATAGCTACCGATTTACTCACAAGTCACTCTTCGATACTACTCTGTGGCACTCGAATCCCTTTTGAATGAATGCCTTCTTCATCTGATGTCGCATCTCGATGGTGAGATGCATGATGTACCGTGATGAGTCTCTAGGCAATGTTTCACTGCTGTTTCGAGACAATGCTTTTATGTTGACAAGCATAACGACTAGCTCTTAGTAATTAAAAAAGAGTTAGAGAACGAAAATGCTTTACAAATGGAGCATTCAATAGTAAAGGTTTTTAATTTTTCAAGCATTGTATAGCTACCGATTTACTCACAATTCGCTCTTCGATTCTGTACTCTGTGGCACTCGAAGCCCTTTTGAATGAATGTCTTCTTCATTAGTTGTCGCATCTCGATGGTGTAATGCATGATGTACCGTGGTGAGTCTCTAGACAATGTTTCACCACCGTTTCGAGACACAGCTTTTATGTTGACAAGCATAACAACTAGCTTCTAGTACTTAAAAAAGATTTAGAGAACGGAAGTGCTTTACAAATGAAACATTCAATAGTACACGTTTATTTTGAAATGCAATTTTTAAGCATTGTATGACTACCGATTTCCTCACATGTCACTCTTAGATATTACTCTGTGCTACTCGAAGCCCTTTTGAATGAATGTCTTCTTCATTAGACGTCACATCTCGATGGTGAGATGCATGATGTAATGATGTATTCAGTGGTGAGTCTCCAGACAATGTTTCGCCACTGTTTAAGACAATCATTTAATGTTGTCAAGTATAACGACTAGCGTTTAGTAAATGAAAATGATTTATAGAAGGTAAAAGTTTTGCAAATGCAAAAATTCACTAGTACCCATCAATTCAATTTGTAATTATTAAGCATTAAATAGCTACCACTTTGCACACTTGTCACAATACGATAGGGGAGATCAAGGCTAGTTTTTAGTGATTTTTTTCTTTTTGCCTTGTATATTTTTAACTTTTGTATATTTTGAGGAAACCAGTATGGCATTGCCTTAATAACACTTTTATCTTCAAACTTAAAGCGACACTTTTCCAAAAGGTAAATATAGTTTTCGACAGCAAGTGGTTAAAACCAAGCATGTTGAGCTGGAAAACGTGACAAAAATACGGGGTATAATTGCGCAGGTTTCCAAAAATGAACGGAGCAAATTTTCCAAATATTATTAAAAATATTTCACGCAGATAATACTTTTTTTAATGTGCATCTTCTTGTAAAATAAAATAACTTAAGAAGAGCATACAATAAACAAATAGGTGAAAATTGCAAAAAATGCAAGTTTATTATATCAAAACGCTAATTTAACACAAAGCCAGGGCCGGATTTCTAAATAGGCTAAGTAGGCTGTAGCCTAGAGCGGCAAATTTTGGGGGGCGGCAAATTTTACGTCCAATTAAAGCGGTATTAGGCATAAAAAGTTATTTAAAATAAAATTACTAATATTTTTCAGAAAGAAACAAATAATTTACATTAATGCGTAAATCGTAAACGTATATATAGCACTAATATTTAGTAGTAAACATGTAAGCTGTGATAACATTTGCAGCCACTCCGGATTTGGAAGTTCAAAGAAAAATGGTAGAACAGTTTAAAAAACTCACCTATTATTTTGCTTTTGATTTAGAGTGTACATATATGATTCGAATGTGTAAAAGGAAAAAAATAGTCTAGAAAACTATATATGGCGGCATATATAGTTTTCGTAGCCTATAGGCGGCAAATCTTTAAATCCGGCCCTGCACAAAGCTCAGTAAATCCCGGTATAAAATCCATTTTTATGCCGTAGAGCAACACCTCACTTTTCTATATCAATTTATTCAAAATTTTCAAGTGCTTCTTTGGTTCCCTGAAAAACTTGATCTGTCTGTTTTTCATATTACCAGCATACGATATTTCTAATGATGAAGCGCTGATCCGATGAACCAAAAATAGCTGATAGATTTTGCTTCTCAAGTATCAACTTTACAGTCTTTATTGTAAAAGAATGGTTGTTAGTAACATAATAGTGATCTAATTTATGGTCATGTAACAGATTTCTCATTATTATTATAAAAACAACCTCAATCGTTACATTACATTATTATATAGCTAAAATCGCAATCTCTCTAAAACCAAAACACTACGCACACTGTAAAAAATCTGGCTTGAATTTACTAACGATTACTTAGTAACTTTACAGATTTTCACCATTTACTAGAAAATCATCTGTAACCTAAAGAAACTACTGTAGTAATACTAAGCAATTCTAAGTAAATTGATGTAACGCTTACAGCGCCCCCTGGCTATCTTTTCTAGAGATTATGACGAATCGATATCGCAACAATAAAAAACCTAAAAACGTGGGTTTTTTTATTTTAGTATACAAAAATTACGTTAAATTATTTCGAAAACTTCACATCCCCCCAAAAAAAATAAATCTTAAAATTTCTTAATCAATAACATAAAACGCCTTTAACGATCAAGATTTTAACCTCTTTATTTACACGCAATCAAAATGCAAGTCCCCGATAGCAGAGAGGAAAAACGCGCAGTTCCACGGATCCCGATAATCTTGGGTTCTGTCCTCGGGAAATTCGAAATAAAATCTGACTAACAGAAAAATTAGTGTCGCCCTCTGTTTTTAAACTTTTGTAACCAGTTTACTACCAGTTTCTTTGTAAACATACAAGAAAATCCCCTGTAAAATCTACTACATTTTTCTTAGTATAACTTACTAAGCTTTAATTAGTAATCTATACACATATTTCTTACGTAACACTACTAAAAAAACTTATGGAAGCTGAGTTTCCTAGAGAATTCTTAGTAACCTTACAGATATTTTTTTAGAGTGCAGTAAGGTTATTTTCGTTAATTTCTATGACACGTGTACTGATCCTATTTTAATAAACTGAATTTCCTATTTTATTAGAAGAAAAATGTTCCGCGTCTTATTCCGATCTTATTTGTGAGGTTCACAAAAAAGTTCACCGATATACAAACGAAACTCACTTAAAATAATTTCTGGCCAATAGATTTAATATTTTTCCTACGTACGTCACTTGTCTGTGGGTTTAACCCGTGGAGCAACCAATTAAAATTCAGTCCAAGTAAAGTGGCCAGGAATCCTTCTATTTAATAATGACAAAATCCTATACTTTAAAAACATGTGCACAAGATATCTCACGTATTTCATAGTTATTAGAAAATATTTATGAAAAATTAGCAATTTAAGATCCCATATCAAGAGGTATTTGAAAGTGACTTATATACAGTACTTTCAAAATGACTAAAGAAGTGTAATAATTAGTAATTAATAATCACTGTAAAGAAAACTAGTGGTTGGGAGCAAATAAAATGTCAGTAAATGACGCTATATAAAAAGAAACTCGCTTATTTTTCAAATCTATGGTCTTCTGGAAAAATCTATATAAAAAAATTAACAATGCTTTCTTTCCTAAAATGTTCCATTTTTTTTTTTTAAATTTACTCTTTGTCAAAGTTTAATTTTATATCAGATATAGAATATGAATATGTTGCTAAATTGTTGAACTCCACATTAATTTTAGGATTTGAGTTTTAATGTGAATTCCACGAGAGACAACATTTGGACAACTCAATAATACGCCGTTTATTTAATTTTATAGTACAGGTTACAGTAAGTACAATACAAACCTGCAAGTGAATTGAATTGTTTTTGTTTTTATTTTTATTGATTTTTTATATGTTTTGAAATTTGTGTAGTAACTGTCTTTTACATCTTAGTACACACTTATTCATTTTTTGCAAATATTGTGGAAAAGAAGTTCATTTCTTAATATGTATTAAAATAAGCTATTCTTAGGTTTTCCTTCTTCTAAGCTATAACTTACGCTCATTTTTAGAGACTTTTAATTAAACCTATTAATATTGTCTTTAGATACATTGCTTTCATTGCCAGGGGTCCTCTGCAGCAACTCCTCGACAACCAACCTCAATATTCACCCACAGTTTGACAAGCCAAATTAAAAATCCCAATCCAGAGAGACGCCATCATCCATCAAGCCCGACATCAGAATCCATTCGTCTTTCTTGTCAGAAACACAAACCAAGCATTGAGTAGCAGCAACGACAACATTACGATTCCTCGCATATTTGGACGAGCGATTTTTAATAGCCCGTCAGTCTCGCGCGGCGCACGGCTCTTCTTCGCTAATGTGCGACATTATTCAGGTCTTGGGTTACTCGGTGTATCCGGTAGGCACCCTAGCTTTTTGCTATCCCTTCCCCGATGATGACATTTGCTGGCCAAATGCTGTCTTCTGAAGAAGCTGAGCAGCCCAGAACGAGAAAGAAGGTCTATGTCCAATGCTAATACGTGGAACAACGGATCTTTTTCTAATAAAATTCAGAAGCTGAACAGCCCAGAACTATAGAAAGAAGGTCTATGTCCCATGTTAGAACATGGAACATTGGATCTTCTTCTAGTAAGGTACATAAATGCTGCCTGGCTTGTTCTTTGATGAAGAGCCATTAGGTGGCCAGTCGAGTGTGCAAAGTCACGTCATTGCGAAATGTCACATTTTTGAGTTCTCTTCCTTGATGGGTTTGAGTGGCATACCAGGACGAATGGCCTGGAGAACCGGGTCGTTTGGTTGGTGTAAGGAGGAAACATCAGGATTTGGAGGAATGTTCTCAGGAACGAAAATTGATGGGTTAGTGTCTCAATTTTCTCCAGGTTTTTTTATGTATAAACTAAGTTAACTAACATGCACTTTGCGAGGGACGAGTACTGTAATGATACGAATGCAAAAAACAACAACATAAAACTGTATATTGGTTTCAAGCCTATAATGTTGTAAGAAAATTTGGATAGAAAGATGTCTGTTCACGTAGACCTATTAACTTAATATAGCTGTCTGTTTTATCTTCTTTCATTCAACACCTTATGAGTCAGCATAACCCAATACCTACTAAAGAGAGAACGAATATTGATTCTGGCAAGGCATTCTGCGGGACAAAGAAGCTTATTGTTTATCTGGCATTTTTATACACCCTTAAAAATGTACCGATTATATGAAAGGAACAGATTGATTGTGCCTTTTATTACGAAGCACAAAGACAAAATTTGTCTGGTATTAAAGAAAAACTTCAACGAAATCAACCCATCAGTGAAATTTTTAAAGTCGAATGTAGTAACTTTGGCTCGATCATATAAAACACTATTACTGACTTTCTTCTTGAATATTTATTACTTATAAGTCAAGGCAGAATTGCCACTATTTGAACGAAAGCAAGTGGTATTTTAAAGGGTTTTTTCAATAAGAAGTTATTAGCTTAAAATTACTCGAACCAAAATTATCCCTTCCGTCAATGGTCACACAATGAACGTTGCTATTTTTATATATTGCAGGAAAAAAATCATAGGTAATAGAGACGACAAGTTATTCATAATTATAAAGAAATGACTTTTAATAAAACATTTTTACCAATTTGAATTAATTTTTATCATATCTTCGACAATCCTACAACCAGGACCTCCCTTACTTTTTCTTCAGCGTCATTCACTTCCATTCAAGAGTCCAATGGTCACACAATGAACGTTACTTTTTTATACACATTGTAGAAAAAACACGGACAATATTGACAACATCCCACAAAATATTTCACTTAAACATAAAAAATTACTTATAAAAACTTTAAAAAAAATTGAATTAATTATTTTTATATGTCCGACAATCCTATAATCCACGACCTCTTTACCTTTTTTCAGGCACCATTCACTCCCATTCAAGAATCAATGGTCACACAATGAACGTTACTTTTTTTTGTCGTCGTAGTAGTAAAAGGATACACCCATGGGCCACTCCGGATACCACTAAGGAAAGACAAGAAAGAAAATCCACATTTCCGGTCATGTATAATGAAATTATACGAATAAGGAGACTCTAAGAAAGAGAATATGGGCTCGATGGACTTAATAACTTGTACAAAGCCGTTTTTGGACATCACTTTATACGTTTGCTAAAGTCGTAACTGATATTCGTAATTTTTTGACATTTTGGGACAGATTAACGGCGGTTGACTCTGAACTCATGATTTTTATCCAACTATAGTTTAGTTTTAAAAATAAAGTTATGTATTGTAATTTGCATTATACACACCTTAGTTCTTAGAAAATTATAAATTTTGAAGTATTTTTTTTTAATTTAAGATTTAAGTTTTGTTTATGTATTGATGGACAAATATAGCGTATCCTTAAGTCCTTAAGCTCCAAAAAAAATAGATAGATTTTGTTAATCTAATACCGTCTTTGAGAAAATTGATAAATTAATCAACTGTCTCAATATCTCCGAGTGTTTAATTAGTTAAAAATTACTATTTTTTTGTCTCAAATGGTTTTCTAGTAAATAACCTCAGTCGATTGCTATTAGTTCTATTCGACGCTCTTGTTCATTAACCAAATATCAACCATAACCGTTTAAGTATAGAAGGGGACGATGGATTAGCGGCGGTCGCAGGGTAGACTAACCAGTAAATGAACGCAGAAGCACAATTTGTTTTAAGGAAATTCCTACATTTTCCGGAAAATATAGCTTTGGTTTATGACAATGTGAACACATCTGTCATTACATGCAAATTCTACAAAAAAAAGGGAGGTGACTTTATATTGCATTGCTTTGGGTCTTTAGGGGGTCCAAGTAAAAATTTGGTACAAAAGACAAGTGAATGAACGGTGCTTTTACCAGTGAATGAACACAAAAATGTCCAGTCAATAAACATGTTGGATTTTAAATTACAACCAATCAGATGTCAGATAGCTTCCTACGAGATGGGAGGAAGTCAGTGTTGACAATCCATCCAGTGGAATGATTTTTAATCCTAATTTTTTAAATGTATTTACCAACTGTTCATTCACTGGGGCCTGTTTACTTACTGGTCAGTCTACTCTATAAGAAATTGTGATTTGAGGACTGTATTTCTGTGATATTTCGTAAATAAGATAATCTTCAAAGACAATATGAGTTGCAATTTTGTCATATTAGCTTAGTGACATGCCTCCATTACAAGATACCTGTAGAATACATTCTTCAGCAAAAGGTCACTAGATCGTGTGTGTTCCATCGTGTTAAGTTTCTAGTTTTAAGATATTCTTTTAAAGGATAACCGATGACCAAAAAAATGGGTTGATTCTTCATTTTATGCCTCACTTGCTTTCTGGATTCTTTTTTTTTTCTTGTCCATTTTAGAAGTTCCAGGTTAGGAGAGCTTAGTAATCGAATACCATCCAGTATGCATCGGAATGAAGTCATTTCCGGCCTAACATTAAGATAGACAAAGACCACACACAACTTGTATACAAGGAGGGTGGCACTATTATTTTCTACCCTTATCTCCCTAAAATCTGCTTTCTAGGTGAATTAATTACTCATTGTGAAACATTGTCAATGTGAATGTTGAGTAAAGGTCGGATTGGGTTAAATGAAATTGTAAATTAACGTTGCTTAGGGCGGAATATACGAATATATGATACTGGTAGTAAAGTACTCGTAGTTAGCGTGCATTTTGATTGCTTGAGAAGTCTTCTTTTACAACCGCGTACTTTGAGAAATTGGAAACTTACCGTCCAGCTATAAATCTGATAGCCTCTGTCATCTTTTTGTAAATATGACAGAGGCTATAGGGTCAGGTGGGGTATAATGGGTCAGTTTTTAACTATTATCGCTTTAAAGCTCCTGGCAATAAAGTCATAATTTATTTCAAAATTTTTTGAAATTGCATCTCAACATTGCATTACTTCAGTACATTTTTATATAGTTTAAGCAAATTTTTAAAAATTATAAATGGAACGAACTTAGTTAAATATAAGTTGTGACCCATTTTACCCCACCATCTGGGACATCGATATGTCTCTTTTACAGAGAATGACCCAAGACTTGATGACTCCCACTTGAGACTTCATAAAAATTTTTTTAAAAAAGTTCCACCTTTTTTTCTAAATAAAAGTGGATCTTATAATATTTTGCAGAATAAAATAATATGGTGCTGCCATCTACATTTCATTGTCCCAAAAGAATATCGAGATGCATGTTTTCTTTACACAAAAACAGAAAAAATCGGAAATTTAAACTTTTTACAAATGTAACATTTTAACAAAAAAAAAGAAGAAAAGGGATATGATGACTTATGGCTTTATTGATAAGTCAAGAACTTTTAAACTACCCAAATAACCAAGTAATGTTTAAGTGTTTTTTTTTTTAATTTTTAAAAAATTATGATTTAAAAAAAAATCCAAGTCTGAACATCTCCCATTGTCCCACGGAAAAAAAATATACATTTTCAAATTTCTCCTTACAATTCTCGTTCCCACATTGTTCCAAATATATCTTCCATAACCGTACATAACATAGAATTAATGAATACTGATGTATTTCAACCAGAACCTTAACTGACCCCCCCCCCTCCCCCTACCCCACCTGAATGTTTACAGGGGGACCCCACCGCTGAAATTCATCACCAACTGGGATATCTCGAATTTCTCCGTCGCCAACGCCACACAGCGGAAGTGGAGGGAAACTCGAAACCATTTCCAGTCGCAACTAATTAGGGATTGGTGCAGGTAAATGGGAAAAGAGACAATGGGGATTAGAGAATAAACTAGAAAAGGGGGAGGGGTGAGGGGAAGGGGGGTCGTTGCGGTTCAGGTACTGTCCTCGGGATGTTGCATTTAATTATATGAATGTGGTTTGCGGGGAATAGACGAGTAATAAGTTGTGAATTGGGGTTAGGGCAAATTGGATTGGACTAGTGTTTAGTTTAATGGACGAATCGTTTGTGGTTGGGGAGTAATTGTTAATTTTATTCCTGCGTCTGTCCGTCCATCAATCTGTCACACAATTTTGAAGACCAAACTACAAATCTCAGAAATATGTGTGTTGGGTAGAACTAAAACTGATGACGAAAAAGGCAGTCTTTCAATTTTTTGGTCTTAAATAAAATACGAAGTGAAGCATCTTAATTCAACATACCCCGCAAAATAATTAAAACTTTATTATGATAGATGAAAAATCTATTATCTAATTTACCAAAACAAACTTTAAAAATTTAAATGAAACACATATAAATAATGGTTTAGTAATTTCAATAATTAATTTTTTTTAAAAAAATATTTCTGAATTTAGTTTTAAAAATAATATCGTGTTATGGATAAGAAAATACTTTTTTTTTAATTAATACAAGATATACTACAATGGTCATGCTGTAAGTGTTGAGTGGAAGCAGAAATGCTGAATGAAAATATAAATTATTTCGCTCATTGATTGGTGAATCAATGTCGAGTGGGAACCGCGAGGCCACTAATCGGAACACGGTTAGAAAGAATTGTAGAGATGAAAGTTAGAAAAAATTGCGTCACCTGAAATAAACCAATTATTTTAACTGTACTATACTTTCTTTTAAAATTCATTTAACTACGTATTATAATATACTACTTAACCCTTTCAGTCCCATAATGACAATTTGGCATCATCATTTTGGAATTTCTTTTCTGATCGTCTATAGCCATTTATGATATCAAAAAGCACATCATTCGATTTTTCAAACTTTATTCCTATTAGAAAATATTTGTTATTAATCCCATTAGATGTCAGCCCTATTATTTTTTAAAATTATGTTCAGGAACATGATGAGGCCAAATGGCATCACTGGAACTGAAAGGGTTAAACTTCTATGTATTACATTTTGTACAAACAATTATTTAAATACATTACCATTTATTAATTAACGAGAGTATGTCATACTTTATTACTTTGGACATCGAACTATTTTCTACTTACAGGTATTCAATATAGTATTTTCCACACGCATAACCATTTCCATTTTGATAAGCATTTCGAAATCTATATATAATGAACCATCAAATTACAATAATCATTAAACTTCACATACCCTCCCCCATCATAAATGATGATGCATCTTGGATCTTGGTCCCCAAGGGTTGAAGCAAAACACACATTAGCAGAAATCGCCCCCCTCATCTAACCTTAATGACTGAACAAACTGGCAATGTAAGATGAGACCAGCCGTCAGCTCCCGAGTTCGAAATGTGACAAATGAGAGGGAATAACTGTTCATCAGGGCGGCTATTACTGATAATAAGCGATGGTCGTCCATCTTCCATCGAAACTAGTGATTGTTTTCAGAAGATAAAGGGAAAAGTTGGCTAGTTGTTGAAGAAGAATCGGAATTCTAATTTCTAAATTAGAACATTAATGAAGGCGTTTGAAATGTTTTAAAATTCAAGCTTAGAATGTGAATTAAAAGTTTTTAATTTCAACATGAGAAATGAATGGGAAGAACGGTTCATCAGAGCTGATATTACTGATAATAAGCGATGGTCCATCTTCCATCGAAACTAGTGATTGTTTTCAGAAGATAAAGGAAAAATTAGCTAGTTGTAGAAGATTCGGATTTTAAATTAGTAAATTAGAACAATAAAGAATTGTTATACAATTATTTAGTTGTTTTGTTTGTGAATTTAAATGTTTTTTGTTTCAATGTACAAAAGGAAAAAAATGTCCGTTCATCACACTGATATTATTACCGATAATAAGCGGTGGTCCATGTTCTATCGAAACTCTCGGTTGCATTCGAAAGATAAAGGAAAAGTTGCTAGCTGTAGAACATTCGGAATTTAAATTTCAAAATTAGTACCTCAGTGAACATGTTTGAATTGTTTTTAAATAAGTTATTTGTTTCGCTTGTGAATTAAAAAGTTATAAATTCAAAGTATCAATTGAGAGGGAATAATTGTTCACCAGGGCGGCTATTACTAATAACAAGCGATGGTCGTCCATCTTCCATCGAAACTAGTGATTGTTTTCAGAAGATCAAAGATTCGCAATTAAAATTTCCAAATTAGAATATAAATGAGCATGTTTGAGTGGTTTTAAAATAATTTGTTTTACTTGTGAAATAAAAAGTTATGAATTTCAATGTATCAAATAAAAAGGAATGCCGGTTCATCAAGGTATCATATTGCTGGTAATAAGCGATGGTCCATCTTTTATCGAAACTTTTGATTGTTTTCAAAAGATAAAGAGAAAGTTGCTTATTTGTTAAAGATAATTAAGAGAATTAGAGAGATTGTTAAAGATATTTAAAGATTAGATAGTTTGTTAAAGATAATTAAAGATTAAAGAGAATTATTTTTGTTAAGTTGGAATTTAAATTTGAAAATTAGACTATAAATGAACAAGTTTGAATTGTTTTCAATTTATTCATTTGTTTTGCTTGGGAATTAAAATTATAAATGTCATTGTATCAAATAAAATGGAATGTCGGTTTATCAAGGCTGCTCTTACTGATAATAAGCGATGGCACATCTTCTACCCAAACCCTTGTGTGCTTTCTAAAGATTAAGGAAAAGTTACTGGTAGTCAAAAGATTCGGAATTTAAATTTCAAACCCATCAGAACATTAATGAGCACGTTGGAATCGTTTTAAAATGATCTATTTGTTTTGCTTGTGAAATAAAAGTTTTTAATTTCAATGTACCAAATGAGAGGGAATGTTGGTTCATTAAAGCGGCTATTACTGATTAAGAGGACTCTCTTGGGAATTCCACATCTTGAAAATCGTAATGTTATTCCTATGGAGTCAATTACCGCCCCACTTTTAATAAAAGGTTACTAGTTCTTTGTATCATTGTAAAGAACGAAAGGAGTAGATTGAATATAAGTAATTTGTTTTGTGAAAATCACATATTTAGTATTTTTAATATTTTTTTTTGAAATTAATGTTTACTCCATTTTTTACTAACTTCAAAAAAATATTAAAAATACTAAATATGTGATTTTCACAAAACAAATTACTTATATCCAATCTACTCCTTTCGTTCTTTACAATGATACAAAAAACTAGTAACCTTTCATTAAAAGTGGGGCGGTAATTGACTTGCGAATGTTTTCCATAGGAATAACATTACGATTTTCAAGATGTGGAATTCCCAAGAGAGTCCTCTTAAAAGTGAAGGTATTACTGATTATAAAAGTGAAGCGCTCTTATCGAAATTTTGATTGTTTTCAAAAGATAAATTAAAAGTTGCAAGTTGTAAAAGATTTACATTTGATATTTAAATATGAATTGACTGATGATTAAAGTTGTTCCGTAGTCTATCGCTTTAGTGGAACTTTTAATTGCTTTTTAAAAGATAAATGAAAAAAATGCTTTTTGTTAAATATATAATTCAAATATCGAAATTTGGGCATTTTATTTAGTTTTCGCGATAATAGTTTAGTTGCAGTGTTCTCAGTGCGTAATAAAATTTCTTATTAATTTCTGTATTATTTAGAGGGAATAAATTTTTTAGAGAGGCCTTTACTGATAAAGCGATGGTCGGTCTTCTATCACCTTGGAACTTTTGAATGTTTTCATAAGAGATAGTGTGTACAACAACAGCTTTTCTTTCTAAGAAAAAACAATACATTTTTACGGCAAAATATCCTGGTAAAATGTGCGTCGTGTGACGAATAACTTTAATATTCAGTAGTCTCTGATGGTAGCGTTATAATTTATTTAATAGTTTTAACATATTATTTACAAGAGCGTTTAAAACATCAACCTTCCATTTTCTATCTTCTTTTTTAACAACGTTGCCACACATCAAATTAAAACATTTTCATAGTCACGTTCTTTAAAGTTGTTTCACGAGTTTTTTTTTGGTTTATTTGAATCTTTATAGACCCCTCCCCACCAAGGGAAGACTTTTGATAGAAGAGAAAAAGTCTTAAAAGTTCTGAGTCTTTAAATATGAAAAGTCTTAAAGAGTCCTAAAGTCTTTCTATAAGTCCCTAGCAGTTTTTGGATCAGTGCAACTATTTAACATGTGCCTAATTTTTCAAAGTTCCAGTAGGGTTATAAATTACAGTTAAAATGCTTAACAATATTAAGGTAAGACTAACAACTTCAGAGGTACACAGTATACGCATGCAACAACTAACTTACAATTCATGGAAATCTACTCAGGGTATCGGCATTTTGATGGAGACATCCCTTTCTGTGAACAACTTCATAATTGAATGGTTGTAATGTGAGGGCCCACCTCAAAAGTCGCGGATTAGTCCCTGTATTTTTCTCTAGCCAGACCAGAGGATTGTGATCAGTCTGTATGGTGAATTTTTGTTGCCCGTCAAGATAGCATTTTAATTTCTGAATGGCATAAACAATGGCAGCACATTCTCTCTCTGTAGTACTGTACTTTTGTTCTACAGGGGTGAATTTCCTACTGAGGTACATTATTGGGTGCTCTTCATTATTCTGATTTATCTGGGACAACACCACACCAATTCCAACGTTTGAAGCATCGCACTGAATGATGAATGGAGCAGTGAAGTCAGGGCTGTATAGTACTGGCCTTTCTGAAAGTCTTTTCTTCAGTTCTTCAAAGGCGTCTTCACAAGTAGAAGTCCAATTTACTGATGACTTTAAGTCCTTTCCTTTCAAAAGATCTGTTAATGGAGCCGCAATTACCGAAAAATCTGGAATATACCGTCGGTAATAACCAGCAAGTCCTAAAAAGGATCTAATCTGGGTTTTGTTCTGAGGCCTAGGAAATTCTTTAACCGCTTGAATTTTAAGTTCACCAGGTTTTCTTTGGCCTTGTCCAACTATATGTCCCAAATACTTGACATGCTCACGAGCAAACTGACACTTCGAAGGTTTTAGGTGAAGCTTGGCAGTTTTCATTTTTACAAATATTTCTTCTAAATGTTTCACATGATCTTCCCAAGTATTAGAAAAGATGGCTACATCATCCAAATAGGGTACCGCAAATTCCTCACAGTCTCGAAGCAAACTAGCCATTAGTCTACTGAAATCATATGGAGCATTTTTCAGCCCGAATGGTAACCTTAATGGCCTAAAGGTACCAAAACTGGTTACAAAGGCAGCATACCTCTGGGCTTGTTTACTTAAAGGTATTTGCCAATATCCTCGGGTTAAATCAAGAACCGATATGTACTTTGCTGATGATACTTTCTCAATGAGTTCTTCGATATTTGGTATAGGAAAATACTGAGTTCTTGTCACTTTATTCAAACGGCGATAGTCTATACAGGGCCTTGGGTCTTTCCCTGGTACTTCAACAAGTATTAAAGGAGAAGTAAAATCCGAATCTCCTCGTTCTATTACATTCAGTTCAAGCATTTTATTTACTTCAGCTTTCAAAATTTCAGTCTGACGTGGAGACATCCTATATGGCTTTGCTATGATAGGTTTGTCTTCTTCTAACTCAATATCATGTTTGGCCAGATCCGTACAACCAGGTTCATTTGAGAAAAGTTCAGAATATTGGTTTAGAAGTTTTTCGAGTTGATTCAGCTGTGATTCCGAAAGATTAGATTTCAATCTGGTTTCCTCTAAAAGTTCACACAGTTTTGACCCATTTGACTTATCAACACATTCAAGAACTGGTATTTCTTCTTCATCTTCATTTTCTCCTAAAGCCAAAAGATTTACATGTTCCACTCTTTTGAAATAGGGTTTTAACATATTAATGTGGTAAACGTGATCCTTATTCTTTTCAGGAAATCTGACCACATAGTTTGTGTCTGACAATTGTCTAACTACTTCACCAGGTCCTATCCAATGTACTGACAATTTGTTTGGTTTTGAAGAAGCTACAACCAATACGAGATCACCAGGTTTGAAATCTCGTTCGACAGATTTCTTATCATACCATAGTTTTTGTTTCTCTTTGGCATGTTCCATATTCCGTATTGCTAACTCCTGACACTTTTCCATACGGTTCATCAATTAGAACACATAGTTTACTGTACAGTCCTCTTCTTGGTCTTCTTCAGTTAACTTGTCATAGAGTAACATGACAGGAGTCTTCAGGTTTCTCCCGTGAACTAACTCAGCAGGTGTGAAGCCGGTGCTGTCGTGAGTTACAGTCCTTAAAGCAAATAGGGCTTGAGGCAAAATCTTTTCCCAGTCTGGACCAGATTCAAGACACAGTACACGAAGTATTCTCTTCAAAGTTCTATGCATCCTCTCTACGGGATTACTCTGAGGATGGTACACCGAACTTCTAACAACCTTGATCCCAAATCTTTCTAAAAATTCTGTAGTTAGTGCGCTCGTAAATGGCGTTCCCTGGTCCGTTTGCAGTTCCCTTGGAAAACCCATTCGGCTGAAAACTTGTAGAAAGGCGTCAATTATGGAAGTAGATTTGAGATTTTCCACAGGAATAGCATCTGGATACTTTGAAGACATACACACTGCCGTGATAAGATACGTATTTCCCGACGGTGTTACAGGCAACGGTCCAACAGCATCAACGTTTATTTTTGAAAATATTTCTGTAATGACTGGAACAAGCTTGAGGGGTGCTTTCTTTTTATCTTGTGGTTTTCCTACCCTTTGACATAGGTCACATGACTTAACGAAAGCTTCTACCTCTCTATAGCAGTTGGGCCAATAAAACGTCTTGAACAAAGCATCTTTAGTCTTCGCTATTCCGAGATGGGATGCAGCTCTTTCATGACAGTAAGTCATCATTTGGTTCCGGTACTTCTCTGGAACCACAAGCAAATGCCGCTCTGTTCCTCTCTTATCTTTCTTCACGAAAAATAATTTCTGGTTTTTTATCAGATACATATTCTTCTTGTGTGTGGTTTCTTTTGCTTCGATAAAAAGGGGTTCCAATTCCTTACTTTGCAATTGAGCGTCCAAAAATTCGTTTGGGGACATTCTCATAAGCTCCAATTCCGGAAATGAAAAATCTGCCACTGGCAAAATGTTATCATCAACGGTTCCACTTTCAACATTTTCAACTTCTTCGGAATCGCTTGTATCTGCCTCTGTATTTGGCAACTCTGATTCTACTACCTTCGTTTTGGATCGAGTTTGTATGGCATTGATTGTATGCATTTCAAAATGTATATTCTGCTTTGCTTCGGTTAAGAGCTCCGCTGTTCGATTTCCTAAAATATATCTTCCTTGATCTAAAGAATCTCGGATGACTGCTGCTTTTGTAACAATGTGTCCATAAGTACAGTCTATTTCCACTTCAGCTAAAGGCAAACAGATAGGGCTTTCTTCCAATGGGGTTCGGATCCATACAGTTTCCGTGGTTAACATTGAAGGTTTTATATACTTTCTGCAAATCAGGTCGATTGATGCACCTGAATCACGAAGTATAGGCATTTGTATGCCATTTATTTTTCCTTGACTGATATATGGAGCAAGGACGTCATGACAATTTCCTTCCCGAATCATATTAGCAGCTACTGTTTCAACCTTTTCTTTAAGTTTATCGCATTGAAATCTTAAGTGAGAAGATGACCCGCACTCATAACATCGTTTCAGTTTATCGCATTGCGGTTTTAGGTGAGAGGTCGAGCCACACTCAAAGCACCTAAGTTGCTTTCTTCTTTCAAACCTTTTATCCCTTTCTCCTTCATCCAGTAAATCCTCTTTCCCAGGAGTGCTCTTCTTGCTATTAAATTTATCTTTGCTTGGAACATATTTGTCTTTCTCGTTGATTTTGTCTCCCTCTTGAAGTCTAAAATTATTTCTGGGTGGCCTTTCTTTTCTTTTAAAACTATCTCGTACACTTTCATAGTCATCTAGTTTTTTCGCCAGATCTTCAGGATCTTTGATATTCATCCAATTGTCCAAAAAATGTTCTCTAACTTCTGGTGGTACACGAAATTTTATTTGTTCTGCTACTATTAGGTCCTTCAGTTGCTCAAAAGTTTCTACTTTCATCTCTTCTATCCATTCTGTAAAATAACTCCGTAACTCATGGTAATAATTCCTCCAATTTTTATCTGGAGTTTTCTGGTGTCTATAGAAACATTGCTTTAACTTTTCGCTGTTCATCTTATACCGTTTCAGAAGAAGAATTTTCACAAAATCATAGTCATTTGCATTATCTGGTGATTCTCTTGCCAACATATTCGAAACTTCTGCAGGAAGCACGCTCAGCAGGTAGGCAGTCCAATCTCTTTTGGGAACATGAGCCATTTCTGCTTTCCGTTCAAAGTTAATTAGGTAAAGACCCATTTCATCTCTCTTTTCCTCAAATTTCGGCATTATCTGGGTCAATTGAATTTTATGAGCACTATTCTCTGATACATGGTTGGTTCTGGTCTGTGGTTGAGTTTGTGAGACTTCCAATCTCTTTAATTCCAACTCATGTTGTCTTAATGCCTCTTCTCTTTCTAACTCATGCTGTCTTAATGCCTCTTCTCTTTCTAACTCAAGCTTCTTCAAAGATTCCTCTCTTTCTAACTCAAGTTTCTTTAAAGATTCCTCTCTTTCTAACTCAAGTTTTCTTAATGATGCTTCCTTTTCTAACTCAAGTTTCCTTTTTTCACGAGCCTCTTGCTTCGCATTCTCTTCGTTCCTAAGTCTTTCTTCGATAATTCTATCAAGCATCACCTTAACCTCTATCTCGTCGTAGCTTTCACTTCCTACAATTACCTTTTTAATTTCCGGGACCTTACTTAAAGGATCTACTTCTTCTCCTAACTCCTCACAGACCACAAGCAAATCTTGCTTCTTGCCCTTTCCAAGAAAACTCATTTTGTCGCCCAAAAAAAAAAAAAAAAAAAACCTCAATCAAAATGCCGATCGTTAATTTTCTTTTTTTATTTTTCAAAAGAAAACCAACGTAACTCAAACTTCGACTTCTTAAATACTAATTAATATTATAAACAAAATCAAATAATATTAATTACGAACATCAACATCAAATATAAACGGTAGTATTTTAACTGAAAATATCGAATACGAACAATTTTATCAAATCATTCAAATGCAGTATTCCAACAAAATAATTAAAATATTAGTTTATTCTCTAACAGAAGTAAATCTAACTTCTCAAAATATTATTAAACCTTTAAATAATATTCTAAAACCCGCTTTAAATCTTATTTAAATCTACCGACAACAGCAACACCAAATAAACAATTTCAGCTTAATATTCTATATTAGCTATTTTCACAGAACAACTTCAAATAAATCAATTTAATCTTCAAATAATCAACTATTTCTAGAAGAATACTACAATAAAATTACTACTTAGAATTCTGAATCTTACTTAACAATTCAGCACTGATCCAAAAATAAAATGCAAACTTACGTTCTTACGTAAATTACAATGGCTATTCTAAGCCTATTTTCAACTTCGAGCCACTCTTGGTGAATCTAATTCCACACTAGTTCCGTCGACATCCCTCCGCTTGCCGCCAAATTTTTGTTCTGTGACGAATAACTTTAATATTCAGTAGTCTCTGATGGTAGCGTTATAATTTATTTAATAGTTTTAACATATTATTTACAAGAGCGTTTAAAACATCAACCTTCCATTTTCTATCTTCTTTTTTAACAACGTTGCCACACATCAAATTAAAACATTTTCATAGTCACGTTCTTTAAAGTTGTTTCACGAGTTTTTTTTTTGGTTTATTTGAATCTTTATAGTCGGTATTTTTTTTTTTTTTTTTTTTTTTTTTGCTGTTATTTTGCAGCAGCTTCTTTAGTAAACAGCTGGCGTGGCTGCCAGGTGGGTCAACTAGCCGTTTAACGCAATAAAAAATAAGTTCGAATTGTATATATTCCAATTTTCATAAGGTTCGTAAAATATAATGGTCTGTATATGGTATGCGTTTTAGAACATCTCTGTATATGGTATTGTTCTGAATTCCATTATTGTACAATATTATGATTTGTACTGTACAAATCATAATCATTTTTATTAGGGATGCACCGAATATTCGGTTACTATTCGGTATTCGGTCACTTTAGCAGAATATTCGGTTGGGCCGAATAGCTTTGATATTCGGCCGAATAATGAATTTCAAATTTTCAAATTTCTTCATGTTATCTTCTAAAATTCCCAAACAGGACTCGTTTTCTTTTTTGATAGACTCAAATTCTTAAGTTTTTGTTATTCATACCAGTAAATTAAGCCTTGCTTAAGTAGTATTAAATAAACATGTCTCTTTAGAGATTTAAAAAAAATACCCAATTAAAATATAGATCACAATTGTAATTTTTTCAATAAAAGAGAAAAAAACTAATTTGTAATTGTATAACAATATTGTAAGCCATGGTTTTTATTGTTTCTCAAACTAATTTTCATTCTACATCGGATCTACCTACTTTTGTTTTAGCTTCCATACTTCCGTTTTTGTTTTCCTGTTGTGATTTTTGACCAAGTTTCAAACACTTTTTAAAAGGCTTGTTTTAATAACAAACGAGTACTACTTTATTGTGTTTTACTTTAATTAAGAATTTAATAGCTACTTTATTGTATTAAAATTATTGTGCGCTTGTGTACTAAAATGTTTATGTTGAATTAAAATCATTGAATGATAAAAACTTATTTAAATCTGACCAAAGAAATTGGTTATGTTATGCAGGCCGAATATTCGGCTAATACTTAAACCGAATATTCGTTATTCGGCCAAATTTGGTATTCGGTGCATCCCTAATTTTTATGCTTTTAAAATAGTTTTATCATTGATTGATGTTATTTTAAGTTCAGTGCTCTGTTTTTTTTTAATGTTTTAGTAAGTATAAAAACAAACTAATGTTTTTATATTTTAGTAACTCACGACTCTGAACAGGATTTAGCTAAAAGGTTAAAATTACACAGTAAAAAGTTTTAACAAAAATAATTACTAACATTTCCTCGATAATAAAACCAATCAGTTATTTAAATAATTTTGAAAACTATTATCTTAGAAAGGTATAGTTTCTAAAAAAAGCTATAGATGTCAGCACTATACTTCTTGGTACTTTCTCGCCATAAATTTCATAGAAAAATTAGTCATTTAGCTGGCAGCTATGGGAAAATTAAATGTGCCACCAAAAAATGAAATTACAGAATTCTGATTTCTTTAAATGTAATAAAAGAGAATATGTACAGTTTATTAAAAAAAAAAAACTTTTACAACTTCAGGTACGTAATAAACTACTAAAATAAAATAAAAAATAAAAAAATCAGTTACAAATTTTAAGGCTAGAAATAATACAAAAGTGTTCAATCAAGTTTCATATGCTTTATCAAAATTTCAATTTAAATAATTACTTTTAAAACTATTTCAACTTTAAAAAAGCAATCTTGCTACTTTCGTAGAATGAATTTAAAATATCAAAGAGAATTTACAGAAATATGATGCAAAAGTAAAATTTCCTAATTATGTAAATGTAGAAACAGGAAGTAAACCAGACTTGTTATATTTTCACAGCTGTACATCTAAATAAACAATACGAGACAATTCCGCAGAAATGTTTAAGTATGTGTCGTCTTAAAATTTAGATTTCAATAATTTCTTAAAAGTATTTTACTTTCCAAATACATTTTTAGATTATTAAAAACATATGTATAAAGCTGATTGTTTAATATAATTATATAGGGAACTTCACAACGAAAAAAAAAGGAATTTTCAGGTTTTTATCTAACATTTAAAAAGTATATTATTACTTTTAATTTAAATGATGATTATTTAATATTTGTGTAGCAATGGGGATTATTTATATGCATACATTAATGTGTTTATTGATATGATAATTTAATATACTTTTATTTAAGATATTTATTTTGCAATTTTTTAACATTTAAACATGTATTAAGTATTTATTACTAAAGGCTATGTTTTAATTTTGAAAGACACATTAAAATTATTAATTACAACAAAAAACTTTTTTATAGTACTCTTTACTAACTGAGAAAGTGTAGTCTTTATTTAATTTAATTAAAACCTTTTAAATATAAAAATAAAATGCAGAGACTCCAATAATACTAAAATCTTTTATTAAAAACAGTAGCAAGTCTGTTGCGATAAATTTTGATATTCCAAGTCTAAAACTTTATATAAAAACCATTCCTTAATACTGAACATTTCTTTAAAAATATGTCTTTTCAAATAGCAAAATACAAAAGATAAATAAATGCATCATGAAGTTCAGACTGTCACCAGAAGAAATCATTTCATTCGTCATCGTTATCTTTTGCACCATGTTTCAGGATTCGAGTAAACTCGAGATAGTTGAACATCCCGTTTTTGTCAATTGGAGCTTCGCGGTACATTTCATCAATCTAAAAATAAAATATATGATTAGTTAATTTTGGACTACAATAAAGTATATCTGCTTATTGTATTTGTTTGCAGTGTCAGATTGTGCATATAATTAAATTAAGTCCAACTTAAATTAGAAAAAGTTTACGCTTAACGATTCTCGGCATAATAGTGTGAATGAAGAACTAATTCTACCTTCTACATACTATTTATAAAGTTAAAATTACAGAGTTTTTGTCAATTTTTGTAACACCCACACTTAAATACTGTAAACTTGAGTGATGCAACTGTAAGTTAGGGTCAAGTTAAAATTTACTTCAAATTTAATTAAAAAATTTGAATTATTAATGTTTTACAAATTAAAAGTCCCTTCCAAACTTTTAATAATATTTCATTCAAAACATTTTTATTTATTAAAAGTTCAACAATTTTATCACAAACTTCATTCTTAATTTAAAATTTCAAATAACTTAGTTGCAGAATGAAATTAAAACAGTGTATAGTTTTTTAATAACCATATTCATATAACAAATTGTCAGCTTCGTAATACTTTTTAGTGCAAGCTTTTTTAGGTGCAAATTAATGCATTTCTTACATTCAACTCAGGGTCCTCCCTTAGTTAAATCAGCATGTACAACGTTTGTCTTTTTCCAAAAATAAAATAATATATCAACCATATTTAAATTTTCAACTAGTAAACAAGTTCATTAAATATGTTTTGGTCATATACATCAGTGCTGGAAGTGTAGGTAGACGCCCCACTTTTTAAGAAAATGGCTATCCATCCCCCCACTTCTAATCTCTCTCAAATCCATAATCCATAGAGGGAGGATGGGACATGGCATTCTTTTTGAATCCATCCCCCCACTTATTTTTTCCCACTGGTCATATATGATCTTAAAATTCTCTCTGGAGACTTGGCATTCAAAAATCACAGCATTTTTTGTTAAAAATTCAATTACATTTTTATTAGAAAAAATAACGATTCCTAAACAAACATGCCTGAGAGAAACACAAAGTATTTATCCATATCCTCCAACATCACAATAAAAATAGTTCAACTCTAAATAAAACTTTATAAAAATATCTTACATCTTCCTCAGAAAACCTCTCGCCCATTGTTGAAAGCAACTCCCTTAGCTTCTCCTCATGCAATACACCGTTGTTATCCTCATCGAAACAGGCAAAGGCATTTCGAATCACTTCTTCAGGATCAGTTCCCTGCAAACGCTCACCAAACAGGGTCAGAAACATGGTGAAGTTGATAGGCCCGGGGGCTTCGTTCATCATTCCTTCTAAGAAATCGTCTGCGGGGTCTTTTCCTGGTTAAAATAAAAAAGGTTTAGAATGAGTGATTTGCATGCATCAAGGTTAGGTTAGGTTTTGAATTATCGTCGCACTAGGGCTACACGAGGGCTATTGGCGACGGGCGACGCATTTTAGAAACACAGTCAAGTGACGAGCGGACACCTGAATAGACACCCAACACAACCGTTAAGGGTGACATCATACGCAGCGTTAGGACTTTGAAGGATATTTAACGTGCACTCCCTTACACAGGGTATTATTCGTCGGAAATTTTTCGCTGCACAGGTAGTTTATAGGTCGGCAGTAATTTTGGCGATGCCCGGACCCGAACCTGGGACCCTTCCCATGCTAGGCGAGTGCCTCACCGACTGGGCTACCCAGCCCTGCATGCATCAAGAGTGAGAATAGAAACATTTATGTCTAAAATAACATTGCATGAAGAAGTTATACTTAAAAAGAAAAATTTAGCAAAGTTAATACAACTGTGATGAAGAAAATTTCATCAAGCTCTGAAACAAGTGGTAAAGCTTGTAGGGATTTATAACATAACCAATAAATTTACTTCTTGTTACGTTGGTGGCTCATTGGCCAACCATGGGATCATCAGGGTGTTTAAATCAGTAATGTTATATATTTAATTAATGATGCTTGTTCAGGTCAAATTGAAGTTCATTAATAATGAAAAAGAGTTTTTTTCTTCAGAAAACAATAGAAGTCCTTTCCAAAGACTAAACACAATGTTATGCCTGAAGGTGCTTCCTACATAAGGTGATCATCATCTCAAGTGAAAAACTAAAGTAGACACATAAAAAGTCTTGTCCATATGTAAAGAATAATTCTTTCAGCCTGTATGTACATTATAAAATGGTACTAGTGTGTAACCCTTTCTACTCTCAAAAGTTTGTCTCCTTTGGAGCTGGTTTTTAAATTTGGCATTAGTTTTCCCATCAAAAATAGTTAAAAAAAATAATGATTATATAATAAATTATAATTATTACTATTTTGTTAATTAGTGTATTTATTATAAATTATAGTTACGTAATAAACCAATGTGATAATATTGGGTTCGGCGAAAATTGAAGAATGGATCATACACAAGTCTCAATAAAATATGTGTATAGTAAAATATATGTGCATAAAATAGATTTAAGAAAATGGACAGCACTGACACTGCACCAGAACAAATCATTGGAATGTCATCAATGTCCGAAGGAAAAATAAAAGGAAACTCTTGAAAAATGAATGCATGATATACAGTAAACTCCTGATTATCCGCGGAATTGGGTGGCCCGGCCTCCGCGGATAAGCCGAATTCGCGGATAATCCGCAAAAATGAAGAAAATGCTTAAACAAAATTTCTTCTGGGTTTTATTAAAGTAAATTACAGTAATCGAATATAGCATGTATAAATGAACTTATTTCAAAATGGTTATTACTGTCGTTTCTCCTCTGCCATATTTACAAGCACATTTGATTTTTAGAGGATCTGTTTTCCATCTTTTTAATTTGAGTAGTTCGTCTTGAATTGTCCAGACAACTTTTTTTTATAGTTTTTCACGCATTTTGCTAGTATCAAAATCACAAAGCAATTCAATTAAAATAGCGGGGAGTTTATTTTACAGTTGACGCTTTTTGACAAAAACCTGTTCGTGATGTGCACCTGGCTGCTGAACACCAGGTTTTCTATAGTCATCAATGTGTGTTAATAAATAAGTATTAAATGTATTCGTTGTTTTTGTTAAATCTAATCGTCATTCTTTGAATGTGTTCGTCGTTCTAGAAAGGAATTCGTTGTTCTTGGAATGCATTCTTTCAAACAGTTTTGAAACAAATAAAATTCATTTATCAAGTTTTTTTTTTTTAATTTTTATATTTGAACTGAAAAATGGGAAGGCGGGGGTGAAGAGTGGCCGGCGGATAATCCGCAAAGCGGATAATCCACCCGCGGATAATCGGGAGTTTACTGTACTTCATTATAATTGATAAAATAAATTATTATGTTCTCTAAGAAATTATTGTTATGATCTTTTTTAAGAAATCAGCAGTTACGACTTACCCAAAGATGCAAGAGTATCATGCAAGTCTTCTTTATCGATGAAACCATCCCTGTTCTGGTCAATCATATTGAAAGCCTCCTTGAACTCTTGTATCTGGGCTTGATCAAAGATGGCGAATACGTTTGAAGTCGCTCTCTGTGCCCTGCGTTTGGTGTTACTTCTTCCTTTGGCTTTGCGGCTGGACATGGTTCAATTGCTATGGGAAAATTTTTACATTTAAGTTTCTTATGATAAATAGTTTAAAATTATGTGAAATGAGGGCAAAATTTAGTTCTGTTAACTCTTTCTGTCTCGCTCCTTATGAAATGACAGGATGAGAGGGGCTTCAAAAGATTAACTTAAATTTAAACTTGCATTAAATTTCAAGTTAGTTAGCTATCGTCCTTCATTTGAAGTTACAAACCTCACATTCCGAAAAAAAAGACTGTTTGTTTATTGGCAACTTTAAATTACGGTAAATTAAATTTAATGAAGTCGCCAATGAAGGGAGTCATAACTTATATATATCAGTTATACTTTGTATAATGTTAATTTCACAACTACATTCTTCATTTGTTACCTACTATTGCATGACGAATAAAATTTTCAATTTAAAATCTTAATAATAGGACTGTCATTTAAATACCTTTTTCTACTACATTATATTCCAGTAGTAACAGAAAAGGTAAAGGAAAAATAAATTTGAAAAATGGTTGCAAAAGCTGTCTTTGAGCCATTTCATTGCACATTATTATCACAGACAAGACTTCATCAGTAAAAAAAGTGCGACAGATAAAGTCAGTAGGAATATGCTTTCAAAAGTCTTCCTTTGCTCTTTTAATTACTATCTTCTGTTGAATTTCTAGATTAAATTTCAGAATGCATCTTTTTGACATTATGCATCTTTTGACTTTAACCACATTTTGACGCATTAAAGTAAACACTGCTAACATTAGTAGTTTGGGCTGCATACTGTGTAGTCATTGACAAGTTTTTCTATATGTCCTTTGAAATAATTTCCACTTTTTAAAATTAAATATAATGTGGAACTAAAATTGAGTAGTAAGGTTAAGGATGAATAAGCAAAACAAGTCATTGCTCACGAAGGAGTAACTGGCAAACAGCCATTGAAATATTGCCAGGATTTAAACTGCAACAAAGAAAAGTTCTTAGGTGAATGAATCCCTTTCAAGAACACGAACAATGTAAATGGTTTTCTTTAATGAATGGTTCAATAGAATTAATTGTATCACATGTGATATCAAAAAGAAAGTTTGTTCATTGTAAGAAGAATGATTGTTATGATCACAGAGTTTTATGAAGATAAAATACTTTTTTAAATATATTCTCCGCGAAATTTGTAATAATTTAATGTTACATAATCGTTATTTTCTACTCCCAGTGAGTTAAGTTGGCAACACTTTTATGTGTATAAAAAATGTCATTAAAAAAACGAAAACAAAAAATAATTGTACTTTTAAACCAGTTTAAGTAGTTAAAAGTACAAAAGACAGTTGAGAAAATATATTTAAATACGATTGGGCATTTTAAAAAAATCAATTAACTTTTAATGACAGTAAAACAGAATTTTAGACAAGTTTAACTCTTTTAAATTTAAAACAAAAACTTGAAACTTACAAATTGGTGGTTCACTCTTGAAACAGTAATGGAACACAAAGAAGTTGACGGATAGCAGATCCTTTTAAAAATGAAATAGAACGGAACCAAAAATGGGCATAGAGATACTGTTATTATTTAGCGAAACTTTAGGATAGGTCATCGGAGAAAAATTCCTTTAAGCAGACGCTATTCATTTCATTCAATCAAGAAAGAAAAACTATACCGGAACTTACGAAATCTCAAACGTTGCCAAATATAGTAATACATTCATCCAATTTTAAGTCAAAGCCGTAAGCATATGTTTGTTCATTTCCCTGGCTATTATTTATTCACTGTTAGCTAATCAGCATGACTACATGGTTTTCAATGTCGTTCAAATTTTCGTTGTGTGCCCGCTCAACTGATGACTTCGTCACTTGACCAGAGTCATTCCTTACTGATTTATTTTAACTTACTAAGTCTGGTATAAGTTCCTGGAACGAAGCAACAATCAAGCTAAACCAACTCAAGCTCAAAACCAAAACAAAGGGTGCTTGCGATTTCACATCCACCGGATAAAATGAATTTGACTAGCATTGTGCCCGCATAGTTTAATACATTTTATTTCCTACAGCTAAAACATAATTTATTAAATTAGGGAAAAACTAGATAATTTTCAAGCAAAAACGGTGCACAAGATTTTAATTTAAAACAGAATTTAAAATATTTTTTTATAATAAAATTGTATAAATTACACATGAACATGAGGTTTTATATGCTTATTTAGGCATAAAGGCACATAAACATATTATACATGAGGTTTTACCTGCTTTTCATATCAAATTTTTTATAAAAAATATATTTATAGTTTTCAAGGATATTTACTTATCTCTCATGAACATAGCTTTTTTGCAGTGGTTTTTAGTTTTTATTAAGTGTACAATTTTTCGGAAATAAATAATATAAATAATAAGGAGCAACTAGCACATTTTTTTATAAAGTAAATGGAATGTACTTTTATTTTTCATGATATTTACGAAAATATCTTTGCTGATCATGTGAAAAATACATATATTTTAGTGCAATCATTAGTACACTAATAATCTAAAATAATTCTATGCACAATATAAAGAGACAAAGATTTAAAAAAAAATAACATTAAATTGATGACCTTGTAACAATGATGAATGAAAATTAATTTTGTCAAAAAATGTCAATATGGCTAAAATTTAAGTTTATAATCTGGGTATATATCCAGGGCCGGCCCCAGGATAGGGCGGTCCGGGCGGCCGCCCGGGGCGCAATAATCTAGGAGCGCCAAAATCACGGAAAATGAAAATAAACTTATAAAAAAATAAGTTACAAGTTATCCCCAAATAAAAAAAATTCAAAATCGCTGAAAACGGTTTTAAATCGAGCCGTTTCAAAATCTAATGCTGCAATGTATGATAAAAGTTAAATAAAGTTAATAAACGAGTCAACTCATTAAAAGCTCTGCGGTTTCAAATTGTTTCTATTCACGATGCTTTGCACAGCATATAAAGATTCAGAAATCGATATGATCAGAAACGAGGCTAGCGGATTATTAAATAATTTGAAGCAGTTCAAATTTATATGCTCTGCTGTGATCTGGTACAAAATTTTGAGTCAAATGAATCATATCAGCAAACTTTTGCATATTGTAAATTTTGATATGTTACAAGCTATTGATATACTTAACAACTGCAAACTCTTCTTTGAAAACTTTAGATCAGATGAAACTTTGGAAAACGTCATTTTAGAAGCAACCGAGCTCACTTCAGAGATTTGACGTGGAAGCTAATTTCGAAACCACCACAACACGAAAGTTTTTTGTATGAGGGCCCAGATAAACCCGGTCAAGACCTCAAACAAAAACATAAAATCGATTTTTTTTCACAGTATAGATCAAGCAATAAATTCTTTGAAAACCAGATATAATTCGGTAAATACTCATAGTAATTATTTCAGCCTTTTAAGAAGGTACAGCTGTGGAAATAAAAAAGTACCCACTTGAGGTTATTTCTTCCCTTAGTCATCCAATAGAATCGGACTTTTTTGACATTGTGAACAATTAACGTTCTGAGTTAATTGCATGACACAAAATTTGCATAAGGGGCCATCTTCATATTAATAATGTTACTAACTTTAAAATTTCCAACAGCAACACCCCTTTTTGAGTCCATATTTCAAATCTATGACCTATGTTAATACGAAATGCCAAATTTTGTTAGTTTTTAAGCGTTATTAGAGGAGTTAGAGACATGCAGAGTTTAGGTCCCATAATGTTACATGAGTTTCACATAAAAAACTATCCCAATCTATAAATAATTAAGATAATGAAACGCATTTTTTACTGAAAACAAATTATAATAACCCAAACAAAATACATTCAAGATTGGGGTATTTAAGACATTTTTATATTTTTAAATAATTATTATATTAATTTTTTAAAAAAATATGAATAGAAACCACTTAATTTTTTTAAAGAAATAAATTTAAGACGGGAAGATTAAGCGAAATCCCAATTTTTAAAATTTTTTATTTATAAGTTGCTGAGTAAATCACAAAATACTTTTTAAATACCCTTTAGGGGACTGTGTAGAAGATTACGTGTGCAATTGATAAATAAAGACGGCCTTGCATGCATGCTTGCGCTTGTCATTTTGGAGATGGTCCTCAAAAGATACACAAGTGATTCGATTGAATAACTCGTCAAATATCCATCCAAATGTAACAAAAACTTAGATGTAAGGGTTTTCGAGAGTGCTTAACATTTCTAAGTTATTAAAATTTGGTGTTGCTATTGGAAATTTCAAAGTTCGTAACATTTTTAATATGAAGACGGCCCCTTATGCAAATTTTGTGGTGTGCAATTAACTCAGAATGTTAATTGTTCACAATCTCAAGAAGGTCCGATTCTATAGGGTGACTAACGAATGAAATAACCTCAAGTGGGTACTTTTTTATTTCCACAGCTGTACTACAAAGCATAGTTCGATCTTTCATGTAATTTTTCAACTACTCAATATATAAGTATAATTTTTTTATATGTTAATTTTACAAGATTTATTTATTATAAAACAAATTTTAAAATTTATGAAACTTTAGCCAAATCTAAAATAAATGATATTAAACATAAAGCTATTTGAACACATTGGGATTAGGCGTTGCGCGGCAAATTTTGAAGTCGAAATTGAAAAAATGACCAAGAAAATGACTTTATATTGTACAAATATGTACAAACAAATACTTATACTTAAATTCTCATCTCAATTTTAATTAGAAATTATTTTTTTTTTTAAATTTAAAATCAAAATTTAAAATTTTTCATTAATTTTTTTAGAACAAAGCTCTTAAAATAATTTCTAACTAAAATTGAGCTGAGAATTTAGGTATAAGTCCTAGTTTGTACAGCTGCGGAAATAAAAAAAGTACCACTAGTGATTATTTCTGCCGTTAGTCACCCTATAGAATCGGACCTTTTTGAAATTGTTAACAATTAACATTCTGAGTTAATTGCATGACACAAATTTTGCATAAGGGGTCATCTTCATATAAAAAATGTTACTAACTTTAAAATTTCCAAAAGTAACACCCCTTTTTGAGTCCATATTTCAAATCTATGACCTATGTTAATACGAAATGCCAAATTTTGTTAGTTTTTAAGCATTATTAAGGGAGTTAGAGACGTGCAAAGTTTAGGTCCCATAATGTTAAATGAGTTGCACATAAAAAACTATCCCAATCTATAAATAATTAAGATAATGAAACGATTTTTTTACTAAAAAGAAATTATAAATAACCCAAACAAAATGCATTCAATATTGGGGTATTTAAAACAATTTTTATATTTTTTTATAATTATTATATTAATTTTTTAAAAAAATATGAATAGAAACCCCTTAATATTTTTACAGAAATAAATTCAAGACAGGAAGTTTAAGCGAAATATCAATTTTTAAAAAGTTTTATTCATAATTTGCTGAGTAAATCCCAAAATATTTTTTAATTACCCTTTAGCGGACTGTGTATAAGATTACATGTGTAATGATAAATAAAGACGGCCTTGCACGCATGCTTGCTTGTCATTTAGAGATGGTCCCCAAAAGATCCACAAGTGATTCGATTGAATAACTCATCTAATATTCATTTAAATGTAACAAAAACTTAGATTTAAGGGTTTTCGAGAGTGCTTAACATTTCTAAGTTATTAAAATTGGGTGTTGCTATTGGAAATTTCAAAGTTCGTAACATTTTTAATATGAAGACGGCCCCTTATGCAAATTTTGTGTGATGCAATTAACTCAGAACGTTAATTGTTCACAATCTCAAAAGGGTCCGATTATACAGGGTGACTAACGGCTGAAATAATCACTAGTGGTACTTTTTTTTATTTCCGCAGCTGTACATATTTGTACAATATCATTTCTGTATAAGTCTATGTATAAGTCATCTATGTATAAGTCATTTTCTTGGTCATTTTTTCAATTTTGACCTCAAAATTTGCCGCGCAAGCCTAATCCCAATGTGTTCAAATAGCTTTATGTTTAATATCATTTATTTTAGTTTTGGCTAAAGTTTCATAATTTTTAAAATTTGTTTTATAACAAATAAATCTTGTAGAATTACATATAAAAAAATTATACTTGTATATTGAGTAGTTAAATAATTACATGAAAGATTAAACTATGCTTTGTAGTACCTTCTTTGCACATTTTTAAGACTCCTATGACCCCTTAACGAATTGGCAATGATAGCTATAGAACACCAAATTCGACTTGAAATCACTAGTTCGTGAGTTTCCAAAACCAAAGTTAGAAAAAGGGCAATTATATACTTAGGTTAGTTAGAATTTATTTAAAATATGGGATATTAGTTTAGTTAGCAAGACTGCATTTTAATTTTTGTTATTTTTTGCCTTAAGTGCTAAATTGGTGATCTTGTTAACTGATACTTGAGTTTTTAATAAATTTTTTTTCAAAGCTTTCTTGACTTTCTGATATGGACGCATGAGATTTACCACATAAAAAAAAAAAACGGTGGGAGGGCGCAAAATTAAGGTTTTCTTTCGGAGCGCCAAAATGTCTAGGGCCGGCCCTGATATATCAAGCTTGAAGTTGATGAAAAAATATAAAATATTACTATATATGTATATTTATGATAAATATTATAAAATATGATATATAATATAATTATATAAAATATAGTATGTATCATGTAATTATACATAAAAAAACCTCAGAATTACCCACAGTTCATACAATTCTAAATGTAGTTTTCCATACTGAAAACAACTTCTGTGATCTTTGCACATTTTTGTGTGATACCACTCCTTACAGGTACTGCATTATGCCATTCGCATATTCGAATTTCGTTCATCACCTTTTTCATAGGGTCTCCTGCACCGCCTGCACACACAGTAGTACACCTGTATCTTATCTGGATATCCTGCATGTTTTGTTTCTCTCCGTGCTTTAATAGTTTCAGGAAATTGGGTGAAATGTTTCAAACATTTCTTTAAATGTGACCTAAAAGATGAAGTATCCTACTTCAATGATAGATCGCCACCTATCATTTCAATGGCATAGAAAGCTGAACATAATTAAATTATTTTTTGTATATAGTAATTGTTTCATTCATTATATTCGAAATAAATGGAAGAATTAAAAAAATTCTGTTTCAGAGAGAAACTTCTACAAATGTATTAAAAAATTCTTCAAATTACTTTTAATATACTTTTAAGTAAAATCCTTCATTATAATATATTTTGATATGTGTATATTATATTTTAAATCTGTAGCATAATAATTAAAGATTGAAAAAAAGTCCATTATTTTCTTTAACTCTCAGCATAAAAATCTTTTACTTAAAAAATAACATTCTATTTTACATTCTAATATTGAAGAACAGGCGTAAATAAAGGGATTTTTTTTTTTTGCAATCTATAGAATGTTTTAAAGATAAATCTGAATGAATTAGCCCAATTATTGTTATTTTTATTTTTTTCTTTGTAATCAGTTTTGACTAGTTTCGATAAAAATTATTCTGTAATCGCCAGAATTATTTAGTTGAAAGAATTTTGAAAAGGTGGAAACGAATTGAAAAAAGGATTAAAAAATATATATTTCATTTTAAATCGATCTTTTCAAATCAGTCTCTGTTTAAGCATAGATGGGATAGATGGCGCTCTGAATTTCGCTATTCGTACGCATTTCTGACGTCGGTGGGGTGGATGTGAAATCGCAAGCTCCAAAACAAAACAAAGAAACGCGAGGTCTTTACTCTATGTTCTTTCCCTCTTTCCGACTCCGGTGTTTTTTAAAATCAAAACTTAATAAAAATAATTAATTTTTACGATACTCTACGGTATTATAGTTATTTTTAAATAATTTTTATCACATTCATACTTCAAATTGATTCAATTATCAGAGGTAAAATCTACTTTGTAAATACTCACAATTTTATTACAACTTTATCACTGCATGTATATTTTAATTCAATTAAATAAATTATCTACTTTTATAATTGCAGATGGATGACCCATATTATTCTAATCAAGAAGTTGAGTTACAAGCCTATATTGAGGATACCGACAACACTATTATTTGCTCAAGTGTTCATCTTAGGTAAATTCCTGCTTGATACTTTTTTTAAAGAAAGTTTATCACCTAAATTATACAGTAAGCTGTTAATGCCTCACTCTATGAAAGTAAAAGTCAACAAGGCTTATTTTTGAATTGAACTTTTCTTTAAACAAAAACACAATGTAGTTGATGTGTGCCTCCAGGGCATAGCCTGAAAGGCAGAGTTGGTGCAGTAGCTTCCATTGGTACAAGGCTGTGAGCACCCATTTCAGTTCGAAGTCAAATGAAAAACAAAGTTTTAACACAATAACTGTATTTTACATAGTTTTTGGGTAACTGAAATGTAGCTGCCTCAGTAACCCATAGCAGGGGTCTGTCCAGAAAATTTTTACAGGGTCCCTTTTTTGTGAATTTTTTTTTAGAATTTTGAACATATGCTAATTTTGTGAATTTTTTTAAACATAGGGTAATTTTGTGAAAATTAAGAACATAAGTTTTCATTCAACAAGAAACCTTTAAAATACAAAAAGAATTTGATTTTCTTATTTTATCATATTTGCTTTCCCTATAAAAATTTGCATATTTTGAAGGTTTCCTGTTAAACAGGACTCTTTAATAGACAAAACAGTTTTTCAAAATGCCAAATTACATTTTATTATAGTATTTAATTATCTGAATACAAATTTCCACAATATTAGAGTACACATTTACTTTAAAAAAAAGTTGGGTAAATAAAATACAAATGAAACATTTACAACTTTATCCTTCTGGCACCGTTATTATTTAAAAATATAAATAATGCAAGAACATTGATCATCGTATCCGGGCCATTCAAAACGATTCTCAAATGTCTATCTAAAGTGTCTTGTTCCAATTTACTTCTCAATTCAGAACAAATGAGGTTCATTCGGGAAAAAAGCCTCTCAACAGAAGCAGTACTTGAAGGTATAATAGTTGCCAAAGTTAGTAATTTTAAGCAATTCGGGATCGAAATAAAATTTGTTCTTGTGATGTTCCACTGGGATTTTTTTGTTTGTTTAGGGCGGGAATTTTGTGAAAAATCCTTTTTCACTTAGTTTAATTTTGTGAAGGGTCCCTTTTTCCCCTTTTGAATTTTGTGAAGGGTCCTTTTTCTCCCTTTTGAATTTTGTAAAGGGTCCGTTTTTGCAGAATTGAATTTTGTGAAGGGTCCGAAAACGGACCCAATTTTCTTCTGGACAGACCCCTGCATAGTCTACCAAAAGGATCCTCAAGGTGGAGAGGAGTGACCTAAGCTTACATATTACTGCACTAGTTTCTTCAAATAGTGGTAGGAACACATAGATAAAACTGCGCCCCCTGGCGTGTGGATGATGTATTGAAGTTGCACATGTGGTAACCGCCACACATCTACTCTCCTAGAACAACGAGTTAAGGAACTGTGTAGGTTGCTTCACTGTGCGTTGTGCTGCTCTGAGTTGAGTGCCAGCCATTGAGTTGGTTGCATGCAGCGTTGAGTGCATTAGCAGCGAGTAGCAACCGTGGTTGAGCGCATCGTAGCAGGAGCATCTTTAGGAGTTGGTGACGATCACTTCAGCGGGTCACCACTGTAGTTGCCTTAGTAACCCACAGTCTACCAAACGAATCCTCAAAGTGGGGATGAGTTACCTCGGCTTATATATACTACTATATCAATGTTATTCAGGATAGTGGTAGAAACGCAGAGTTAAATCTGTGCACCCTTGCGTGTGGATGATGTATTAAAGTTGCACGTGTGGCAACCGCCAAAAAAAAAACATTAAGACTGGCCTTTCATTTTGTGAAAACATTGCACAAAAATATAAAATTATGCCTCTACATAAACACGATCCAGGCAAAAGTAGAAGGAAATAGAGGAATTAAAAATGGAATTTTTATGTTGCATGTAAGAGTTCCATTTGAGCCTAGTTTAGCTGTTCCTGTGTTATTGTTTGCGATCTTAGTTCTTCTGGAATTATAGTTTTGGACACAAACACACAATATTATATTGCCTTACTAAAACGGACATTGTGTACTAGCTTTTCAAAACATATCTAACTTTTCAGCCTAAAACATATAAAGTTTTTTAAATAGCAGGAATTAAGAAAAGTTACCTGATGAGAACTGTAAAATTGAACACAGCAGACACAAAAAATGTACTTTGGGAGTGAAACTGAAACAACTAAAGAAATCGCAAATGGCAGGAATGAAAACTAGAGAGATTAATCATCTGAAAAAAACATATAGCATAGTGGGGTTCTTTCAGATTGACTGGATGTCAAACAGTCAAAACATACTTACTAATACTTTCTTAGTTTTAGATTTTATGCTTATGTATGTTCAATAATTGATAAATTTCTTATGTACACTAGGTATTAAAATAAACTTTTAAAACTTAAATAATTTGTAAGGTTTTTTTGGATAATCTTGCCTATTTATTTCTCAATAAGGGATTACACTAAAAAAGCCTGGAATTATGAAGAAGGAGATGATTATATTATAAAAGAAGATAAGGTGATTGCCGATTATGAAAATACAGTGGAGGATTCCGAAACTTCAACGGAAAATCAAAAAGCTGTAGAGAAAGAGCGTGTTGAAATGCCAGATGTACCATTTGAAGGAGAATATGTCGATGATATTGAGCTGATGAAAAGCATGGGCTTGCCCACAAGTTTCGGCTCAAAAGTAAGATATTTTATAAAACAATCGGTTTTTGTTATCTGAACACTGGACCTATCTGTATTATTAACTGTTCAACGCATCAGAAAGTTGTATTAACATTATTTTTTTTATTTAGCAAAACAAGAAATGCAAGCAAATAGCATGCACTGGCAGTGTATAAATTTATTTATGGATAATTGAAAACAATCCCAATATTAAAAAAAATTAGGAAAAAAATTATTGCCGGAATATTAAATTAATACAAAATATAATAATCTTTTAGTAATTTGAATAAAAATATCTGGCAATGATGGGATCTTATCATTGTTTTAGAAAAGAATTATTCATAATGTTTCAACTGAGTATTGATAGTTATTGAGTTTCAATGTAATTTCTTCAGTTTAGGTACAAAAAATGGAACATTATAATAAATTAAGTAGCATGTTAGGAGTTTCAACTTTTACCAGTATTGCTCATCCTTCTCTTTAAAAAATGTTGTTGTCTTTGTCATTTAATCATCAGATAATGCATGAGTAAAGTAGTTATGTATTTAAATAATATAAATATGCCTCCTTCTTTAATGGATACTAAATATACTAATTTCCTTTGATAGCATTTGATGAATTTTAACTTACTACCTTGTTTTCAAACACTATACTTCTTCTGCATGATGTTTTTACTATGCATCAATTTTTAACTTGAAGCATATTGATGTTCTTTATTATTTTTTTTTTAGATGTCATACAAATCAAAGAAGAAAACTCAATATTTTGAAGACTCTGAATACTATAAAAATTATAATGATATATATTCACAATATGATGAAAACATTATAAATGATTGCGCAAAAGATGAAGAACTTTCTTATTTACCCTCTGAAGAACCTTTATCTAATGATATTGACAATATTGAAGAAGAGTGGCAAGAATTTTGGGGAGAAAACGGAGATAGTCTTTTATTAAATAGTTGGATTCAAAAATACAAAGATTATATAAACCCTGCCTACTTAGCAGAGGCTGGTTCATCAGGGTCTCCTTCTAACATCAGTGAAAAATTGGATCAAGTCATAGATGACCTCCAGAACATAAATGTCAACCAATTCTCTGATAAGGCAATTAGTGATAGCTCTTCAAAAGACAATAGTGAAAAATTGAGTGAAGACATTACAATTTTTGAAGATCTAAACGAAAAAGTAGATGATTCTGATGACTCTGAGATGGATCCCTCCCATGAATATGATAACATGTTCAATGCCAAAGGTCCTTTGAAGGATGAACCCTGGCCAGCCCCCCAAACTGAGGAAGCATGGAATGAGCTATGGGTTCAGCACAGCAAGGATCAGTACAATTATCAGTATGAGTTGTTCAGGGACTTGAAATTAAACGAAATCTATCCTAGTGTTAAAGATGAAGAAGGTGATAAATCAGGTACTGATGAGAATGATAAGTGTCCGTATTGTAATAGGCCTAACTGTTATTTCTGCACAGACCTCACCTTTTCAAAGGGTTTCTTGAATTTGAGTTTTGATGGTGTCGTTTTGGAAGGTACTGTACTTTTTCAGACGATAAAGCTGATAAAAATTAAATAAAATGAATTGTATTTATAAAATTTTGTGTGTGTGTTTAATTGTTTGTTTTGTTAATGTATAAATTTTCTTTATAGAGCAAACCAGTGATTTTGTAGAAAAATCTTCGGATATGGAAGTTGCCAGTGACAATGATGGTCCTAACGAGATGCCCATCAAATTCAAAAGAAGGTAAGCTAGAATAGCAAAACCAGATGTATGGGGGTTTTGTGCAATTTGAACAAAAAATATTTTTTTAAACTGATGTTTAACTTTTCTGGCAAAAAAGTATAAGAATTAAAAGGTTTTTTCCTGTATGAATAATGTATCTTCATTTTAACATTATGCTCTAATAGTTAAAATTCATAAGTAGCAGAAGTTTTTGCGTTACGGTCAACAGAGCATTTAAAGCAGAGAAATTTATAGCATTTCCCCATATTTTTTTTTAGATCAGTATTTTTTGTTGATGATTTTACATTTATTAATATTATTGCCTTCAGCCTATTTACGCCACAATGATGCATGAGGCCTTAAGCTTCCCAATAAAATTGCGGAATATAACAGGCCCAAAAATTTGCAGAAATTTGCTGAAGCATTTTGTTTGAAATCATCCATTTTGTCTTCCTGAGATTTGGTTAATTTCTAACTTTATAAAAGTACAGATTTTTCTGTTGCATTATAGATGCCAATTTTAAAATTAAATTCTATCAATTCTAAAATGTATTAATATTTATAAACATATGAAAGAACATATAACATTTCTTGAATTAAGTAATATGTAACTAGAAACTTTCTTTAAAAGGAAAATTTTTTTAGTTTTAGTATAAATAGTAACTGGGCTATTTTAATTTTAGCCATCCTTCTGATAATGAAGAAACTGAGACTGCAGTTGATTGTATTACAAATTTAGGTTTTATTGTCAGACCTGACTCATCTTTAAAGTAAGTTATTATAAATAGTTACTTTTTTCTTTAAAAATTACTTATTGTAATACTAAAAGTTTGTCAATACTGTCCAGTAGACACAAGTAATGTATTCCAAAGAATGATTTATGTACTTCTGGATTTCCAAAGTAGTTTAAATACCTACTTTGAAATTCGCACTTGACTATAAATTAAGTTTAGATTTTTATAGATATAGAATGAAAGTTTAATGGCTTACTTAAATTTAGGTAACACATTTTAATGCACAGTGTGTGTGTAAATATTTGGTTGAAGTTTTAACTTTTCAATGGTTTTAGTCATTTATGTTGCATGTTGTATATGTATTCTCATAGGTTTTAGGGTACAAATTGTGAAATACATTTAGGTATTGTGTCTTTTACAATGAATGCTTTTGTACAATTCACACCAGCAAGATTTTTAAGTAACTTTTAAATTTTGAGTCCAAATTCTAGTTTTTTATTAGGCTGATGAAATTAAGTTTTATTTAGTTTTGGGTATTAGATCATTGTTAATTTTTATTTATCATATTTATTTTCTTTGATCCAGCGACATGGTTTTCTGAACCCAGGGTTGGAAAAAAACATGTTTAAAAAAACATGTTTTTTTGTTTTAAACATGTTTTTTTTTTGTTTAAAATGTTTTTTTTTATACAATTACATTTTGGTTATTGAACAAGTTGTATGGTTTAAAAAAAAACATGGTTCTTTTTGCGTTTTGGTCTTCTATACCCAATATATTTACTTCCATCCCCAATAATTTTAGGCACATGCCTTACATCTTTCTTAGTCAAAGAATCATCGAATACTAGAAATCCTTTGATTATCTGGCGATTCGGTGTCTTCATTTTATTAAATCAGATGAGCTAATAGAAGAATTTATAAACTAATAATGTAATAGATTATGTTTGATATTATTTCAATTAACTAAAATTATGTACCACAATGATGATTAGCATAAATCTCACAAATAGGGACTATACTAAATAGTAACAAACGTCAATAGTGTCGGGACCTAAAGTATCACACGTGATACAAGGTTTACCCTTCCACCAGGGTCTACTATTTATCACAATCTTAATCCTTAAGGTAATCCAGCATGGTCATATATCCTAAAATAAAACCCAAATAAATTTTTTTCGACTTTTCACCACAAAGAAATTTCCCATCCATTAAATTTTCCTTCTCCTTGCAGTAAAAAAAAGTTTTTTAAACATGTTTTTTGTTACTATGTATGTTTTAAACATGTTTTAAACAAAATGCTTTAAACATAACAACCCTTTCTGAAGATAAGGTTGAAAACAGTTTTCCTTAATTCAAAACACTTTAATACATAAATATAACCATCATTATATCATTATAGGATAGACTAACCAGAGAATGAACGTTTAAGACGTCACGTTCACCAGTGAATGAACACCAGGATGTAATGACCAGGACAACCAACCATTGTCAGATAGCTTCCTACGACATGGGAGGAAGTCAATGTTGCCAATCCATATAGTGGAATGATTTTCAATCCTTATTTTTTAATCATATTTACCAATTGTTCATTCACTGGGGCCTGTTCACTCACTGGTCAGTCCACCCTAGAATACCCTTTTGCCCAAAATAAGTTACTACTTAGTACTATTTTAATTTGATTTAAACACTCTGGATTCCTCTATAAAACGAACTGTGTTTCAGAATTATAAGTAAGAAAAATCGTAAGAAGAGACATCAAAGGAGATGGAGATGCCCAATTAAAATGATTGCCGGAAAGAGTTCTGCTGCTGGAAAAGAATATAAGGTTAGATGTTTACATATATCTTTTCTGAATGAGCTCATTGTTTTGTGGGTGGGTGTCAGAAATTGTTTTCCAACCTAGGTTTTCATTATTAAAACTTTAAGTGTTATTTTATGTTGTGTCTTTTCATGTTTTTTCTTAATATAAATGTATTACTTTATAAAGAGTTTGTTTTTAGAGAATTGAAAAATACATTGTGAGGTATTTCGTCCAATTTTTAAAAGTCATCAGTGACCCAACCAGAGAAACACATTATTAAAAAAAATCTTACAAATTCAAAGACCATACAAACCTTAAGCAAGTTGTTCTTCAGTTTTGTTAAGCACAATGTAATTTTATTTTATTTATTTTAAATGTAGGGGGCTGGGGAGCCCAGTCGGTTAAGCACTCGCTTAGCATGCGGAAGGTCCCAGGTTCGGGTCCGGGCATCGCCAAAATAGCTGCCGACCTATAAACGGCCCGTGCAGCCAAAAATGTCCGACGAATAATACCTCGTGTAAGGTAGTGCACGTTAAATATCCTTCAAAGTCCTAACGCTGCGTACGATGTCGCCCTTGACGGTTGCGTTGGGTGCCTATTCAGGTGTAGGCTCGTCACCTGACTGTGGTTCTAAAATACGATGCCCGTCGCCAATAGCCCTTGTGTAGCTCTAGTGCGACGATAATTCAAACCTAACCTAACTTTTTTTAAATGTAGTAATCATTGATCTGTGTTTTTGAAGCAACTTTGATTTACCTTGTCATTTCATATGTGCAAGTTTCTAACAGTTGTTATGTATAAAATAACCTAGCGTGTCGTAACATAAACATTTGGCCTGAACTGTAGTAATAACATAGTAACTTTAAGTGGTTGCTGGGAAATGTAGTCTGTAATTAGTTTGCATCCAGAGGGCGAACCAGGGAATGAAATCTTTATTGTATTGAACTTTGGGTGGCTTTACTGAACTGTGTGATGCATGGCCATTCTGAAAAAAGAAGAGTTGAAGGTGATAAAAAGTAGCATGTTACAAGTGTGAATCTACAAAATAAATGATAGGTAAACTTTGATAAAATGTCAGGTGTTGGGCGTCTGTGAGACGTTCACTGACTGCTTCGGAACGTATCCCTTTGTTCAAACATGAATTTGTCTGTAATGGGTGGATATTATATCCTTAAAGGGGCTGGGGAGCCCAGTCGGTTAGGCATTCGCCTAGCATGAGGAAAGTCCCAGGTTCGAGTCCGGGATTGTCAAAATAGATGCCGACCTATAAACGGACCATGCAGCCAAAAATGTCTGACGAATAATACCCCCTGTGGAGGGAGTGCATGTTAAATATGCTCCAAAGTCCCAACGCTGCCTACGATGTCACCCTTAATTTTTGTGTTGGGTGCCTACTCGGGTGTCGGCTCGTCATTTGACTGGTTCTAAATTACGATTCCCGTCGCAAACAGCTCTAGTGTAGATCTAGTGCAACGATAATTCAAACCTACATAACTATATCCTTAAGTAACTTGTGTTCTGCTACAATTAGTGTCGATTGCTGATTTACAAATGTTTGTTTTAACCTGTTTAATAATTGCTTTTAACAAATTTCTTTAAATCTAATGAATGTTTTGTTATACTCTAAGATACTGTTCTGATTCTTGCCGCAAACTATGTTCCAACATAACATAGTCTTATTACTATTTTAATATTAAGATATTTGTGAAATATGTACATTTCTTTTATGTCTACAATGTTCCACTATTTTTCAAAAAATAAAAATAAAAGAAATCATCTCAAAGTTTTTAAGCATTTTTTTTCTTTTTACAGAATAATGTAAATGCTGTTGATGAACAAAAAGAAGACAGGACAGCTGATGCTGCACCTGGTGAAGTAGTTACAGTTGATTTAAATGTTGAACCTGAAGCTCCTATTGATCCTGCTTTTAAAAAATATTGGTCTCAGAGGTATCGACTGTTTAGCCGTTTCGATGATGGAATTAAATTAGATGAAGGTATAGATATCTTTCAACAAATAAATAATTAATAAATAACACTTTTAAGACTAATTAAATTATAAACTGACTTTATAAGAATATGCATGTTACCAATTACATAAAATTGAACTCAAAAGTTAGTTGGAAATATGACAACTGAGCCTGTCCATCCTTGCTTGTGTCTTTTTGATTAATAACTTAAAACTATTAGTGAAGTGTTCCAATCTTCCCCAAAACCCCTTCTCCTTATCATGAAATATCCCTTCAAATTATCATTGTAGCAAATTTTCATTGTTAACAAATGAGCCAGTGAATTGGAATATTATTTTTCATTATGTCTGAATAACATAAAAGATTAAATTTGTTTCAATCAGAATTTTTTCTTAATCTGTAGGTCGATCCAGGGTAAAAGTGGGACAGAAAAATCAAAATTTTACCATACCCTCCCAAATTTCACTAATTTTCAGAAAATTATGTTTTGTAATAGCTATTTGATATGGCTGTAGGTATCACTGTTTAAATTTACTATTTCTTTTCGTTATTTGAAAAAAACTATGTCTAATGATTTCACCGCTCTCTGGGTAATTGTCCAATCCATGCCTAGTGGATAAAACAAAATGGTTACCATTTACAGAATCTTTTGGATCTTCTATTACATTCATAAGTTTTTCTTAGAGCAGCAGAATGAACCCTAATAGCAAATACTTTAACACCCTCCTAATAAAAAAATAAGCTGGATAATTGTTATAAACAGGCCCTGATTGCCTAGGCTTACAAGGGCCGCTCTTACTCTAGGGGCCCCCAAACCCCTTATTATAGAGGACCTCTTGACTGTAAACCTATAAATTTTGCTCATGCCTTACAATTTTGAATAATTCTATGACAAACATAATTTAAATTACGAATATTTTTGACTTTTCTATAACAGTTAGCGCCATAGTTGAATGATATTATTATATTTGATGATTGACCATACTTTCAAAGGTTATAAATTTCAGTAAGTATGTTTTATAACAATGTCCCTCCGAAAAGGACCCCCAAAAGTATTAGGATCTTGGGGCTTAACTTTTTATTCCTTTAAGACTGTCCGTCAGATGGTGCTGATTTAAGTTTATGAGACTAAAACGTAAAGAGTTTTATTGAAAAATTGCTTTTAACAGCATCAATGCTAGCTTCTCCTTAAGAATCACGTAATTTTTATACAAATAATGACTGGTATAAGTCAGCTGCTTTGATATTGATATTTTTGAAAAGCTTGAACATTCTCTTTTATGCCCGCACGATCGTGATAGCTCGGTCTTAAAGGGTTATGGTCAGGCTCTAGTTATAAGGTTAATTGTATGAAACATATTTGTTGTGTACAACAATTCTTTCACTCAGTTATGCTTATTTCATTTTGTTTGTTTTTAAGAGTCTTGGTTCTCGGTGACACCTGAAAAGATAGCTCGTCATATAGCTGATAGATGCTGCTGCGATGTTATAGTTGATGCATTTTGTGGAGCTGGGGGCAATTCCATTCAGTTTGCCAGTCAGTGTTGTCATGGTGAGTTTTACCTCTCGTTTTTAAAATAAATTTTTTTTGGATTATTACATTTAATGAACAAATTTAATAATTTAATCCTTTAATTTAATTTTTAATGCCATTACAATAATTCTTTTTTAATTTTTGGAATCAAAATTCTTAGTTTAAAATGATGCTTGACTTAGTTTTATGAACAGATTTTGAAAAAAAATTGCTAATTAGAAGATGAGTAGTTATGCAGGGTAAATTAAAATTGTTTGTTTATATCCTGCTGCTGTTATGAACTTATTAGTAATATTAAAAATATTGTACACTATTTATGTTAATGTTTTAAAGGTGTTGAATTTCTTGATTTAATTTAATGTTTGATGAACCAAAGGAAAATGCATATTAAGAATTAGATTATTTTATTCCAATTCAGTGGAAATATAATTAATCTTAATTGTATTTTTTAAAATTTAGTAGTTGCTGAAATTATATTTTGTATATAAAAATTATTATGTCTAAAATTAAAGAAAGATTGCATTTTTATTAAGATTGTAAATTATTGAATTTGTTTTTAAGTTTCATTGCTGTCACTATTTAACCCTCTAATGCATACTGTTGCCGTTTGGCAACAAGTAACATAATCCACTTTATTCTATTAAATTAGAGCTACCTCTCGACAAATTTGTGTTTTTTTCATCGATTACATTCCATTTTGAAGTTTTAGTTACTAATATTCCTCATAGACGACAGTAGTAAAAGTGTATTCAAAATTAAAGAGTGAGATTATTAACTGTTGTGAAATTACGTTTTTGGCAGTTTTCAAAGAATAATATTAGTACTAAATACAAATAAATTGTTTTGAAAAATTAATTATAGTTAAAGAGGGTTATTTTGCGATATATTTCGTAGTTTTCTAGTCATTATTATCAAAATTGTAATTTTGTAGTTGGTTTTTGTCATATGGAAAAAATTTAAAAATTGAAATTATTTAAATTCTAATATGCAGTTACATTTTTTTCAATATTTTCCCTATAATGTATGAGTATTAAAGAAACACATATATTTTTTCGGATGAAAAAAAATTCACGCATTAGAGGGTTAAAAAAAAACTTCCCAAGAAATAAAAGTATAATTAAACTCTAATGTAATTTATGCTTTTGACAAGATTCTTTATAAAAATAATACACATTTACAAGTGCTTCCAAATTATAGTATATATCTTAACTTTTTTTAGTTATTTTCATTATAACACATTATGCTTTTTTCTTCTAGTCATAGCAATTGATATTGATCCAAAGAAAATAGAGCTGGCCAAGCATAATGCCAAAGTATATGAGGTTGATGAATATATTGACTTTATCGTTGGTGACTACTTTGACATTGCTCCTCGCTTGAAAGCTGATGTGGTTTTCCTCAGTCCACCATGGGGTGGTCCTTCATATTTGGAGGATAGAGAGTTCGACCTTCACAAAATTGAGCCGGATATATATCCTTTTAAGTATTTTTTTTAAAAAAATATTTACTACTAGCAGTATGGTCCCGCCTTACTGGGAACCCGTTAACTTTGCATTGCTTCCTTTTAGAGGCATGCTTACTTGTGAAAATACACTCAAAATCAAAACAAAATTAAATTAATGTTGGCACATGCTCACTTAAAAAAGCAAACACTAATAGAGGATGAAGCAGCCTTAGGGAGAGCGCATATCTCAACCAAACTCAATCAAACTAATAGAGGATGGCGTCTAGCCCCCGTTTCGGCCAATCCATGTATTTTCAAGCCCTGTTATGGTGCCGCACTCCCACGTGGATGACGTTTTTTTTAAACTAATTATATTAATTAAAAATCACAATCGAATATGAAAAAACTAAGCCTCAGGTGCACACGTAGGTATTAAAAGGAATCTATATTAAAAATTTCGAATTTTTTAGAGCAGTCTAAGTAGATCTTTTGCGATCCACAGACAGACTCTTTTATTATTATAGATTTCATAAGTCATACTATTTCCCTAGTGTATAATGAATATAATAATGTAGTGAAAAGTATTACTTTTAAGTCATACTGTTCTCCTAGTGTATAATGAGCTTATAATAATGTAGTGATATGAGAGGAAAATCGAGACAGCTTAGGATTGAGCGTTTGACATCGTTAATTCATGATTTGTAAGGTTTATTGAGTTATTCATATTGTGATTAGATTAATGCTTTTTTGGTTATACCTATTATTTTTCTTTTATTTTGGTATATGATTTTAAAATTTTATTTAGTTCTTTTTAGCTTTTTAAAGCCCAAAAATAAAAGTACAAATATTCTTTTACATTAAATCAAAGTAATCATTCAAAAATAAAACATGTTAAAATAGGATAATTTTATTAATAGAAATTATTAAAAAATATTTGCGGACGCTTAGGCCAAAGTTACTCTAATTGATGGTACTTAGTTATAATATTGTATATTCCTTAACATTAAGCACATTTAAAACATTTGAAGTAACTAAGAAGATCACTAATAATATTGCTTTGTTAGCACCAAGAAATGCAATTACGAATCAGGTATGTTTATATCAAATAAAGTTTTGCATCAAAAATACATTTGGAGAATACAAAATTCTTATAATAACATATTATTAATTATTAAACACTTAAGTTGTGAGTTTATTTTATACTTAAATTAAATTTATGTACCTTTTGAAATTTTAGTTTTATGCCTAAGAATAATTATTTTTGTTTACTTTAATTTAAAAACTCTATTAGAAGTTTTCAATATTTTAAATTTTCATTACTTTTTCACATTTCACTTTTGTATCATTTAAAATATTTTTAAGTATTAAATCCAACTTTTATTCATTTTCTAATATTCATGTTTTAATTTTATTTTATCTATGGTGGCTTTTCTCATTTTAACCCAATTTCTATTTTAGCTCTGCCAATTAGCTGGTGAAGGCAAGCATGTCGAAATTGAGCAAAATTATTTGAACAAAAAAGTTAAAACAATAACTGCTTATTATGGTGATTTAGTCACACCTTATTCTACAGAAGATTAATTTTAATTTGTCTGTGAATTAATTTTAAGGGGCAGCCATGTTAAGCACTTCCATTGCTTTTAAAAATAAGTCATGTTGTATTATTTTCATAAACTTGTTTGTAATGTTTTTAAATATTCAATTTTTGTGTAAATATGCATTATATGTGAATAAAATTAAATTTTGTCTTAGGCAGTGTGTTAATTTTTGTAAATTAAATCGTTATGTCTGTTTTTTCTTGCGCTAAAGTTTTTTTTTTTATCACATATTGGAATAAATGATTTTAGAACCCTCATTAGGAATATTTATTGTGTTAATTAAAGGAGAATAGTAAAAACTAAAGATTCAACATTAAAATTCTAATTCTAAGTAACTTTTGTGCTAGATAAACATAATTCAATTAGATGTATGGATAATGAATTCATCTTAATTAAGTACAATGTATAATATATAGATCTGAGCCTATATTTCCAAATAAATTAGTCGGTCCAATATTTGAGACCATTCTTTCGTTTCTCATCTTGAAGCATTTTTAAGTTCCTTGGAATACTGTCAAATGTAAGTCTTAGTTGTATAAGTTTTAGTTATGTAACAGTAAATTGAACGGTAACCAAAATCTGAAGAAGCAGATCATTCATACTCCCCAGGGTTTCCTATTGCAAAGTAAATTTTTGTCAAGAGTTCAATTTAAACTTATCAATAAAAGGAAGTTTTTCAGCAATGTAAGGATTGTTGTAGAATGCAGGTAATGATAGAGGTGAAATCTTTTGACTACACATTAGGCACAAAGATCCACAAGAAAGGGATTTCGGGATGCTGATAGTCAGTCCTAAAAAAAAATGCATCTTGTTGCTGGTTTCTTTTAACTAGGCACAGGTTAGGATTGCTTGTTTTATTGAAATGCTAATAAGAGGTGTTTTACTGTCAATGTTCAATTTTGTTAATGTCTGCTTCTGCAACTCGACCCTTGCTTGTATCCATCATAAAACTACTTTCCCCTTACTCTAATGTAGCATTGAGGTCCTTTCCTTTTCATTACTCTAGCCTCACGATGCCCTGCACTACATCTAAACAACCATAACTAAAAGCCCAGTGGAGGAGAGTGAACATCACATCATGCAACCAGTGCAGTTAAGATGGACATCATAGACATTCCTCTTCCCTGATTCTACAGCCTACAACTAAGATGTAACACAATCACGGTTATTTGCGTTGAAATCGCAATTTTGTGGTGACAAGGAGATCTGCCACCCGCTTCATACCGACCTTGTACAGCGACCCATTGTAGAGAGGTTCATCTTGGCAGTCCACAGACATCCTCATGGCCCTCGTTGATAAAACAACTGCCGACCTATAAACGGTCTGCTCAGCCCAAAAGTCCAATGAATAATACCATGGGTAGGTCAGGGCTTTCTAGAAAGCCCTGTACTGTCCCATGTTTGATACTACTACTGATGTGCTTGTACTTAAAACCAAATTTCCCGGGAGTCAAAAGACTATTCACTGTTTAAGCTTCAAAGTCATATTTGATACGAAACGGTGCCAGAACTCTTTGGGGTCATAGGAAATTGCCTATTTTCGAGTTAAAATTGATAAAAATCAATGTTAGCTGGAAACAGAACACCGTTTGAAGAAAATGCAGGAATAAATCGGAAAGGGATACGTCACTTCAAACAAGCCTATCGCTTTTTTCAAATATCATTGAAAACAGAGTGATGAAGAGAAGAAGACGAATGTGACTTGTTTTTGTTGAATGGAAATTTAAATTTGGCGGAATTTTTTGGTAATTTCTTAATATTTATTTAATCCGTAAAACATCTAATTGTTTTTATCTTTAGATATTAATATTTTGATCGTTTAATGTTGTTTATTTAAGCAATAACGAAGTGTTTTCGTCCTATCTAAAAGTTCTTCTCTTTTTAGACTTGCAGCGCCAGGGAATGTGTTGATAAACAACTCACGCTTTTGCCATGTGAACAGATTTTCGAGGAGAAACAACAGATATAAAGCCTGCACTGGCAGTTGTGAATAAAACTCGCGTATTTCGGGTTATTGTGCATTCAGCTCCGTAAATACTACGTTGATAAGAGTCATTCTTTTATTTTTATATCTGTTTCTTGTTTAATGTAAGTCATCATGTCAAAATTTCTGGCTCCATTGGAACTTACCTTAGCTATTATTAAGCCAGATGTCTGCAGGAATCCTTGCAGTTTACAGGTAATATATTTTTTAAAAACTAAGTAATTTTTGCTTAGGTTAATTTAAATGGTTGTTTTGATATTTTTTTGCAATTGTCATAGCTGTTTTTGGGTTAAAAGTATATATTAAAAGTTCTTGCGATTGCATTTTATAAATTTATAACTAATTTTTTTTATTTGATTTTCTATACCATATTCTAATAAGTCTTAAAAAAGGTCTATTAATTTGAAGCTGTGATTGGCACAGTTGACACATTTAAACTTTTGAAGAAAAAAATATTTACTTATGGTTTTTATGTCTTCATTTTAACTATTATACATTTTGATCTCATGAGCTTGGGCTTTATGTGTATGGAACTTAAAAAGGTGCACTTAATTTTATGAATCATAACACATTTTTTAAAGTTTCTACAGTTCATGCGACACATTTATTAAGTTTCTACATATCTATTTAATTAATGTCAATAATCAAATAAATATTCATATTGAAAATTAAGGTTAAAACTAATTTTGGTACTTTTAAAAAAAGTATATTTTAGGCTACATACATTTCACTTCATATTTAATTGAATAAAACACATATATGGGCTTAGTAATTTCCTTTTAAGATTGATTTTATTGAGATCTTATTTTAGACAGTAAGTGGGATATTCATTGCTGTGACATTGTGTCCCAAGTGTTAATGATGTGTGAATTGCTACTTTATAGAAAATATGGCCTGCTTGAGCACTGGGAAAAAGTTTTGGAATTAAATACTAATGTGCGTGTTCAACATGAAAGTTTTTATCATTTTTATACAGACTCCTTCATTGTTTACTTTTTGGACTGAATTTTAAATTAAACGTACAGTTTCATTGCTCATTTGAACTGTGTACCATGTTACAAAGACAAAATTTATTTGCATTAAATTCATGGTCAATTACTGCAGAATAAGTTTGAAGAACCCATCTTCATAGAAACAAATTAACTAAGTACACTGGTTAAAGCCTGACTTAACTTCTTCTTTCTACAAACTGCATAAACATAAAAAAAAGAAAAGAATTTGACATGTTTTCATGCTTCTATCTAAGCACATGCACACTTTGAATTAAAAATTGCGTTTTGTGTTTACTTATTTAAATTCAAGTAAAATGCATTACAATTTTGAGCTAGATGTTACATCAGTCATTTTAGAATTGCCTTGTGCAATTTCTAGAAATATTTCACAATTCAACTTCACTTTTACGTGAACATAACATAATACATCACTGTTTTAATGACTAGTTTTTAATGCCTATAAATAAAATTGTCTAAGTATTAATAGCACTATTGTTTATTTTTAAAAAATGTCATTGATTTTAAGTTTTTATTTATTTTTATTTTAGCTGCTAAGGCAGATAGTGCTGGACAACAATTTTTTGTTTGTAGATACAAAAATTACTCAGTTGAATAAGCTGGAAGCAGAAAAGTTTTATGCTGAGCATAAAAGTAATTATATTTTTATTTCAAAGCTGTCACATTATTTTAGCAACATATTTTAAAGGATTTATGCTACTTCTGTTGGTTGTTAAATACATTGTTTTGTTGATATTCTTTTAAAATTATATTTTCATTTTTACAGATAAATTCTTCTTCAATAGGCTTGTTACATTTATGTCAAGGTAAATATAAACTATTTTTAAAAAATCATTAATTGAAAAAGACTGATTATTTTTAGTTTCTGAAACTAAGGTCATCATCCGTAAAAAGTTTATATAAAAAATTTAAAAAACTTTTCAATTGTTTATTATTTGTAAAAAGCAAAAGCAAGTGTTAAAAAAATGTGCAAAATTTACTGTGATTTAATTTTATTCCTTTACACCTATACATTCTCCTCAATTCGTGATTCCTTATTTTTAGTTTAGAAATTTAATCTAGTAAATAATATGTATGTTATTAACAAATTATTCTATTAAAAATTTCAAATATATTACATTCATTTCCAATAAGTAGTAAAAAAGCAAATAAGCATCTTAAATACAAAACAAAATATTTTCAAAGTTAATTTAAACGATGAAATAACAGGAAATAATATTACTTCAATTTTTTACTGATTTGCAGGAAGTTTCGTAACTTGTTATTGTAATTTTAAATTCTAAGTATTATTAAATATCTTTTTATTAATTATTTAGCACTAGATTTCCATTTAATAATAAAAATCAAACAACTTGAGTACGAAATATATTCAAAGTTAATTTAAATGATGAAATAACAGAAAATATTATTACTTCAACTTTTTACTGATTTATAGGAAGTTTCATAACTTGTTATTGTAATTTTAAATTCTAAGAATTATTAAATACCTTTTTATTTAGTGGTCTTATGTGTGCACATATTCTTGCCAAAGAAAATGCCATTAAAGATTGGAGAGCTCTAATGGGCCCAACACATGTTTTTAAGTATGTACTCAAACATTTTTATTTTACTTTTAAAGTTTCTCCATTAATATCTATGTAACCTTCTATTTTTGGGAAGAAGGATTTAATCTTATATGCTCTAGGTTAAATATGATTTTTTTTAAATGTATACAATAGTTCTGTATAAGAAAATATTTATTCTTAAAACTAAATCAGATTTTTGCTGAAATATTTTGCACCAAATATTTTATTCAGACAATGCAGTTTGAGTTAAGCTAGGCTAGAAGGGACTTGGTCCCTTGAACTTTTCTACTTCCTGATTGGTGCCCTGTGTCTGCGTAGCATGTAAGCTCCACCTGCTACATTAGTTAGACCAATCAAGGAGGGGGAAAGCACTTCCAGTCAGGTTCATGGGACAAAGTCCCTGTATCTATGCCTCAGTTTATAGAATACTAGATTTTAAGCATTAAAATATATTTTTTTGTAAAAACTTAAATAACAAAATATTGCAACATTCAATTTCTTAGAAAACTGAATGTTGTGAAGTCTCTTTCCCCAACCATTGTAAAAAAAATGACTCTACCTTCAGTAAGTTGACTCTAGTTTTTAGACGGGGAGCATTTGAAGTAATTAATTCTACATGTTGTAAAAACTTTTCTTAGAAACTTATACTATACCCACCACTTTATAAACCCTGACTCTACAAAATTTGCTTCACAAAATAACGTTGTTAAGTAGATTTTTTCTATTTCCTAATAAGGGCACAGTATGAGGCTCCTGAGTCACTGAGGGCAAAATTTGGCCTTACTGATACCAGAAATGCTACACATGGTTCAGGTAAGAAATATTTCCCTTTCTACTTGGCCAAGGTTTGTTAAATGTAACCTATAAATGTGAAGTCTTTTTTACAACAGGACCTACTTTATACCTTGTCTAGCCAGGATAGGAGCTTCGAAAATACTTTCTTCCCCGTCCCTTCGTTTGGTTTTCTAGAAAAACAGAGAGAGCATCGCTTTTCTAAACCGAACACGTTTGAGGTTCTGTTGTGGTTTTAACAATCCGTACAGTTCAAACCCAAGTAGGGTGGGGAAAAAACACACTCGCTCTGTTTTGAAGAAAACCAAGCAAAGGATTGGGGGAAGAAAGTCTTTTCGAAGCTCCCATTCTGGCTAGACAAGGTATAATGGTGTTTAGTGCTATATTAAAAAAAGAATTCTACGAGATTTCTTCTGTTATTTGGGGTTGTTAATTCTCCTACGTCATAAATATATTTGTGGTTCAGCTAATATAGAGTATGCTTAGTTAACTAATTGAAATTTTTAACTGACTGTTGATTTTTATGTGACATAATTTGTAACTTGCAATTCTGTATAATCTAGTAATTAATGCAAGTATGACCAATGCCTTTTCAAATGCTTTTTTTTATCTAGCAGTCTTGCTAAAAGTTAATTTTTTAAATTTCTTTTACTTGAATAACTTTTTTAAAAAATTGGTGCTGGTATTAATTATCATGTATTGGTGTAACTAATAACATAAAAATAATTAATTAATCTTGGTAATCTAATAGTATTAACATTGGTTTTTTAAAATTTTATTTCTAAAGTGTATAAAAAAAGCTTCAATGTTTCAAATTTCTTAATTATTTTTTTTAGACTCCCCTGATACCGCAAGACGAGAAATTTCGTTCTTCTTCCCAGAATTCAACATGGAGGATTTCTACAAATACAGCGAAGAAGCATTTCGAAACAACGAAGTCGCCTTTGATCCCGAACGCTGGGTCCATAAAATAAGAGACACCAAAGCTCAAAAAATATAAAGTTCCTTTTTTTCAAAGTGAATAAATGTTAAGAATGGACATATGTTAAATACTTGTTGAAACACTTGTAAATATATCATTCCATTTGTTTTTAAGTTATTTACTTTTTTTGTCACTTTATCATTATCTTTGAAATTCACTAGTTTAATAAAACTCAATTGATTTTTATTAATTCTTTATTCCATATAATAGTAATTGTTTTGTCCAACTTGCTAAATAATTTTTTATTCTTTTATTGTTTGTAATAACTAAAAAAGACTTGTCAAAGCATAAAGCATTTCTTTCTATTATATTCCCACTCCCCAGTGATAAATTTGGTCAAATTTATATCTTTTGATTATCATTTTTAAAGCGGATTTGTGTGCTTAGTTGGTTTTTAATGCGTATTGTATTTTTTTGTAATGTGAAATAAATTGTTATATTTTACTTGAGTTATTTGTTTTCCTTTGTATTCTTATTTAAATATTTAGCTGTATTATTTGTAAGGAATCTTGGTTCTTCAGTCTGATCTAAATCTATGCACTTTCTCCCTTAATCTTAAAATAAGAAAATAAAATTTTGAGTCTTTTTTTTTTAAAAAAAAAATAAGTTTTTCTAGTTTTTTATAACTCCATAAATATTTTATTTCTTTAATCCAAGCTATAAATTACTGTTTCACTCAAATTTATACTATCTCTATTAAAGTTAGATATCTCTAGTGCGGCGAAAATTCTATTTTTATTTTGAAATTGACTTTCAAAGCTTACCGTAGTTTTTTCATAACAGAGTAATATTTTCTTTTATGAGGCTTGTTAAAAAAAAACTTTCCAATTTTTTTCCATCACTCTAAAATTTACTTTAAGGTGAGGTAATGTAATCGATTCCGGCTGCCTATTTTTAGCCGCCTTTAGTAGCTTTTACACAGCCAATAATGCCTCGTAATTTAGAACCCTGGTCAAGTGACGAGGTCGACACCTGAGCGGGCACCCAACGGAACTTCGAGCGACATCGTAAACTGACGCCATCAGGACTTCGGACTGCACAGATTTGCCGAGCACGTCTGTCCCAGTGTACTCGGGCCCATCTGTCGCGAGTTGGATTCTTCTACTCTTTCCCAGTACAGAGATCCGATTTATGGGATGACTGTCAGTAGGTGGGATTCGAACCCTGCACTCCTAAGAAGGTTGAATCCTGAGGCTGATGCCTTAACCACTCGGCCACGGACGGGGCAAATATTCTTTACATTACTGATATATCAAAATAAATGACACGCGGAAGGAACGTGGCCGCTATTATGTAAGTTCTGAAAAGCAAACCAAAAGTGCGCACCGAGCATGCACCAAGCCATTCAACTGGCACGTGGTGGATCAGAAATGACAGCTGACCGAAACATGATAAAGTCTGCTGAGATAGAACAATGCACTCGGCTGCTGGGACTTGAGCATCCAGGAATCACGTGATGCTAGTGCTTCCATGATCTTGAAGGCAAGCACCCTCTTTTTTCTGGCAGATGCTATTGAAACTGTGCTAATAATAGAGCATTTTCCACTGCGCTATTTGAGTTTGACAAAGCTGAGACTGGGTATTTTTGCAAAGTTATCAAGTCTCTTTCCTTGAACGTCACTTGACCACTATTCAAAATTTCGACCCACATGTAAAGCGCAGGGGCGCCGACTTATGGAAAATATTGGGGGGGCCCATGCGAGGGTTTTGTCCCCCCCCCCCCCGCGAAATTTTCTAAATTTTCAACGAAACATAATGAGTTTTTAGGCATTTTAGTGTCATATGCTGAACATTCATTAGGACCCCGAAAGCTCGAGTCTCGATAACTCGACACTTCGGGAAACTCGAAAGGCCTGACAAATTTTTTGGCTTCGAAAAATGAAACAGAACAAAAACGCGGATCTTATTTTATTTACTTTACAGAAATAATTATGCTTATGGACTTTAACTGTACGTACAACCCTTCACTCCTGATGTAAACTCGAGATTTAGGAAACTCGACGCCCTTCAACTCCCGAGTTTCCGGTTAGGTTAGGTTTGAATTATCGTCGCACTAGAGCTACACGAGGGCTATTGACGACGGGCGTCGTATTTTAGAACCACAGTCAGGTGACGAGCCAACACCTGAATAGGCACCCAACGCAACCGTTAAGTCCGAGTTTCGGTTCAACTGTATTTTGCATCAGAATAATAAGTGAAATAGCTAATTAAAGCTAACCTTGAATAAGGCTCAGGGTTTATTAAACAAAAACAATGTATTAAAGTTAATGCTAATACAGTGTGCCCAATACTTTCATTCAAAAAGTATGTAAATAGCAGGTTTTAGTTGGGTCTTACATCCTAAAAATATTTATTAATAATTATTTGAAAATAACTAATAAAGTAATATAGTATACTTCCAAGCGCGCCTGCAATGGATAAACCAAAAGGTAACAAATTTATCCATTGTGAACTTATTTCAACACACAAGAGAACGTGCTCGGGCAGTTCAAAATACAAACTCAAAACTCTTTTTCAAGCTAATGTTACACCTACAATTTTAATAAAAAAGACACCTACTGATCACGTGACCGGCAGGCGCCAAGCAAAAAGAGAAAAAATGCAGAGTAGAAGAAACGAATAAAAAATAAGATTACGTAATATTGATATTCTGACACACTGAACACGAAACTATGCTAATTTTGTGATTTTACAATGCATAATATAACTAATAGTTTTCTTAAATTATTGGGGGGGGGGGGCTCCGCCCCCCTAAACGAAATTTTGAGGGGGCTTGAGCCCCCTCAGGCCCTATGGAGTCGGCGCCTCTGGTAAAGCGTCAGTGCAACGTTATATCCGAATAAATATAGAGTTAGTACTGCATTCGTAAAATAGGTTTAATTTAGAAAAAAAATAAGGTGAATTTATGAAATTTTCATGAAAATTCAGGTTTTGTTATATAAGTTCAGAACCTTAAGATATGAATTGATAGTTATATCTATGATAACATATGAGCGATCTCGAATTATCCTTTCTTATCTTATCTCCATATGTCACTGCAGTTTTTATTTTCAAATATTTTCCCCCCTCATTCATTTGACCATCAGTTACAGGTTTGTCAAAGAAATACAGGTTGCGACCTTTTTAAAAACTGGTAATTTAAATTCGTTGGCAGAAACCTCCCATAAAGAATGGTATTTTCCGTGTTACAGCGTGTAAACACCGTTATTCACTATTGTTTACGTCAAGCTGCGATCCCAAGGTTGTGCTGACGAAACTGAGTTGTTGCGGTGCCCTTTCATTTGTTTTTGTTCATCAGTGTAATTGGCATTAATGCTTTGATTACGTATTCAATACGTATAGGAAAGAGGAATGGGTGTTGTGATTTAAGTGCGGATGAACCAACCTTGCTTGTCGGGTTAATCGCCTTTTAGATTTTAGTAAGAAATAAAACACAGGATATGATTATATTTGTTTTATCTTAATTTTCTAACCTTCACTTCTCTGCATAATATCGGTTTCCGTGTTGAAGTCAATATTTTAAGGGGTTGAGTTCAAAGGATGTTAAAGTCAAAAATTAGTTATTCCTTAAAAAATTGAATTATTGGCGTTTATTTTAGGATCATTAATTTTACAAAAAATTAATTTTGAATTAAAAAGTTAATAAAAACTCATATATTTCAACAGAAATTTCCCAGGAAAACATATTTGATTTTTCCAGGTAAAAATATTTGATTTTTCAAAAAGAAAAACGCTAAATTATTAAACAATGTAAGTAACTCGAATAACTAATCTAACTCAAAAATTGAATAGAACAAAATAATTTTATTACTATTATCATAAACATTTTAATTTTACTTATACATAAAAAATTACGCGATGCGAAATCCATGTTTTGAGCTTTGATTTGTTATTCCAATAGATGGATTTATCAAAGAGGGGATAAATGGGTAACTTTTTCAAGCGTTTTTATCGGTCCGACTGTCACTATCGTAGCTCACAGAGGCCTTATTTTGGGGTGGGTGAATGTCCTTAACTTTTCTTCTCGGTAGTCGTAAACACTGGCAAAACTGAGAATTCTGAAAATGATGATGTCCACAAAAAAAAAAAGCTAAATATGTTTGCTTTGAAGAAATTCTAAGATATCATTTGTCATAAATAAATTGTAAAAGTATAATTCATATTCATTAGAAAAAAAAAATACTATTTTGTAATCGCAAATATGAAACAGTTATATCAGTTTTCAGTTTTTCTAACAGAAAAGGTGATTTTTTTACCATAATGAGGCAACGTTAATTGTTGAACATTACAAGTTCTATTTCACCCAAATAAATTTTTTATTTCAATAAAACAATACTATTTTATTAAAACAATACTATTTAATTAAAACAATGCCATATTATTTTACTAAAACAATATTATATATTATATAATTGAAACAATGCTATTTAATTAAAACAATGCTATCTTTTTAAAACAATACTATTTAATTAAAACAATACTATTTAATTAAAACAATACTATTTAATTAATGAAAAGGCTAAACGTAGCTTAATGCTATCAAGACTAGCTGCCGCTGCTCGCTCAACATCCAAATAAATTATAACTTCTTAAAAAAAATCAATAATACTCATATTCAGTAAGGTTATATTTACAAATTAAACAAAATGTTTATTTCTGTGTTTTTAGTTTTAATGTTTTTGTAGAGTTAAGTAAACACTGTCAAACAACACCGAATTGTTACGTGCAGAATGACACGAGTCTTTATCATAAAAAAAAGCATATCCCAATGGTATAATCTAATAGTATCTCATTCAGAATCCAATGACCTTTCACAAGCGAAGTATGTTTTCCTTTTATCTCGCAAGTCGCACGTCTTTACTGAGTGCATCCTTGCTGATTATTGTTAAATTGTCAGATTAAACTACTGATCGAAATACTACAATGTGCTCAAAACTTGGCCATCACGTGCCTACAGCGATAAAAATCTTTATATCTACGCTTTTTTGAAGAAAAAATGTGCTTTATCTGTAGTTATTTAAGTTACTTTCATCTTCAAATAGTCAAGGTATTATAAATGATAAGGTATGAGATTCTATGACTTTGGTAGAAAAGTGTTATCTAAAATACAAAAATTTGAAAACATGGAATTAGTTCAAATAAAAAAGTTAAAACCATCTTCAAATAGTCAAGGTATTGTAATGATTAGCTATGAAATTCTATGACGGTGGTAGAAAAGTGTTATCTAAAATACAAAAATTTGAAAACATAGAATTAGTTCAAATAAAAAAAGTTAACACCATTCATATAATCAAAAATAAATCATCATGAACTGTATAATATTTATAAATACAAAGCTTTAATGAATGTTCCATAATTGATTTCATAAATTTTAACTAGTAATAAGCATTAATATTTATTATTTATGGGGTATAAACCCGTCACTTGACAGTCAGGTTTTCCAGCAACACACAGACACAACCAGCATTATTTTTAAAATTTTATAAATTTTATGATTTTATTAAATTTTAAAATTTGAAGCATGGAGGAACCATTTATAATCATCTGCTAACAGAAATGTAATTTTAATAAATGCAAAGAAATTAAATTTTTGATTAAAAACTTAAATATCAAAATTTAAAGGTACTTCTAGGGACAGTTACTTTTTTCAACTACATATAATTATAAAAAATTACTAAAAATTTTATTAAATTTCAAAATTTGAAGTATTGAGATGTCTTTTCCAACCATTTCCACAGCAGAGATATAACAAAAAACAACAACAATTTTTTTCAATTAATAACTCAAAACAGTTGATTTTAAATCTTATGATTGAGTATACAAGAGTACACTTCTGCCTAACAATTGTTAACACTTGTGTAAGATGTTAAATCTATAAATCTCTTTTTTAATGTCCTATAGTAAATTAAAATCAAAGTCTTGGTTAATACTATTTTGACTTTCCAATGTCAAAGTCTTTCGTCAGATATATTGCAAATCACTTAAAGGACTTTATCCATGAGCTTAAATAAGCTGAATCCTTTTTATCGGAATTTACTAAAATCCTATAACTTTCCCTAAGGTTGCTTAAAATGAAAAAAAAAAATCCTTACAAATTTATTAACTCCTTTAGTAAAAGGCTTGCTCTTAACATCAAATAATCCTATTTTTCGAATGAGAAATTTATTGGCCGTAAACAAAGGTTATATGAGTAATAAATCTGGTTTAGAGACAATAAAATGCATCTAAAATTTTTTATGTTACATCTGTCCAGTTGTGTTAAAATAAAAGTATGCTTTTAAATGATCATAACGTTAAAATTAGCCAAAACTTTTTGTGGAAAATAGTTTAAATTGTTTCTTTAGTGTTCAATAGTTATAGTTGTATTTGGCTCCATGTATGAAGCGGAGATTTTTAGTTTGTCAAATAATCCTAATTTTATATTTTCCATAAAATATAAATTAATATAAAGTTAAAATTGCTTAGTTACCTGAACTTTAACATCTTAATACCTGAGTAAATTCCTGCAAGTAGGGGAGACCGGGGCACAATGGACCACTTTTTCATTTTTTGCGCACAAAGCACATTGCACATTTTTTTGCGCACATTTTTTTAAGTACAAAAATATTTATCCCACTTGTTTAGAAAAAAGGTATATATATTACATATATATCCTGGTTTAAAAATGCATTACCTAAAAAATATAATTTCAATTACTTTTTTCTGAATTCACATTTTTATTACAAGTGAGAAAGTGGTCCATTGTACCCCAGGTTCGGGGTACAGTGGACCATGTTTTTTTTAGCTGAAAAAAAAATTATCTGCACTTTTTAAAGATTAAAATACGTATAAAATAATTATTTTATTTGAATTTTAAGTATCCAATTGCATTAAAATTTCTTTTATTGAGAATATACTGTCAGTCAATATTGAAAAGATGAGGAAACCAAAAAAATGTATTATCGAGCATTAAAATTTGCAAATGAAAAAAAAATTAGTAAAAGCATTAAATTTTATCTTCAAAATTATAAGATCACTTTCAAGTTAAAACACTTTTTTTATTACTATATACAACAGCATCAAAAGTGTAGGGCCAAACTGTGTATCAAAGAATCTTCATTTTATGCGAGATTAATTTTTTAACCTTTTTAAAGTCTTCCCTTAATCAATGTGGTTGAAAATTTTAGTATCAAAATTTCAATTTTGTGCATTTTACCGATTCTGAGAAAATTTGTTTGTTACTTAATTATTTATAACTACAACAAATAACTCACATTTTTGTTTGTAAAAAAATCAACAGTAATCAAATATTAATTAAAAAAATTTTGATATTGTACTTGTACTTCTGTTATGTAAATGTTGAAATTTATTTTATAACCAATTCAAATTTCTAAACTTCTTGTTTTACATAATTTAACACTCTAGCATCACATTCGATTTTAAAAATACATTTCTCATTCAAAACACTTATTGTTTGAAGTCATGATACATAAATTAAAACATCAGTTCACTAATACACTGAATTTAATCGTACTGCTTAATTAGCTACTTCTGGTTTAAAAAAACAAGCACTATTAGTAGATAGGGGAAAAATCTATTACATTCAGAAGTGAATATTAGAATATATATTAAAATATTTTACAATTATGGCAAATTTAACTTTTAATAATTAGGAAGGACTTGCATCAATATATTTTTTTAAAACTAAAAGTATTTCTAAAATTGCATGGGGTACAATGGACCATGGTCCACTGTACCCCAGATTTTGTGGTCCATAGTGCCCCATATTGTAGTTGAACAAAAAACAAAATTAAAATATGCTGTATTTTGATTTCAGAAATTAATTTATAGATCCTATAGAAAGACAAATATCTTGCCTTTCAACTATGCTAAGCCACTTTACCCAACTGTTATTACTTTAATGAAGAGAAGATAATTTCTAGAAGAGAGCTTTTTTACTTTCACCTGGTTAATACACATCAATAATAAAAAATGGCAAATTTGTGAGCTAACAACATGCTTTTTCATAATAACTAGATCAAGACTGTTATGCCATTTATTATTTATAATAAGAACTAATTTGGAAAATATACAAAATAAATAATAGGGGGTGGTCCATTGTGCCCCTAGGTCCATTGTGCCCAGGTCTCCCCTACCTGTAATCAAAGGCTAAAATCTGATATTTGGATCTTATTCTATAGGACAAGGTCGTCAATTTCGGAACTAATTAAAGTGTAAATTGTTTGTAGGGAGGTTTTAAAAACTTTCCTCAAATGGGGATGCCAGGTCGCAAAAGGTTAATGTAGAAATCAGGAATTTGGAGAAAATGGAGCATAATTGTCAGGTTTGTAGCTTTTCTTAAAACATATCTGAGATGTTACTGGAAAATTCAAAGTTTTCCTTGTTTTAACTATCCTAGTTCTCGCAAGAAATTATGTTATATTTTTTTGAATTAAGGAAAATACTCAAATTACCAATTTTCAATACCCAACAATAACAACACAAACAACAAACATGGTACTTTCAAAGAATCAACTACTACCAGATGACTCAACTATACTTTTTCATATTACTTTATGACTTATGACTTCTTTGGTGGGGGGCAAGTTCGCCGAACACTGCGACCTTAGGTCTATTGTATTCAACCCCAAGAAATGATACTGTCACAAGAGACACACAAAGAAAGAGACGACACAAACACATAGACAAATAACAACATTTATTGACGGTCACAAACATCCATGCCTGACCGGGATTAGAACCCGACCTCAGCAGCTCCAAAGGCTAGAATCCTAACGAGTGTGCCACCGAGGCGGCTTCATATTACTTTACTGGTTCCCCTTTTCATATTACTTTACTGGTTCCCCTTTTCATATTACTTTACTGGTTGGTTGGGATTATTATTCACAAAAAAAAATCTGCTATGAAATAGTGATGACGTCACGATTTTATATGGTCGACTTTCTATACGACGCAATGTTTATATCAACATAAAACAACGCGTGTTCTGTTTGCAGAAAACATATGGCCTTCATATAACCTTTGTTTATTGCTGTGAAACGTAAGGAGGAGGCTCGTCTGTATTTTCCTCACGTGAATATAACGATAGCGTAAGCAGGAAAAGCACGTAAATTAGTTTACACCATTACGCACAAAAAATAAATTAGTAATTGCTGATGCTGTTTTTTTTTTATTTTGTGAGTCTTAAAAAGTGAAAATAAGCCTTTTTAAAACACTGATGGAGATTTTTTTTAGATAAATTGAGAGTCGAAGAAAAAATACATAAGTAGCTAATGCTGTGGAGGTAATGTATGACATATTAAGTGTATCTAAGAATTGGGAAATTACTGAATTTCTCACAAATTACATTAAAATACGACTCAGAAAAAGAAGCACACATAAAAAATTGAGTTCCCAAACTTTTGTCATTATTTTTTTATATATTTTAACGAAGTATTTAAAAAAAGATGATAGAGAAAATGAGTGAGCAAAAATACGGGAGAGGTAAATGCTGTTTATATAATGGTGTGACTTTAAGAAGTGAAACTACGCTTTTTTAAAATATAGCAGATTACCGAATTTTGTAGATATAGAAATTCAGAGATAAGGTAAATAAAAGTTAAGTATAGTCATTGTTTATTAAATGAGAAAATTCCAGTATTTTTGCTTCGTGAACATTTTTAAATTCATGACATTTCAGCAAAAAATTATTTATTTACACGAAACAATTTGCAAATGATGTAAAAATTTTAATTAAAAAGGGTATCATGGGTACAAATTCTATTATACTACATTCTTTTACTGCGTTAAACAAAATTTACTATTCTCTTTATGTTATAGGGGTTTGGGGTAAAGAAACGGTTTAGTTAAATGTGTATAAACAAGTTGGTTTTGTTTCCCAGGCTTTAAATTAATATTGGAAATTACAAACTTTAGCTAGATTATTTCCTCTTATTTTGGATAATTATTGCAATCTCCCAAAAAGATAGTATCATGAACTATTATTCAGTTTCATCTAAAGTTTTGTAAGGAATAATAATAATAATAATAATAATAAAAAATAACGTGGAATTGTGTTTAAGGAAATTAATATATATATTTTAATTTTTAAAAATTTTACTTGATTAATCTTGATGAATGATAAGAATACAATGAATTTGTAATGGATTTTTATCGAAAAGGGGTAAATTTCAACTTTTCCTTACATTTTGCAGATTCGATTTCATTTAAGTTAAATTTTTAATGATAACTTGACAATAACAATGCTTATCTTAGCAAAATAACTTCCTTTTGACATTTTCGGTGTTCCATTTAAAGTATCACTCAAAGGCAATTATTAAAAACAAATTTAAGATGCTCGAAACCAACAGATATATATTTTATTACTGAAAAATTTTGTTCAAGAAAAATAGGAAATCAGTTATAGTTATGAAAGTTTATATTTAATGGAAATTAGTGAAATTTTTTTAGCTAAGATCTTGAATTTTGTATAATTTTTAACTAGATTCATTCTTAATTGATGTATTCATTAAATTATTTTATCTGAGTGACACTCACAATAGAACTTTAGAATAGAAATAATTTCACAATAGACATTAATCTCAAACATTTAAAATGAGTTCTTGCTTATCATAGAAAATTGCTTTTAAATTGCTTGTACTTCTTTGAAACGTTAGAAGTAGGTTAATTCATGAAATGATAAAACTGATTAACGAACAAATAATGTATAGTAAGGACAAAGGTTCAGTAACCTCGTCCATTAAAAATGATGATCAAAATGACATTACAAGAGGTACTAACGATAACAAGTTAGTTTTATAATGCTTTAGTATTTTTTTCGCGCAATGCTTTTTGCATTTGAATTCATGAAAATAACGTTGAAAAATCCGTGCAAGAATATTCATTGTCGTTAATTTCATGTGTAATTCTTTAGTTGTTCATTTAACACCGTACTCTTTTGCTACGTTAACTAAAAGGACGAAGCTTTCGTGTACAATTCTATAACTTTTGCTATTGTCCTCCAATGTTTAGTTAATGTGCATGTTTTTCATATATAGTTTGTCGAAACTCATTTTTATTTTATTGCATACAATTCATGCCATTTTAAATACATAATAATATTTTTTTGGCAGGTATAATAATATTGTCACAAAACTCAAACCCATAGTAATAGACAACGCTGAGTTGGCCATATATATATCCCAGTTGTTTTTTTTTTTTTTTAAATAATTTAACTCGACCCGTTTGGGAAAACCTGTAGAAAGATTCTTAACTTATCAAACAGAACAAGCACATTTAAACACACAGTAAATCATTCCTATTTTCAATGCGCATGTGATCAAATAAATACCATTATTTTGAAACATGGCTAAGTTGCACCTTTCGTTATTTTCTGCGGAAAAATGAGTCAAATACCTAAAAATAGAAAATTCTGAATTCCATGCATCAAATTGAATTGCATTATGACAGCTCAAATGTTGATCCCTCTTTCTAATTTTAGCTCAAAATTACGAAGACTGTTCCTTTCCTTGAAGGGCTTACAATGGCCTCATTTCAGATATTGAGTGGCAACAGAAATTCTGAATGAAAATAAGCCCAGATTAGTGAATCAATGTCACTTTTGTACAGAACACCATATTGAAGCAATAGCTGCCGACCTATAAACGGCCCGTGCAGCCAAAAATGTCCGACGAATAATACCCCGTGTTGCACGTTAAATATCCTTCAAAGTCCTAACGCTGCGTACGATGTCGCCCTTAACGGTTGCGTTGGGTGCCTATTCAGGTGTTGGCTCGTCACCTGACTGTGGTTCTAAAATACGACGCCCGTCGCCAATAGCCCTCGTGTAGCTCTAGTGCGACGATAATTCAAACCAAACCAAACCATATTGAAGCACTTATCGAGGAAAATAGCGAAAGAAAAGCTTGAAGGAAATGCCTCACCTGAAACAACCCAATTTTATGCTTTTATGTATTTATTTGAGCGGAACAGAAATGCAAATAATATAAACAGCAAAAACGTTTAAATTAACCAAACCAAACTGTAATTTTCCGACCTCATTATTAGTTTTAATTATGCACAACAGATGCCGCCACAAAACACACATATCCCATTATAGCTATAATCTGTTTTTTCAAGGGAATGAAATACTTTTGAAAACAACTACGTGTTCGTGGGAGTGTAAGCACAGCTGACAAAGTTTAATTTTTCCGACCTCATTATTAGTTTAAATTATACACAACAGATGCCGCCACAAAACAGACATATCCCATTACAGCTATAATCTGTTTTTTCAAAGAAATGAAATACTTCTATGCCTACGTGTTCGTGGGAGTGTAAGCACAGCTGACAAAGAATGGAAGGAAAAATAACAAATGTGGACGTGAAGGACGTGAGATTCCCCACGTCTTTGACAGGAGACGGCTCAGATGCTATGGTGAGTGGTTGCAGACGTTTTGAATGCCTCAAGTGGCGAACGAATAGGAGAAAAAGCACAAGGGAATTCAATCGTCAATATAGAAGAACTTCTAAAATTTAATTTACTCGGGGAAATTTTGAGTAGTTTGAATTTATTTTTGGTTGTGTGAAATGTTCTTTTTGTTGCTTGGAAAAGAAAGTGCTTTATAGAAATCTTGTTTATTTTCGTCTGAGGGAAATGGGTTTAGAATGTTTTATCAGATAAGTTAGCATTTTTTTTTTTTGGTTTAACTATTTCTTTAAAAATAGTTTTTTATGCCGAAATATCTCAGTTGGGAGAAAGTTGGGCAAAAGTTTTATCGGTCCGTAGTTCGAACCCCGGTTTTGCGGTTTATTATTTTTGGTAGCATTTTTGTCACTATAGAGGTAGAATTATTTTTTCTTTACAATTTTTCTGTTGAAAACAAAAGTTGGGTTAAATTTTCAAATTTTTCGTAAAAAATAAACAGATTTTTTCTACATAAACTATACGGTATTCTTCTAACAAATCAGTTGACAATTTTTTTTAGATAAACAACATATTTTTTTTTCAGTGTATCACGCATGCTTGAGTTCATTTTTATTTCAACAAAATAATACTTTAGAAAAACTTAAGTTAACCTTAAGTTTTGCAGCTACTTTAAAAAATTTTAATAAAATAAAGGAATATTTGCATCGACCTGTTAACACATTGATTGCACTTTTTTTTAGCATCTTGCTTATTTTAGCTCCCTGGTTTGACGAAGTAATGCTAAATGATAAAAACTTTAATGGTTTCATATACAAAATAAAATGTTGTTTGACGCTTTAAATCCTTACATAACTTTTACTTTGAGAACAGTCTGTGATAAAAAGAAGACTTTATCGTAGGATAATTTCTTTAAAACTCAGAAAGATAATTCTATAGTCAGAAGATAGTTTTTATCTGTTACAATACCAACTTCGATAAGATATTTTTATTCAAGGTTATAAAATTATTGTGTCATATTTAAGGAACATTAAATTTATGTGATACAGCAGTGGAGGAAGAGATTGTTACATCTTGAATAATATTTTAACTGATGAAGGGATAAGTTAGAAAGTTTACAACAGAGCTCGTGCTATCTCGAGAGTCTCTAAATTAGAAAATATGCTATGAATATGAAAATATATGCGATGAAAATATGCAACATGTAAAAAAGTACAAAAAAAAAAAAATAAACTTTACTTCCGAACTGTAATTTTTTAGTACTGTAATTATTTCTCAGATGCTCATTAACGTGAACTTAAAGTAAAGTCGCTACCGGAATACAAGATAATGTTTTATAAATTTCCATTTTTTTTCTGTCTCAAGAATCTTTTGATTTTCAATTATTGAATACTGCTAAAGGATTTAAAAAATACTACTACTTCATATTTTTAAACACCAATATAAGATACATGACATATTATAACTTAACCCCCGTCAAATCTTATATTTTTAACCTCAAAACTTAATAACTTTTTTAAAACCCCAAAATTACCTTTTATTATTTAAATTATCTTTTTCACATATCCTTTATATCATTTAGTACTTTAACATCCCAAACACACCCTGTTGGCGACAAACAGTAGCCTAGATCAATAGTTCCCACAGAAACTGTTTAGTCATCACATTTTAAACTTGAATTTTTTTTTAAAACTTTCTCATAAAAATCTGAGCCTCTGATTTTTCGGTGGAAGAGCGTCGAGATTCTTCGCCATTTTTGTGATTATTCCGTCCCACACTTCCGTCGACTTCAGACGACCAATTTATAATTTACCAACGTCTAGCAGCTAAATGACTTAATTTTATCCAAATATGAACACGCAATTTTGGAAAAAGTAAAAGTGATTTCTTATTTTCACAAGCGTTCATCATCCATTTCATAAATTTTTTTTTGTACAATATCTGAGTAAAAAAAACGAAAAATTACGGAATTTTTAGTTTATGCTAAAAGTAATTTTATGCAATGTAAAGTAATTTACTGTTATCACAATTTTTGTGACAAAAACATTTTAATACAAAAAGTAAATTGATAATTCTGGATTTCTACAGTAATATTTAATTGGTAAATGTATTTCTTTGACTTGAAACATTTAGAGCTTTCAATGAAAACCGTGAAACTTCAGTGAAGAAAGATATTAATCTTCAGTGAATAATTTATCAGATTATATGGCTTACTTGAAATGATTTAATAAACAAATGAACTATTTTTTAATCATGAACATTTTTCAGCACACTGATCCTGATTATTCATGTGCCTACGTGATACTAACAACATCCGAAGGTGATAAAGGCTATGGACTCACTTTTACCATAGGAAAAGGAACGGAAGTTGGTGAGTGCGAGAAATTGTCAATATTAACATTGTTATAATTACAGTATCACATTGTTATAACTAAATTGTAGCATTGTTATAATTACAGTGTTACATTGTTATAATTAAATTGTTATATTGTTTTATTGCATTGTTACATTGTTATAATTACAGTATTATATTGTTATAATTAAATTTTTATATTGTTATAATTGCATTGTTACATTGTTATAATTTATTTTTTATGTTGTTATAATTGCATTGGTACACTGTTATAATTACAATGTTAAAAAGTGTGACATAAGATTGCAAAAGAATCCATGAATTTTTCAGTTGTTACCATTATTTGCAGAATGAATTAACAAATTTTGTGGTAAAACCGTAACTTTGATCCACCGCAAAACTGGTAGATCACTCCCCATGTTGCTTAAAATAATTAATTTCCTTTTTAGCTTAATTAATTTAAATAATTATTATTTTTATTTATTAAATATTATTTATTTTTAATATTAGTCTGAAAAACGTTTGAGAAATACTGTAACTTCTCCATAACAACGATATGAAATCTTTTATTCTTGTGAAAAATAAGTAGAATTTAGTAAATTAAGAGTTTTTTGATGACTTGTTAAAGTGTTTTCGTAAGAAATACACGCTTGTTGTTTTTGTTTGTGAATTGAAATATCTTCACCTGGAGAACCGGAGGTTCATTTGAAGGATCCTCCGGCCCGGTTCTGGTTTTCATAGACTCCACGCGGAGCTTGAACCCATCTAATTATGTCTCGCAATTTATAACCCTGTTCAAATGACGAGGATAATGAGTAGAGGAATTGGAAGTATATTTAAAGCAGTGATTTAAAGGAATCTTAAATATTATTGTCCTTGAAAAACTGTAATTAACAACAAAAGAAATGTTTTTTTTATTATATTCGAAGAATTTCTTTGCTTTTCAGGGAAATATTTTTTTTAGGTAGGAATTAATGTAACGCAACTTTTTCTTCGTTTTTTTTGTACATTTAGTCGTGGCAGCGGTGAAAGCTTTGCAGTCCTTGGTGGTTGGCAAATTACTCAAGAATATCTTTGGTGACTTTGGGAAATTTTGGCGAGAATTAACAAGTGATTCTCAGCTTCGATGGGTAAGAAGATAATTTAATTAAATCGATATGCATTATACTGGATTTTCTAGACACTATTTGACTTCAGAATATCTTTGCATGGATTAGTTTAAACAACAATTTGTAACTATATCAAGTGCATTATTTATTTTACAAAACCTCAATATTGTAAGCTAAGTTATGCAAAATTTGTTCCATAATTTTTAAGTCCCTTTTGGTAATTGAAGATATCCCAGTGGAATTAGATGAGCAGTTTGGGACTATCTATATTAAATTTAATACTTTTTTTTAAAACTCTCGTCAGTAAAATATATTTTTAAGTATTTCAATACCTTGTTGCAAAAATATTCTTTCATATATTTAATTGAGCTTTGGTTTAAAATAATTTAATTATTTTTTGTTTTAAATATAATAATAAAAAAATAGGAAAACATATTTCGACACAAATTTATTTTTATAATTTATATAAACTAAATTTAAGAATATTATAAATATAAATTTAGGTAATATACCTATTTCCAAATCAAAATTATTTTTGAATATTAAGTTTAACGAAATAGTTAATTTTTATTTCATTTTTTGTTATTCAATTCAATAAAATATGAGAAGAGTGAACAAGCATTTTGGATGTTTAATTATAACGTTGATACAAATGTTCACTGCAGTTCAACAAAATAATTCAACTTTTTACTTCGACAGTAGGTGGCGACACTATTTGAAACGCACAACGAAATGAGGATACAATGAATTAAAAAAATATTTTAATAATTCCTACTTAAAAAGTATTTGTGAATATTATGTATTCAAGAAACAGTACAAACAACATGACTGTATCATTGGCAGTAGATGTGCCACAATATGCCAAAATTAAAATTTTATATTTAATTGTTGGCGTTTTATCGTAAGAAATATCCACGAAGAGCTATTAGTTTGCTAATACAGAGTGAATATCATTTGATTTTTCGTTAGAAATTGCATTTCGAAATCAAAAGTAAGTCGCAACACAAATAGCATGTAGTATTTTAGGTTAACAGAGAGTCACGATTTTAATGACCACTTAATTCGCTTCCTATAACCGCCATCGTGATTTATAAATTATTTTTTAAATTTTATTTTATAAAAAGAAATATTTAGATTATGAAACACATTTTCCATTCTTTCAGTGGTATTATAAATAACTACATGCATGAGTTTATGGTATTTATGTATTAGCCCAAAGTCGTTTGTAGCTTCTATTAAAATGCTTAACGCATCGAATACAGGACACGTAATTAAAAAACCCGTCATAAGGATGAGGTTGACAAATGAGCTGAGCTGGCTTATTACGTAAATCGGAATACTGAGACCTTTTTAGGGAGTATGTAACATGCAACAGCCCTATACATATGAACCGTTTTTTTTTTTGGGGGGGGGGGGGGGGGCATTATTGATTGAAATAAGATTTTTCAAAACTAACTACGGACAAAAACTTATTGTGCTGCAGAAGATGGATTGTCAGGAAATGGCTGGCTATTTTAACTCACAAGACTGGTTATACAGCAATGTGTCTGTAAATTGCCCAGACTGACGTGAAACCAATTTTTAGATCCCAACCCAGCTTTGTGCCACTTTTTATTGATCCACTGAAGATACGAAAGACTGAGGTAATTTTTCCCAATCTGGGATTCGAAATCAGGACTTGTGTCATCGTAGTGTTAAGTTATACCACTCAACTATAATGCTTCAAAACTATAAGATAAACTCTTAAAACAAAAGAGTGAAATCCACTCCAGTAGGAGAAGTGAATTTTCGACACTGCACTGGAAAGGAGTGAATATTAACTCAGACTGAGTAAAAATCGCTCGTTTGTTTTAAAAGTGTAGCTTAATAAATTTTTTAAGTATTTTTAGTGTGTCGTGGTTTTTTATTCCATGGAATTTATTGCTTTGGACTGTTTAATGTACACGCACCTGTGTCAAGAACTTTTGAAATAATTATCGCAAATCATTACTTACACTCCTTCATTATAAACACATGGAAATTTTGCATGACTTAAAAAAGCAATGTCTTATTATTAAAACCTATAATTCATTTAAACTATGAATTAAAACCTTTTACGATCTCGTGTAAGACATTTATTTTTATAATTTAATAATTTAGTTCTCTTCCTACGAAGTCTTAATTCTAAAGAATGTAAAATAAGCGTTTAGTTTTCGTTGAGTGAACTACTTTTATGATTTATGACGAATTTTTTTTGCTGGTGAAATACACCTCATTTACTTGAATATCCTCTTTAGATAGGCCCAGAGAAAGGCGTGATACATTTAGCGACAGCGGCCATAATAAATGCTTTGTGGGATTTATGGGCGAGAAAAGAAAACAAACCATTATGGAAACTCCTTGTTGATATGGTAAGCATAAAGAAAATGCTTAACAGCTTTAAATGCTTTTGGAAAATAATATAGTAAGCTATGTTTTTTGTGTAATAATTGGTTAGTATACATATCAGTTATTATTAAAACTAAATCTGAAATAATAATTATAGGGGCATGTGAATGTGATGTAGGGAAATAAAATACAATTTATGCCCTTTGACGGTCAGTGAAAATTATAACTTAAAAAAATAAAATTGGAAAACTGTTTATCATTTAAAATAACTTTTTAAAAAACGTTGTATTTATGTTAAAATCGAATGTTAGTATGATATGAAATCGGATTTCAATAAAAAATTAAACATTAAATTAAAATGAAAAATAATATATGTGTATTTTTAACTAGCATATGCTATTTTAAATTTTATTAAATTGCTTACAGATGTTGTTATAAATAGCACTCACGTAACTTTTTTGAACTTTTTTTTAAAATTTCACAGTGTGTAACAATAGTATTCAACTGGTAGAATGTAAGGTTATATTAATATTTAATTTGTTAAGATCTCCTAAAATCCTATAGAAATAGCATTAGTTTATGTGACACTTAATAGACTAAATACGAATGGACTGCAAAATCAAAACATTAGTGTTTAAAGGAAAAAAAAAACAACCACTTTGTGAAGAAAATTAAGAACAAATGTTTTTATATCTAACCCACTCGTTATACCTTTTCAATATATTTTTCATGCACTTAAAACCGAAAAACTTATTACCTATTTTATTCTATAAGTAATTTAATAACGGTCAAATGGACGTTTCGAACAATTTGTTGATATATATTTTGTCATTTCTTACAGACTCCTGAACAATTGGTATCCACTATTGACTTTCGATACATGTGAGTATCGGATTTCCTTTTAAAATGTGAAGTTCAATCGACTGAAGCTATTTTTCCACGTTTTTCGTAATTTTGTTGAGGCCTTTGATCTTTGTGTGTTTTACTCTTACTTTTCGATTTTTTTTTATAGATCGGATGCTATTACAAAGGAAGAGGCTATTGGTAGGTAGTTGACCTGAAATATATTTTACAGCAAATTTTGGAAATGTTATCGACTGATTTCGATTTTTGTTATGAGATAAAATCTGCAAATATTACTGACTTCACACACAGTAAAATGTAAGAATCGTCGTGTCTGAAGAGATATTCTGGTTTTAAAGTGTTGCAAGAAAAAAAAAGCCTTGGTTTTTGAAAAAAAAATTGCAGTATGGATAAAAAAGTTGTCTTAATTCAATTGCCTAAAGTTTTAGTAGACATAAATTCAAGTACCAAATACCCTTAAAAATGAATAATTTATCTATAAATTCGCACCGTAAGTCACAATTATTGAAGTACATCATGTCTAAAACACCTTTACTTAAAGAATTGTTTATGTGTATTTCTGAGCAAATAAAAAAAATTGGTTTTAAATGCTTTTTCGAAAAATGCATATGAATAACTTTTTCTAAGAAAATTCGTTTTCAAGTAAAATATTATAATTAATCATTTATAGCTGTATAGATACAACTGTATTAAAACAATAAAGGATAGCACACTAATAAATAAGGTTGGAATTGTTTTAAAATCTCAAGTTAGTATTTTAACATATAAGATAGGTCAATAAACAATTCAAAATAAAGTAAACATTTCAAAATTAAAACTGAACTGTTAAAGTGTTTTAAAATCTCCAATTAGTAACAATGCTAAATAAATAAAACCAATCCAATATCAAACAATCAATAAACAATTCAAAATAAAGTAAGCAATTCAATATTAAACAATCAATCGACAATTTAAAATAAGGTAGACAACGCAATATAAAGATGAATTAAGGTTATAAGTCTTTTAAAATTACAAATTAGTTTTCGATATCAATGATAGCTCAAGTACTTAACAAACAATTCAAAATAAAGTTAACATAAACTGTACTTAACAAACAATTCAAAATAAAGTTAGCATAAACTCATAAAAGAACTTCCTAAAAATGCACAATTAAAAAAAATCTTCAGAAAATAAAATATTTGGAACGAAAGATTTGAAGTATTTACAGTATCTCTGAGTGTCATTCAAATGAATTAATCCACTTAAGTGTTGAAAATGACCTGATTCTAATTGTTGAAATATTTTTTTCAAAACAATTGGTTAGCTGCAAGTTGGATAAGTACCTGGATACTAATTCTTCTTAGTCCTATCTACTTTAGCATAGTATTTTTTTTAAAAGTCATATCGACTACTTCAAAACTCAAAATCGTACATTTCTTTTGCGAAATATGATTAATCTCTACTTCAGATAGTAGAAATGGTTGCTAAAACTATCGCACTAATAGGTCTTTGTACAAATGAATAATGTTAAAAAAGTATTTTTTTTAAATTGAGAATATTGAAAATATTTTTATTGCAAGGAAAGTTTTTTTTAAAAAAATATTATTAAAACTCAATAATAAATTTTTTTTGTGTAAAATATGATTGGTTCTTACTTCAGCTATAATAGAAATAAATAGTTTCTAAAACTTTCGCACTAATAGGTTCTAGTAACAAGGAATATTTTTTAAAATGTTTATTCTTTCGGGTAAGAATATTAAATATATTCTAATTAAAATAATTTTTTTATACAAATATTATTAAAACTCAATAATAGAATTTTCGTGTAAAATATGATAATTCCTTACTACAGCTAATAGAAATGGTTGCTGAAACTTTTACATCAAGATGTTCTCATGACAAGGAATATTGTTAAATGCGCCTTGTCACTTTAAGATATAATTTCAATATGTTTCATGTTTTTAAGAAAGATTATTAAATGCCCAATTATTCATTTATATATGTGCTATCGAAATAATTTTTAATTAAAATGTTAACATTGTAACAATGTAATAATTGCCTTGTTCTTATCATCAGAATTATAGATTGGAAAAACATTTCATAACTTTAATAAAAGTGTTTTTTTTTTGGGGGGTCTCATTTCAATAATTTATTTTTGATAATTGTCGATAACTTCAATTTGTTCTTTTAAATTTTAAATATGCAATTATTTACTTTTTATTTCCATAAATATGTTACTAATTAAATATAGATTGTTTTTTTCATAAAAAATGATAAGAAACTAATGTTTAAATAATTACGGTAAATGATTTTTCCATTAATTTCTCTAACCTCCTCCGAATGTTGTAAAAAAAAAGTCCATTTTATTAATCACATCAACATAATGTTTGTTTTTTTACAGCATACTTAAAGAAAAAAGAAAGCGGGAAAAAAGAACGGGGTAAGATACCATATTCATTGCACTGTTAATTGTGCTGATATAATTAATAGACTGAAGTTGGAACATATTTGATTCTTTCTATCGCCGAACCATTAGAATTTGGCGCAAAAAAGTGTTGGGAAATATCGCCAGCTACAGTTACCGCAAAATCTTTCTTTATTGATATTTCATTAAGATTTTTTAAAAATTGAAGCTTGATGCTATCAATGGTTTTTGAGGCAGAAAAGTGTAATATTTATCATGGCTTCCTTTTTTAATGAGGAAAAGATTAGAAAAATGTTCTAAGTTGGTTTTTATGAGATAGGAAAAAGATATGCGCTTTGATGGTTATGATTTTGTAGTTTTTGGAAATTGGACAGATATTAATTTTTTTGGATGATAAAACTTTTTATATAAACTAAGTATCCGTGAATTACCTCATTTGCGGGTGTTTGTAACTTGATTGTTTTTTTATTTTTCAGATTATAGATTGTATATGTTTAATGTTTTCCCATTCTTTATCAAAAAATATTTTTTTGAAATGATTTTGATATATTCGTTCTTTTAAAATGATATTTGAAATATTAAGTTCGTAATTTGTTTATTAATTTTAATTGCTACAACACAGAAAAGTTAAAAAGTTAATATTTGGTTTTTAAAATGGGAGTTGTTTAGAAAATGCTAGTGGTACTGATAAAAAAATATCAGAAGATGCTGTGAATTGTTGAGAATGTGTTGTTGGTGAATGTGTGCTGGTGAATGCTTTTTGTTGAGTGTGCTATTTTTTTTGCATATTTTTGAAAACATTAGGTTAGAGGAAAAAATCTGATATAATGCGTTAAGTTAGCACTTTTATAACTTTGATAATTTAAAGTTAACTCTAAGTGATGGTTGTATTTAGAATTCAAAGTGTTAATGGCAACTATTGAATAAAATATGGCAATTATGGATGGGAAAATGTTACCAAAGTACTAGTTATTTAGCAGTTTTATAATTTCATACATAGAATTTTTAGTTATTGCACTTCTAATATAGTCCCAATACTTTTACATTTGCTTTTTTTGCATTCGCATTGTAATGTTATCGGATTAAAAGTACTATAATTATTTTCAGCTAGAAAAGACTTAAGTATAAAAACATATAATTGTACACATCAATAAGTAAATAAGTGTTTTTTTTTAAACAAATATAGGACTGGATGTATTTGACTTAAACCTTTGTTATTCTTATGCACTTACATGTTTTAATTTGAATAAATTAACTATTTAAACTAAATATTTATTGTAGAAGCTGAATTAAGAAAAGTTGGGTATCCGGCGTATTGTACAAGTGTAGGCTGGATAGGTTACGCTGATGAAAAGATTAAAAAGGTGATTTTATATTTTATGAATATTTATAGAATATTTATTGTTATAGGAAAAATCAAGTGTTCAAAATGTTAAATGCATGATTCATTCAAATATGTTTCCTTTTGAATTCATAATTTTTTTGGGTAAAATAATAAAAACTAGGATTGTGAAACCCAACAAGACTTTCAATCGTCTCTCAATAATGAATATTTAATATGCTCGAAATAGGTAAAATAATTGTAAAAAAAGTTTTCACCTTTCAGAAATACCTTTAATACTATTTTTTTATGACCGCTACTCTTTGCGCCCCCCATATGCAATTTCTCTACAAAATCTTATTCTGACATACGGCAAGTACTAGGAGCTCGTGTATTAATTTGAAGTCTAAGACTATTTTAGTTCAAACTGTAGAGTGGTTTCAGGCAGACAGAAAGACAAACGAACCATTGTTCAAAAACCTAATTTTTAAGAATCAGCACCTGCTAAAACGTGAAGAAAATACAGAACAGAATAATCTTTCGGAATTTCACCCACATTGCAATACTTTCATTAGAAAATATTTTTTTCTGGTAATTGAAAGTAAAGAGCAATAACTGAATCAATAAGAACATTAAAAAAATTGTCAATTTAAAATAATGACAACACAAATTATTTTATCACAGTCAAACTACAGATAGTAACAATGTAACTAGATATAGTAATAATGTAACTAGAGATAGTAACATTGTAACTAGAGGTAGTAACAATTTAACTAAAGACATTAACAATGTAACTACAGATAGTAGCAATGTAACTAGATATATTAACAGTGTAACTCTCTCTTACGGATAGTAACAATGCAACTACAGATAGTATATAATTAGTCAAGCTTAGTTAGAAAGATAACAATGATTCTTTTTTTTATAACAATGCCTATTTAAATTTTAAAAGATAATCGGTTGTAGATAGTACAGGTTTCAAATGAACTTATGATATTTAATAATATTTATTATAATAACTTAGCATATGATATAATAACTGATATATAACTTAACTTTTAGATAGCTTATTATATGATAACTTATATAATATTCGACACATTACGTCGAAATACGATTACCTTACTATTAAGTAGCCTTTTGGCTTACATAACTGACATTCAATAATTTGGACTAAGTGAGGTACGGCTTTGGTGAGTGGTATTGAAGCATATTACTGACTTAAACACGGCTGATGCAAGTATGGCCAGACATCACAATGATTGACTATTAATTAAGGTAGGCGAATACCCAAAATTCTAAAATTTTTACTATTACTTTAATCTTTTCCAAATTTGGCATAGTGATTTCAAATATAATGAGCAATTCTATTTAGGCAATTTTTTTATTTAAATATAATTGATTTATTTTAAACGGTGTTTTTCAATTAAAAAAAGGGGTTTACGCTAACACTTCTAGCATAAAAAGTTTTATATTAATTTACCTGAAATTTTTTTGCAGATGCTCTTTCAATATGTATCTGTGCTATAAGCCTCTAACAGCTGTTGTAAATATAGTAGTTTTTTTAAAAAAATTTCCAAGTGTAAATTAATCGAAAAAATCTTTTTTTTAAAGTTAATTCCTAATTCTGATTTTTTTAAAGTTAATTCCTAACATTTTTCTTAATAACTCTTTTTCTTGTAATTTGTATGGAACTCTAGAAGGTCATTGCATGTGTATTAGTTCAAAACGAAGAATTTAACACATAATTAATGTTTAAAGGGGGACACTTCAACTTGGTAGACTTGTTAGCGTAAACCTCCTTTTTTTAGTTGAAAAACACCGTTTAAAATAAATAAATTATATTTAAATAAGAAAAAATGCCTAAATAGCATTATTCATTATATTTGAAATCACTATGCCAAATTTGGAAAAGATTAAAGTAATAGTAAAAATTTTAGAATTTCATTGAAATTTGGGTATTCGCCTACCTTAACTGGGTAAATGTAAAAATGAGCCAAGTCAACAAACGGATTTCCGTGTACGTTTCGTCTTTCATAAAAAACAATGAAATAAGAAAAATATTAGGAAATTCTTCAATGGACGTAGCCTCGTTTTACTTTCAATTAATTAATCTTTTAAAAAAAGTATAAGGCAATGGATAGGGGGGGGGGGGGGGGAGAGAAAATCCAGAAAGGAGATTTTGTATTTTTTCCACGTTTTGGAGGGTTCTGATTATGAAAAAGTGGTTTTCGTACATTGGTTCTATTTGTCTGTAGAAACTCTACAGCTCAAACTAATAGTTCATCGACTACAAACTTGGTACCCGAGTTCTTAGTGCCTGACGAATGTCGTATTTTCAAGGGGTTTCTCAAGGGACAACTTTTAAGGTTTTAACGTTATTGGAATTTACTTATAAGGTACAAAATTACAATGAGTGGTTATTGGAAATCTTGTAGGGTTACACACTCATAGTTTATATTTAAAATATATAAGAATTATCTTAACATTGAAAAAAAATACTCGTGGGGGCAATGGGAATGGACAGTGGAATTAAGTCAAAAATACACCAAAGGAGAAGTTTATTTTTAAATTAAGTCCAAGAAAACGTTTGACGCAGAGCCTTATAGGAAACTCTTTCAAATTATTTTAATTAAAATAAATCAAAGTGATATTATTACTTATTTTTTGGACCTTAGACGTATTTAATTTCTTAATACTTTTATGTTATTATAACTTTCATGTGAGAAAATATAGAAATAAAAAAATATTTAAAAATATTTTCTAAAGAATGTGTAAAAACCAGTTTCTTTAGCCACACGTGTAGCTTTTCAACTGTTTTTTCAATTAAAATTTCAATTATCTGACATTGTTTGCTTGAAAAGATATTTTAAACTTGGAAACGTTAATTTAGTTTGCAATTTAGATTGCGGACTTAACTTAACACGTGCATAAATATTTACTCTACGCGTTGTTTTAAGCTACGTTATTTTATAATACGTTAGACAAACGTTAGAGAATGTTTGTATTTCTGTCTGAAATGTTCTGCCGTTGTCACTTTCCATGAGAATATTCTTTTAAATGTGCTTTTTCTAAAGATGTTTATATTCAGTCGAACGAACTAATATATTAGAATAATATTTTTTTATACTTGAAAAGCGCTTAATGTTATTATTAACAATTTTATATATTTTCAGCTTTGCAAGGAAAAACTAAGTGAAGGATTCACAGCGTATGTTATTTTTAACTGCATTAAATACACTATAATAGTTTTATTATATACATATTTGTTTTACTTAATTATTGTATTATGTATAATAAAAGTGTAATTTAACTTTTATCGTCATAATCGTTTTAGCTTTAAAGCAAAGGTTGGGCAGAGTGTTAAGGACGACAAAAGGAGACTATCACTGATTAGAAAAGAAATTGGAGAAAGTAATTTATTAGTAGGTTTCAAAAGAAAAATTTATTTTTAAACTAATATTTTAATATTTAATTTTTTAAATATTATTAATGCATACATTTTATTTTATATAGGGTGATTTCAAATAATTATTTTTTCTTTAAAATTAATTAATTTTTTTTTAATTTTCATTTTTTTTGGCGATGATTAGTGAAATGAAACTCTGCAATAATGCATAAAGGTTCAATTAAGCAATGAAATATTGTAATAACGGAATATTATTAAATTGTTTAATTGTCTCTTTATACTTTGTTATATAGTTTTATTTTATTGATTCTCGCCTAATGATCTATAAAGGAACAATAATGCAATGTAATAAGACAAAAAATCCACAGCACGCGCTGTAAAAATGTGTTTCCAATTTTGAGAACAAGCTTTTTATTTTTTGAGAACATCATTGATTGAAAATATGCATTGTTCTCAAATTGGAGAAAATACGTATTTTTGAGAATGATTGAGTAAAAAAAAAGTTTACACCGGATCGAACCAGTGATGTGAGGGTCCATGCTAAGCCTATATAATTATAATGAGCAATATCCAAATGTGCCATAAAGTTATTTTAAAGTACTTGATTTTGACAATAGTGTTTTTAATAAAATGAGAAAATCGTATTATTCATCTTTGAGGGTTTTATTTACTTTTTAACAGTACAATTGCTAATTATATCTGCCATGTTTAGCATATCATAAGGATTTATATGTTAACACAATTTTATTGTTGTGTCCTGGTAAGGGAATAGTTTGTTTATGGAGCTTTTGTATTGTATCATTACCCTAACTCCTTTTGTATTTTGCAAACAAGTTCCAAAGAAAGACAATAATTTTTTTAAAATAAATTTTAAATTTTTTAAGTTAAAATACGTAATTTTTAGATAGTCCTGACCAGTACTTTTTCCTTTACAGTGTTTTTAAAAAAAATTTGTAAAAAAATTTCTATAAATGAGAGTTTAAAAAGGATACTCTATTTTCTTTTAAGTATATCAAAACATTTATTTTCGAAAACCTTTTCTGGAAAGTCTTTCAAGCTGAAAAGTAACTAAACAAAGGTTTTCTGTAAAAAAATTTAACTCCAAGAATGTTTTATGAAAAATTTCGAAATCGCATTGATTTATGAGGTTTACAAAGCTATTTAAATCCAAAAAACTTTTTCCCGAATCATTTTTCCATGTACTATTTAAGGATATACATTTCTCTCGATTGGCCTAAGAGAATGGTAAGTGACGTTTTTTATCAACATGAAATAATAGTCTATTTTTTTCAAGGACTACTTCCAAAATATGATATTTAAGAAACTACACCACTGGAGGTACTAGCGAGCTAGATTACTTTTCTGGTATATATATTAGAAAAATCGGAATAATGCAAAAATTAATTTGAACTTCATCTTTAAAATTATCCATGTTGATTGTATTTTTTTTAAATATAATGTATTTCGTTTAAATTATTAACAAGTTTATTTTTAATTCCTAATTGAATCCTTCAAAAGTTAATTAATTCATTTTGTTTTTTTATTTAATTAACTTTTCTTATTAAGTTAATCATTTTTGTAGTTAGTTAATTAAAATTGCTAATTTATTCCCTTTAATTGTTGATTTATTCTTTTTATTGCGAGTTACAGTTTTAAATATTGGCTGATATACTTTTTAATTGCTAAATTTTTTCTAACTATTAATCAGTTCTAAATAATATTAATTTAATTAACGTCACTCAATATATGCGAAAGCGTCTTGATTGTTTCAAGACAAATTTTTCTTATTAAATTAAGAACTTAAATATTGTGTAAATTTGGAGAAAATTACATTTAAATTTTAATACTGAAGTTATTGCTTTGCTTAAGAAACTTTACTTGCTTTAAGTATATCATTTATCTGACAATTAGAAATGCAAATTATTGCAACTAAATGTTTGTCATTTTGTCATTAAATAAATTATTGTACAATTATTTTCTCAGGTTTTATAAAGTCTTAGTTTAAGTTTTGTCAAATCAACGAAGTCTTATTTCTATGTCATAAAAAAATCGAGATTTTGTTCCGTTTTCATTCAATGTATACTTGGAAATATCAATAATGTTTTAGATCCTAGATTTCTTAAGCCCCGCATAGTTGTTTTGCTAACAAATTTGAAAAACATTTACGCTTTCTTTCTTTCTTATGTTTAATGATATTTTCTTCGTTTCATTTCGATATATATGAATAAGATGCGTTGGCGTATTTTCTTTTGTAAGTAATCCTAGATAGATATCCGTTTCTGTAAAATAGGGATTTTTTTTTGTGATTGTTAAGTGTACTATGAAATACGGACAGATGTTTAGCATCCATGGATTGGGATTTGCTTTGGCAAGGAATTTTTGTATTCAAATTTTGAAGGGATTTTTTTTGTATTCAATAATTTTAGCATCTTTAAAATTTTATTTTTTAAAACTTTGCTACTTTAGCAGATTTAATTTTATTTTGCATTTATACATAAATCTGGATTACGCAGTAAAAATGTAAATTGTTCTTAAAGCTTTTTTTTTGCTGTTTCATTTTATGTAGTATTAGTGTGAAAAATATTTTTATGGTTTCGTGAAATACAAAAACATCTTTTAAAGATTGTGGACAAGATATAAAAGCTAGCTGCAGCATTAATGACAAACAATAGCATTAAGTGCTCTATTTAAAGGAAAACAGAATATACGACGTGAAAAAAAAGTTAAGGATTGGTGGACCTTATTGCACCTTGATTTTTTTTTGTAATTTCGCGCAAAATTTAAATAGTTAGTCTCCAGCTATTTTTACAATAGATGGAGTGCAAATGTAAAAAGCTAAGGTCTTTTAACTAATTTTACTGACTGTCATTGTTAGTTTACCAGTACTGACTGTCGTAAACAATTACTCTAGTCCATATTTGACACGTTACAAAATTATAAATCAGACGGGAGTTGTGGTTCCAAGTTGTGCATTATTTTATGTTTCGAAACTTTTGTAAGGTTTTCATAGGTAATTTTGTGGCATACACATATTTTTAGTCTAGTTTGTCATTGAGATGGGGAAATTTGTTTCAGAGGATTAAAGAAAAACGAGCAATAGGAAAGGTATTGTTTCATTTCAATCAATCATAAGTTAATTTTTTAAACTAGGTAAATCTAGTTAAGGTAACAATGCGGGTAACTTGAAAACATGCATATAAGGGCAAAGCGGAAACATCCACACTGACTTCATAACTAACTCTATGCGTTTGTGATAGAGAAGCTGAGGAAATACATAAGCTCTTTTAAAATTGTGAGACGCCGTATATGATTATAAGATTGTATTAACATCCGCAAGGAATATACGATAATATAAGGAACATAAGATAGTAAGGGACATACATTGTTTACGGTGCAATATTCCAATAACGTTAGGTGGTTACACATATATTTTTTCTGACATTTTTACTTACAGTTTCTTATTTTTCTTACATTTAAAGGATTGTTTTTAAAAATCCCAGTTTAAATTAATTTCTTTTCATTTTATTTATGGATAAAATTTGCTTTTATTAAAAAAATTGTCCAGTGAATAGAGACCAACGATAGGCATATGCCATGCAAAAGGTCCAATAATCATAATATTTTATGCATATAACGAATATGCAATAAAATAAAAAAATATTTTGTAAAATTTCTAAGTTTTCATCAGCCTCATCCCAATAATTTTTCTCTATCTTGCAAGCAGAATGTCTCAGGGAACTACTTCGCTTTTCTAACAAATCCCATTTAATTTTTTTTAAAAACTAATGCAGTTCAAGTGTAACTAAAACTAGTAAATATTATCAAAAATTGCACCTTTTTTTCAACGACACTTGGTTACATTATGAAACGAGCATTTAAAACATATAGTGTGGTCTTCTTTTATGTTTGAAAGGGCGTAGGTAAAAGATGTAATGCTAAAAACGATATTTTGTGCCATATTCCTTTGTTTTTGCTTAAAGATACATCTATTCAATGAACAATAATATACATTAAGCAATGTTTCAGATGGTTGACGCAAATCAAAAGTGGGACGTGGATGAAGCCATTTCGTGGATGAAAGAACTTACCGGGTTCAACTTGCTGTGGATTGAAGAACCCACAAGTCCAGATGATATTTTGGGACATGCTGCAATATCTAAGGTAGAAATCATGTCTAGAATATTTCATTTTTAGATGTTCTTAACCAGTAGGGTTTGTTGTTTAGTTGTTCTTAACCAGTGTAAAACCAGTTTCAATTACAAAAAGTCTTAACCCAATTATCATTCATCTTATAGCAACTATACTATGTAAAATTTCAGTGACATTATTAGCAATCACAAGCCAACAAGTAGTTGAAAATAACAATAAAATATATATTATTCATTGCCAGTATTTGATTTCTATAAAAGTTTTACGAAAAATAGGCATATTTTATGATAAATATATTTTTGTTATCTGCAATATGAAGAATATTATTCTTCTCATCTTCTCTCTCTTCAAATTTATAATTGTTTTTATAAAACTTTTTGAAAATATGCATTATAAAACTAAACTGGTTTATAACTTACTGCTTGTGCAAAATTGCCTAAATTAACATAAAAATAATGACTGGTTTATTAAAAAGGTTGTTCTATACATAATTGATTTTTTTGGGGACTTACAAATCTAATGCATTATTTTTTAAGCATATTTATTATAACTGCATTCTTTATTAATAATCTAAGCTTATTTATATTCATAGCCAGAAGCAAACGCCATAAAACTAAATTAAACTGATGGGACTATTAGGGACCACTATATTATGCTATTGTTTGGAAATAATAAAAATATTGGTTGTGTAAAAGATGCAATATGTTTTTTAATAACTTTTTCTGAATAAATTAGCAATTAATATATAATTTATATTCAAAAATTTTTTCAAAGAAAGTTATATATACTTTTTCTAGGGAATGCGAGTATGTTTAATAAATATTTTATGGAAATATTTGGTATAATTTTAAATGTTTAAATTTTTTATAGGAATGGGAATTTTTCTGAAATGTCTTATTTTATATTTCAATCGTCTTTCTTAATATCTTATTCGTGTGAACTTTTTAAACATATTTTCCAATTTGTGTGTTCTTTTGTGTTTCATTTTTTAAAGCCAAAAATGAGTTCTTTCAAAAAAAGTTATTTTCTATACTTTAATACTAGTTTGCATTCTAACCCATATACACAACTCTAAACAATTTCTACTCAAAGTTTCCTGGAAGAAATGAGTTTACTACTTTTATCTACTTTTATTACTGCTTATAAAATGTCAATAGTAAAAAATAAATAATTAAAAATACAGTTTAATTAAAGCATAAATATTTTAAAATTATATTTTTGCATTTAAAAAAAGTAAATAAAAAGTAGCATTACGTCATAGTTAAAAAGCTTCCCATTTTGAAACATCCTTAAATAGGAAAATTTAGTCCCTAGCTATTAGGTTTTTAACTTTGGAAAAAGCTTCTCTTTAATATTAGAGATATCTTAAATTACTGGGAAAAATTACGCATAACTGTCAAGTAAGCTGAAATTTTTAAGAGGTTTTCTGTGGAAGGCAGATGCATGTTCATACTATTGTCAAGGTTCAATTTCGTTAACTATTATAGTATCTTATTCCCATTAAAAATAAATAAATGGGTACTTTTTTCGATACCATAAATCAAATAAATACAGTAAAAGTTAAATTTGGTAATCTATTATTGAAGTATCCCATCCCCTTAAAACATAAATAAACGGTTTTAGTAATTGATTTGTATTTCTTGATCTGAACAGCAGTTATTGAATATTGTTGTCTTTCAATGTTTGAACACAGTTAATGAATACTGTTGTCTTTCAATGCTTGAACGCAGTTACTGAATATAGTTGTCTTTTAATGCTTGAACACAGTTACTGAATATTGTTGTCTTTAAATGCTTGAACGCAGTTACTGGACATAGTTGTCTTTCAATGTTTGAACACAGTTACTGAATATATAGTATTTGAATGTTTGAACGCAGTTACTGAATATAGTTGTCTTTCAATGTTTAAGGCTTTAAAACCTTATGGTATAGGAGTGGCTACTGGAGAGCAATGTCAGAATCGAGTGATGTTCAAACAGATGCTCCAAGCTGGCTCTTTGCAGTTCTGCCAGATTGATTCTTGCCGACTTGGTGGTGTGAATGAAATTCTATCTGTCTACTTGATGGCCGCTAAATTTGGAAGTAAGTTCATGACACACGAAGCATTATTTTTACTTTATCATCGTTAATAACTTCAGTGAAAGATTTGATTATAAAAGTATATGCACCTTCAACAGAAGTCGATCACCTTTTAAATTATTTTTTCGTAAGTGTTTAGTTTAGTTCCTTTACCCTATGGCAGCATGAAAATAATTGGATTAGAGCGAAAGTTTGTATTTTCTCAGATATTTCGAATTTTCTCCAAAAATAGAACATGTTGAACTCTCAAATTTCAAAAATCTTAACTTCAGTTTAATCAACATACTTTTGCCAAGTTCCAAGTCAAACAAATACAAATGTCTAGTTTAAGAGTCTATAAGGTACAAACACAAAAATACACCCGCACATATAAAGTTTCATGCTCGGACGCGAGTAAATAAATTATGTATTCAGAAAATATTTTATGATTTATTCAAAACACTAAATTTTATATACTTAAAAAAATAAATTCAACAAAGTCATTTAAATAATACCCCGTAAAAATATTCCGCTACAAAATTTAATGCAACAAAAACATCAAAGACGTTAAAAGGGAAGACAAAAATCCCATTTTCTTTTCAAAAGACACGAAAACATTTATGTTCCATTAAAACGTTTAGCCCCAATCCCGTAAGCAAAAAATGCAGATCATAATATCGAAATATTGCCCGCCTTTCGGTGTACGTCAAGTATTAAGTGACAGAACCTTCCTTACGGCCCCGTGTCATGCAATTGAAAGGCCGTTAAAGGACCCTAAAAGAAGGGAGTCATTTTAATGTCGTTTGCTCCAACAGGTGTGTTGCATCACCTTGCGACATAAAGTGTCCCCCGCAAAGTTAGCTTGGATAGTTTGGTGAAGGTGTAACTGGAATTTCGGTTTAGGCTTTTAAGGACCACAAGTACAGGGTGGTTATAAAATAACGCTCGCTATTCGGAGTGGTCTGTAGTTTAAATGAATAATCCAAATGCATCAAAAATTGAGAAACTTACTAGTCAAGAAGGGGGAAAAAGAATGGAATCATAAAAAAGATAGAATCATAAAAAAATAATCATAAAAAAGAATAATCATAAAAAACACTCGTCTCTTGACCGGGGCTCTAAGTTACGAGGCATGGCCAATTATGGCCAATTACGGCCAACACATCCAATTACGCCTCGTAATTTAGAACTCTGGTCAAGTGACGAGTTTGTTTTTTATGGTTCCATCCCCCCCCCCTTCTTGCTTAGTAAGTGTCCCAAAGTATTTTGCATTTGGATTATTCATTAAAGCTAGATACCACTCCGAATAGCGAGCGTTATTTTATAACCCCCCTGTATTACCTGGGCCGACAATACGTCAATTTCGAGAATATATTGTAGGGTAAGGTGGGGTAAGTGGGCCACCTTTTTGGCATAATTCGACTTCAGACCCTAAAACCACTGGATGTAATCGGCCTAACAACTTATTTTTTTTGTGGTCCATTCTCTCATATGTTATTACTGTACCCATGGCAACCTTAACACAAATTGGCAAATAATAAATATAAAAAATATGTTTTTCTTTTTGGTCATCCGAGTGGCCCACTTGCCCCGCAAGGTGGGGTAAGTGGGCCACTCCCCTAATATATTTTTACACATAACTGGTAGAGATATGGTGGGGCAAGTGGAATAATCTACATGATTTTTTGAGTGTTTGAAAAAAAAAGTAATGATGTATCTTTAATAGTTCCCGCATAGCAACTTTTTCTGGCATGCAAGCTTACTACAAGAAAAAATACGTTAATTTTCATCTTGTCATTTTTGCAAGTTGTGTAAAAAAAATGTTAGGGCTACAGATTTTAAACTGACCTATGTCAATGAATAGGACTATGAATAGTGAATATGATAAACCCTATGAATCAGTGAATATGACTTTTTTTAAAGTATATTAAAGAGTTGGGGCAAGTGGGCCACCCCTGGCCCACTTACCCCGCCATTGTGGTGGCCCACTTACCCCAAACGCGGGGCAACTGGGCCACCCCAATTTTCTTTTAACCTTATTAACATCACAAGTACATGACACTACAGAAAGATACTATGTTTTATACACTTTCAAAATATATAACATTTTGTTTTGTATCGTGAACCGTTTGGAAATAAATAAACAAATAGTATGATGGCATGAATTACGAAAAGATGCAATTTTAAAAAATTTCACAAAAAGGATTGTACCTTGTTACATGCTTCAATTAAAATGATGACATAATGTTTCCTGCATCTATTGGGGTAAATACGTAAAAATATTGCAACAGATTTTTTTAACGTCCATAATTCGGGAAATGCCAGGGGGGGTGGCCCACTTGCCCCAATGGCCCACTTACCCCACCTTACCCTACATAGTTTCGGGTCGAAGATTTTTACCCCCCTAGCAACCATCCCATAATATAAAATTCCATTTGAGGTTTGAGGACACACGTGTCTTGTCCTTAAACGTTTAAAGTGGTTCGATTTTAGTCGTACTTGAAGTAACTATTGGTTGGAGTCAGATCACTTTTGGGCCCGGATGGCTCAGTGGTTTGGATCATTACGCCAGCAGTCTGCGTGCTGTAACGGGTGCGAGTTCCCGCCTTATCCCTGGATGTACTTTTTTTTCTCTGTGACAGTAAAAATTCTTTCTGTACCTGTCTTACTAGACAAAGGCTTATAAAGCGGGTCTCTGATCAAGCACACAAGCTGCAATATATATGTATCTACCCCTACCCCAGACCACTTAATTTTTAATTGTGGTCACGTACCTAGCCCGTTATCTGAATTGGCAACTAACACAATCGCATAAGTCGTAAGCTAGTCCATGGTGGAACTTTTATCAAACTCTTCGACTTTAGTATAAGTAATTTTAATAGATTTTATTCATTGCATTTGACATACGCTACCATTTATGCGAGCCAGGACTATATACAGACTGAAGGTAAAAAGCTTAGCAACTAGCTTAGACGTGGCAAATAGTTAAAAAATGAGATTCATGTTGGAGAAAGTTTCCAAATTGGAGAAGCACAAGATAGATTGGGAGCCCAACTCTTCCCCTGGCAATTTCGCCTACTGCAATTAAGCTGATTTATATGCCTTGATAAATACCTAGAAATAATTTTTGAAAGTGACTTAACCAGGAACTGGTCGTTCCTTTTTACTTCCGAAAAAAAAATCAGATTGTTGCGATTTTGCTACGTTGCCGGGGCCTTTGGAATTGTACCGCGTTAAATTTTTCAAAAAAAGGAGAGAAAGTGGTTATCAACTGTTCTGTTGTTAGAAATATTTTTATGAATGGAAAAAGATACACATAGAGCAACCATTGTGTCCCCTGCTAGAAGTAAAAAATTGAGTAGAGCTGGTTTAGTTATGTTTTATATTGCTCAGGTACTCTTACTACCAAATTAAACAATTTCCAAATAGTATCGGTCGATTATATAGATAATAAATTAGCAATGATAGTTAATAGTTGGAATAAAGTAAGAGTAAATGTGAGTTATCCTACATCGAATTATCTTCACAAACTTTATAGATCTCCAACGCATTTCCCATTTTCGTACCAATTTCTTCAAAACAGTCTTATTTTTGTTAAAACTTTGTCACCCCCAACTAGCAATCTCTAATACGAAAATAAGGAAGTGGCACTATGAAAGCGAGAAAGGTTTCTTAGTAAACGGAGGGGTTCTTTAAATAAAGTTCAGCCGACATTTTTATAACTTTGGGAAGATTGGAAGAAAAATGAATTGTGGTTCATGAATTTCTTGTTTCATTTCGGGTTATTTATGCATTTTTGACGCTGGGGAAATATGATTGACTTTGAGTGCTAGTAAACTAAATTTTTCAATATATATTTATGGACTTTTTTATACGATTTTTTATGAGTTTTAAGTGCAAAAAAGTTGGGGGAAGTTAATGTCAAGTGCTTGTCATCATATTTATTAGGTACACAAATTATTTTTTATGTATTAAGTTTGGTTCGGAAGAATTTTAAATAGCTAGATATGCAACATGGGAGAAAGGCTACATAGCAGCAGAAGCTACAATGCATTCTAACTTTTTTATGATATTACAAACATATCAGAATTTATACAAAGTAAATTTAACATTCGTTATTCAATAAAATAATTGTTAAAAAAACTCTAAAATAAAGTGACAAACGTGATCTGAATGTTGGCTTTTCAGTTGAAAGCCTCTTTCAAAAAGAAAACAAGTTCTACAGGGTTTTCTTTCTAGCTGGGTAATTAGTCGTTCCCATACTGGCCACGAAACCAGAAAAATGTCAAAAACTTAACTTTGTTTGGCTATAGTAGTTGTTTGAAGTCGATTAAATTTGTCGCTAAAATTATATAAGTGTAGGGTTAGAATGAATAAAATGCATGTTTTTTAGACAAAAAAGTGCAGTATTCTTTTATCAAGAGTAGTAGATTATCTTAAACTTCACTTTCGAATAAAGCTGTTATTTTTTAAACTCATTTTATACTCAATTCTGTATAATTTAAAAAATTTGCAAAAGTAATCATTAAGTTTCATTCATTTGTTACATAAAATTTTGAATTATTAACCTCTTCTTACTCGGCACTACTTTACTATATTAGTCCTTTTATCGTAATTCTTCAGTTTTTTTTTTTAATTTTGAGATTTTTTTTAAGTAGAGGGAGTTAGGACACAATGATACCCTGGGGCACTATGATACACCCTATTTTTTTATTGCAAGACTGTTGCAGAACGTTTCAAAAAGTTTATAAAAACCTTGGTTTAAAAATATTTCTTAATTATTAACAAACGATTAAGCTGTGAAGTACTAAAATAATGATGAATATTCGCCAAAGCCTATCTTCATATAGTTATAGGGAAATATCTCACACATATATCATTAAATATTTAAAATATCCGATGACGTGATATGAAAAACGCATTATATAAGTAGACTTTTCGTCATAGTTCTATTACTTCAATGTTTTTTTTTTTATTTTCATCGAATTTTACAACTTATTTAAATGGGAACTTTAAATATAATAAACCTGGTTATATATAATAAGATATCACAATTTTAACAAGAATACTATACTTTAGCTGAAATTTTTTTTGTGTATCCAGACACAAAAATATAACATTCAACAACACCAATTTATTATACATAAAACTGATTATTTTCCAACATATTCCGAGAACAGACCCTTCTTACATCTTCTATATATTTGCCGGGTATTTTTTTTTGTCTCTTATCCAGTAGGGACTTTCCGTAAATGATTAATTTTCTCGTCTGCTTTTTTTTTGTCGTCCAGTTCCCGTGTGTCCCCACGCGGGGGGAGTGGGACTCTGCGAGTTGGTCCAGCATCTGTCCGCTTGGGACTTCATCTCGGCAAGTTCATCTCTGGACAATAGGTAAGGATTAGCCTGCTTAAGATAAGGCCGGAGATTGTGAGTTGTCGGCAGCGAACGTGAAGATTAGTTCTGTTAAAAAAAAGGAACATCGCCTAATGTTGTAAGATCGGAGAAATTGTCTGTATTCTTTCTACTTGTATCTGTCTACGTTTCATTGAAAATATTGTCTAATAACCCGAAATAGGGTGTTTAGCATCAAAAAGGAAGATTGGTTTGCTTGCGCTTAAACTAAACAGTGATATTTTAGCAAAAAGGGACAATATCAAATGTTGTAAAATTGACAATATTGCCTAATAACCGGAGATTGTGAGTTAGGTATCGAAAGTGAAGATTAGTTCTGTTAAAAAAAGGAACATCGCCTAATGTTGTAAGATCGGAGAAATTATCTTTATTCTATCTAGGTGTATCTACGTTGTCTACTTTTTTAATTTTGAAAATATTGCCTAATAACCCGAGATGTCGTATAATAATGATAATTTCCTTATATTTAATTTTTGCCCGGCTTAACAAAACATTTTTTTAATGTTTAAAAATAAAAAAAATTTGTATCCAAAATTATTCACGATAAAAAACATATCACAATCTCAAGCCAATTACGAACTAGAAACAAACACCAACAACGTTATGTTTTTTTTAGAATAAAAATGCATTCCATTTATAAATTCTAATTTTCTCCCGCCAGAGTGATCGAATACGTGGAGCATCTGCACGAGCACTTCGAAGCACCTGTGGTTATGAATGACGGTCGTTATACTTTGCCATTCAGTCCCGGTTACAGCACAAAAATGAAGGACCAGACGATATCCGATTACGAGTACCCGGATGGGAACGTATGGAGAAAGATGTTCCTGGAAGGCAAGTTTGCGGAACCTCAACTACCGAAGTAGCCATTTCATTGGTCATTGAAAAAAGAGGAATGAAAACGGAGTAAATGGAAAAGAATATATTTGTGAAAGTTCTTGAGGAAGAGAGATTGATAATATTGGTTTGATTCGGTTTGGTACTTGATGTGAATATTTTTATAACTATTTAGATTAGAATAAAAATAGATTATGATGTATCTCTTAGTCTTTATATTTTTTTTAATTTTTTTAAAAATGAAATTGGAAATCTAAGCAAAGATATGATACACGATCAGCTATTTGAAAGGACTTAATTTTGAGACGTACAGATATGTAAATTTTTTTACTAAATTTCTTTGCCCATTTTCAAGTAAAGTAAATAAAAAAAGTTTTCGAAACTTTATGCAAGCATTTAATTTTACTTCAAACCTGAAGGAATTGTACACTCCACATAATGCATCATATTGTTTATTAGAAAATATTTGAATTGAATAATGCACCTTAAAAATTGTTTCATTCTTTAACTACTCAAAGTATATTAAAAAATTTCGAACTGTCCCAGATACTTATATTATCATGTAATGTAAGTAAAGTTTTATGTTGAACGTTTCCGGTTGTCAAATTTTCTGGCCTCCATGAGGCGCTTCAACACTGACAATTATGCCTCTTATTTGAGAACCGCTGTCAATGACAAGGTCGACACTTATTCATTTTTTAAAACCCACTACCATTCTTTTGAACAAATTTCAATAAAATGGTTATGGTCTATCTATTCGACCAGAAATACCACCAAAAGATTTCATAAATAAAACCAGGGTAATAATGAACCCCGACATATTTGAGTTTCCGACATCTTCTATGTCATATTTCTATTATTAAAATAAGTCGATCTTGTTCTTTTGTACCCAAGGGCAACCCTGGGTCAAGAACAAGAAGCAAACAATAAGGTAATCAATCATTCACGAAAAGAATACGAACTCCGTATTTTTATCTTCTTCGATACTTTCTTTCGTTAGAGTTAGGGATTATTAAGGATTTCTTGTTCGGTGCCCTGCTTCGTTTGTTTAGGAACTCTTTTAGGTATGCGAATCTGGGATTGAATCGTAGATGGAACTGTATTTTTGGAATGAAATTGAAGGGGAAGTTTTTATTCGAAAGGACTAGAAAAGTTTGAAAATTAATTATAGGGAGTTTCGGTAACCGAAAGCGAATGAATAAATTATCCTCTTTTGGAATTTTTGATGGCTTTGAAATTTGCTAATTGATCGAAAGAGTTTGGTTTCAAGGGTTTTTTGGATGGAAATTTTAGTGTGAGTTAATGTTTTGGTTTATTTAATAAAAAGGACGTTAATTATAAAAAATATTATGTAATTGAAGAAACATAATTTTGTAGTTAACTATGCAGCTATCACATAGAACAATGAATATTAGCCTAAGAAAATCTCTTTATTATAAATGCAAAACAATGATGTAACTTAGGTTAGATTAACCTGACTGCGCTTTTACAATCCCATATAAGAGCTATATATAGCTCTGCTTCGTTTGTTTAGGAACTCTTTTAGGTATGCGAATCTAGGATTGAATCGTAGATGGAACTGTATTTTTGGAATGAAATTGAAGGGAAGTTTTTATTCGAATGGACTAGAAAAGTTTGAAAATTAATTATAGGGTTTTTCGGTAACTGAAAACTAATGAATAAGTTATCCTCGTTTGGAATTTTTGATGGCTTTGAAATTTGCTAATTGATTAAAAGACTTTGGTTTCAAAGGGGTTTTTGGATGGAAATTTTGGTGTGAGTTAATGATGATGTTGTGGATATGGATAAATATTATATGGGACAAAAGGTCTCATAAACTGCTTCAGCGATCTGCAGACAGTGGTCCTCATAAAGATCCTCGTGGGGCGAGTTGGTGATTTACTGCAATTTTTCCAGGATGGCTGGACAAGATAAAAGATGTTTTGGATCCAGTTCCGAGCTTTGGTTAATTTAATAAACGGACGTCACACAACAATAAAAGATATTATATAATTGAAGAAATATAATTTTGCAGTTAACTATGCAGTTATCATATAGAAATATTAATATTAGTCTAAGAAATTATCTTCATTATAAACGCGAAACAATATTGTAACTTAAGTTAGATTAACCTGACTGGGCCTTTACATGTCCATATAAAAAGTAATATTAATAATATAATCCGATATTGAAGTTGAAACTATTGAACTATTGAAACTGAAGGGAAAACTATTTTTTAAAGCTTTTCCAATTACGTTTTTATTGCATGATATAGAACTTACTTTAAATAATTGAATCAGTGAGTGCAGAAACCACTCCAGTATAAAAATATGCAATCTGTGCAAAAATAGATGAAAAGAATCTTAAAAAAGGTAAGATGCGTGTTGAGTGCAATAATTACTTTAGGCTGTTGAGTTGTTTCGTAGATGCATTAGGCCTTCAGATGCACTTTACCAAGCATGCGTCTAAAATGGTTTTTTCACTCTCCAATTGAATGGTACTGTGTATATAAGACTTTGTAGCCAAATAAATTCATTGTAAAATAAATTAAAATTAATATAACTAGACGTAAAATGAATTGTTAATTGAAAATATAAACTTTTAATGAATGATTACCTTTTTCCAAGTATTCATCTGTCTGTAGATAGATAAATAATAAATTTATTGCAATGGGCCTAAACCAGTTTACAATGGTTGGGCATAATCAATACATAATATCACTGCAATAATACAATAACTTAAAAGTAACATAAATCTATTACAAGGATACTTACAAAAAACAAACAAATGAAATACAAACAACGACTTAAATACATAAGAAATAAACACAAGGGAGTAAACATCTTTCTGTAAAAACCAGTTGAGTACAGAAGCAGCATAAGTCCAAAGCAATTTTTGAATTTTTGTAAGCCTAATTTACGTCGAATTTGAGTAGTTTTTGCATGTCAGCAACAAATATGCAGATTGAAACAAATAAATATTTGAAAATTTTGAGTAGTTACGAAGTTTTTCATTTCTCCTGAAGTTATGAAATTTGTGAATGAATGAATCTGCACTCCCCAAACCGATTAAATTGAAAAACAACACTTTATTGTATTTACATAAAATTAAATTTCAGAACCATTAAATTATTATCATCTAAGTTCATAAGTAGTTCTTCAGTTTCAATACAGATGGCAGCACAGCATCCATTCACGGACATCAGCAAAGCTACCATAGGAATCAATACTCCAATTTCCATACGCAGTCGAAAGCAATAAAGCTTCTAAGCTGTTTAAAGTTTTCTTTTCACACCATCTCCAGCAAATCGTTAAATTTGCCTTTCTCAATTTGAGTTTCTTGCCAACAATGACCCCCCTGGTTCGCATTAGAGCGCCTAGTTAGAAGGGGCAGGGAATCAGATTTGTTTTGCTAACTGCCTTTGGAACACTTAAATCGAGTTCTAAAAAAGAGAAGTTTATATTGGTATAGTTTTTTTTCTCAAAATGTATTATCATTGCGGATTTTTAGTAGCGGTTCGTAGTCTGTTTAGTTTGTTGTGTTGTTTTACCTTTTCGTTTCAAAAAGTTTTGTTTTTGTCTAAATTTAGTGGTATCGAGTGATTTGAAATGGTTCGAGATTATTTTATTTAGTATATTTTTTCGAAAACTTTTCTTTTGGTAATTCGAAAAGTAGAAGTGCTTGGTAAATATGTTTTTAAATTAGGTTGTTTCGATGTTTAAACTAAATAATTTATTTAAAGTTTAATGTTAATAATACATAAAAATCCTTTTCATGAGAAGTAAGATTTCTGATAAGAGATGTCTGGTAGGTTTAATTCAAAATTCATTATTGTAACAAAACTAACGATAATTTAAGCAATATTGAAACGTTTCAAAAAGTGACGTGAAAATATGAATCAATAACAAAATAAAATGCCAAAATATGTAGTTCTTGAAATAATATTTCGTAATATTTACTATATGTTTGCAGTTTAACGGTCAGCTGCTCAAAAAGTGAAAAATACTTTATAGCATGAAATCACTATGCTATAGATTTCTCAAATTAGATGTTGTACGTCCAAAACCAAGGTTAAAATGGGTACACGTTCACGTTACCTTGTAACACTTTCGTGAATCTTGCCGTTGTATTTTTTGTTCTTCGTAAAAGTTTTTAGGATTCTTGAAGTAAAAAAAAGCTTATTGGCGTTTTAATTGGTGTATTTAAGTTATTATTAATCTTATTGGTGTCTTACTGCGGAACGTTCTAGCCAGGGCTGGGCCGTTACTTGTTTAAATGTAACTCGTTACAATTACAATTATTTATTATAAAAAGTGACTAATTCCATGTAAAATTACTGATTTCCAAAAGTAATAAATTACAATTGCAATTACTTTTAAGATTTCTTTGTTCGACAAAATTTCTTATTTACAAATTTTTTGAAAAATAAAGTATAAATGACTAAAGAATACAGTCATATGGTCGTTACTTTGGAAAAAGTAGACAACTCTAAATCAGCTAGAATTTCTAGCTCGGAATAATCACAGGAGTAAAAAATAGAGGTCAAAACAACTCCACGTTATTTTTGCGGGAGCTAGAAGGAAGAGGTTAAAATTGTTAATAGACCAGGGTAATGGTTTAATGAATAATAGTTATTTGTGCAACAAGCGCATAAAGTAAAGCATATTAAAAACGAGGGTGTAGTTTAGGGGAGAGCAGGGGAATCCCGCCACCTCGGGTAATGCCGCCACCCCTTGTATCTCGCCAGCGGTGTGTGTGGGAGGGGGGCTGTGAGTACTGACCTGTAGCAGTAAACAAAGTAATTTGTAGCATAGACGCTAATGGCCGTGCGGTGAGTTGGTGTAAAGTTATTTAAAAAATACTGTTTTTAGTGATTTTCATCTAATCTTGAGCCTTCTGAAATTAAGCGATAAGTGACTGCTACCTCCAAGTTAGATAAATCCGCTATATATCATTTAAAAGAGTAATTATTTGGCTATTTTATCACGTCGTTAGTTTGGAAGCTAGGCTAATTACCTTTCTTTAAACAACCGTCTATGCCATTTTGTCTCACTGGGGTAATGCCACCACCTCACTCTGGGGTTATGCCGCCACATGCAAAAGGATGGCGGCATGATCCGTAAAATAGAAATTTCATATATTGGCCCTACAACCTATTAGTTTTCGTTAGAGATGCCACGTATCCGAAAAATAATAACTGAACTGGTCATATAGACCAACGAAGCTTTAAAAAAACCTGCAGTGTTAGTTGCACACAGAAAGTTAATAAAAGAGCTGTACCCTGTACAATTTAACATTCCAAAGTTAATTAAACCTATTTTAGTTCTATATGTATTGCTTTATTATGAAATTTTTCATTATTTATAGATTATTTGCTTTGTTCATTGATGTGGCGGCATAACCCCAGTGGTGTGGCGGCATTACCCCAGATACCGGGGTAATCCCGCCACTGTGCGAGCTTTAGAAAAATACAATTTATTCAGTTTCTATTAAAGATTTAAATTTTAAAAAATCACTACAAGATAGGTTATGAACTGTAGCATGCTATGCTCATCACAATTTACATTAATTGCATCACAATTCTGCATGAAAATTCAATTTCCCTTAAGGTGGCGCCATTCCCCTTCTCTCCCCTACTCATGAAAATTTACTCTCATGATTTGGATAATTAATTGTTTTAATTGCATGCAAAAAAGTACTTTTAACATTGCATACATGATTTTAACATCACCCAATATCTTCCCAAAGTTTAATAACTTAATTTTCTCACGCTTGGTATGGTTTATTTTATTATCTTAGAGATAGGATAAATTAAGTGAAAATGCTAATGGTATTTACATATTCACCGTTGATGGGTTGAACGCTATCAAAGTAAGTTGTTCATGTGACTCGAAAATCCCCTCCAATTTGCTGTAAAACAAACATTACAACACCGTGATGTAAAAAACTGTTGTAATGTTCTGGAATTTTACAGAAATCGTTTACAGTGTACCGTCTCGTCAGCTTCAAATATCTTTTACCTTCGCACGAGGATAGTTCATTGGAATATTATATAATACACCTATTCTACTGAGCCATTCAATTTCAAAATACACACTCGAACAACCAGCTCAATGTCTAATTAGTCATGTAAAATTAGGATATCCTGATACTTGACAACCATTGAAATATCCGGGGGCCTATTTAGACATGGGTCGGTAGTATGAATATTTTGATCAAATATCTTCCAGGAGTTCTGTTTACAGGTCTATGAATATTCTTTGATAGAATATAATGTCTTTGTGTGTAGAATAATTTATATGGTAAGATAGTAAATCTATGCTAAAACTTCTGTATATAATATAGTATAAAATATAAATGCTGCATAGAAATCTAGATTGAAAAAAAATAGGGAATGAATAAAATTAAGTTTTTCTGAAAACCCGTGTTCCTAGAAAATCTGAATTGTATATAATGCACTAGGTATATGTCTGTATCTCAAGCCATTAATAATTTGCGTTACTCGAATATTACTCGAAGTTAATAATTTTAAAAATATAAAAAATTACTTAAACTTTTTAGCATTACACAAATATGAAATGAAGGTTTTTGTTTTTGATAATTGTATTTTTCTTAATAAGATTTTATTTTTTTACGTAAAATAATAACGTTGCTAATTTATAGCTACACTATTATGTACTTAATAATTTTTATCGATGCTTTTTGTATGTAATTTAACTAATAGATTACGACTAAAATAGAATATGTATTTAAATATGTTTATTTTTTGCCTTAATAAAAGCATACCGTAAACTGTTTACATTTATGCAAATTTATTTAAATTAAATATTTTATTTTTATTACCTTATTTTAATCACCATTTAAACTGCCTTAAACTAATTAAAATAAAACCACTGATGTAAAAAGTATTCGCCTTTGAAAAAGTTTAAATTTAATTTTTACACTAAATGTAATGTACTGTCTACAAAAATAGCTCTTATAAAAAGAAATATAGAATAGACCTTTCGATTGAAACGGAAATTATTTCGATAAAAACAAATTCCCAGGAGAAATATTTCTTTCGATATGTCTACGAAATTTTTTGGAGCGAACAGTGGATATTTATTTTATATAGATAATCAAGTAAGGAAATAAAAATGTATACACCATTTATAATAGTTTTATCCTTAAAAATACAGTTTAATTTAGAGCATAGCTGACAGTTTAAATATTAACGCTGGTAAGTTCAACACAAGTTTAAAATCTTTAAAGCAATCTGTATATTTAATTTAGGCGTTTAAATGAAGAAATTCAGTTTCTTTAAAATATTAAAGGATTTTCATCATTTCGTAAGGAAATTCTCAAGAATCTAGGGCACCGTTTTTAAATTTTTCCGTTTAAATCCTTTTGCGTAATAGTTAAAGTTTTATTAAAAGACGGTGCCTAAAGCATGTTGTTAAAAATGCTGTCTTTGATTAAATAGTCGCGTTTCTGGAATGATTTAATGTCTATGGGATACGGAGGTTGTGTAAAACTCACAAACTTCAAAGTCTAACTAATATATAGGGCCCGGTCCGTTGATTGGCGACATTTTATATAAAGGTAAATTCAATGAGACAAAGTCGACAATGAACGGGTAGGGCCATATATTCTAGTCATGCTCCGGAGATCGTGAGTTTTGCAACTACACTGTTAAACTATTGTTTTTTGGAGACTATTGAAATTTGAATTTGTTTGGCGAAATTGAATTTCACGCATGATTTTATTCGCATTGTGACATCGATGGCGAAGTAAAATATTTTATAGAGGGCTCCCATTTGCCGTATGCTTTTGAAATCGGATTTATATAGTTATTGTTTTGTTAGAAATGTCGCAACTTGTAACGTTTTGAAACTTTTCTTAGAAATTTTGTCAGGTAATAGTTAACATTTTATTAAAATACAGGCCAAGATAAGAGAAAGCAGGAGATTATTCAGGATAAATATTTGAATTCTTAATCAAAACAGTTGAGCAGCAGTCTCACAATTTATACAATGAGAATCTTTCCCACCTTCAGTGGCAACAGTTCAATCGGAATTGTTTTCATTCTCGGTCCTTCTGGAATTGCTTTTGTTTTGGTATACGCGAAAATGCGTTTTCTAGGATTGGAAATTATGGTTTATATTTTCAACGTTGGAAATTATGGTTTATATTTCCTAACGTTGTACACAAACTTTTCTTTCAGTACAAATAAGCCTTTCTTGAATCGAGAATCACGTTAAATTGCTCTCTCACAATTTCACTTAATTTCTCAGCATAATACAACATACCATTGAATCCTAATTTTTTTTAACATAAACATTTTTGGGTAATTCTTTGCATTTATGAAATTTAATTGAAATAAAACTGATAAAGATTTATAAATAGCAGGAATAAAAGAACTAGTTTCACGTAAGAAATTTGTAAAATTAAACACAGCAGATCAAAAAGTCTCGCATTGAGAGTGAAACCGAAACAACCATTGAAATCGCGGAGAAAAAAATTAAAACTGAAAAATTCGTCTGAAACAAGTCAATTATTGAACTTTAGAAATCACAGAAAACTGAAAGGTCTCGTATACAGTTTTCTATAAAAATGAAATTTTAAACAGTATGAAGGAGATTGTTTAAATAGTTTTTCTTAAAATGTTTTGTCTTTCAGTAGATGGATTTGATTCAAGTAAAAATTCGATCGAGAAAATAAATGCTTGAAGGTTATGATTTTTAAATGGGCTGTTTTTGAAATGAACTATTACATCGCAACATTGATTTCGATGAAAAATAATCGAAATTTTCAAATATGAATAGCTAATACTAACATGAAATCAAAGAGTATAATCTTTCTAAAAAAATATCTGTGATATCACACTATATAAAAGTGTGACTTCAGCGAGAATCTTGTAATGTAGGAACCCTCTGACATTTTCTGTCTTTCAAACAGACAAATAAATCAGAAATAAAACAAATATTCTGACTTTTTTCCTTTGTAATAAAGAAACCTATTTTTAAAGACCGCCCATTAAAGATCATGTATCAAAGTTTATATAAAAGCCCTTCAGTTAAATCTAAAACCCAATCTGTTAAATCTCCGTAGCACTCTAGATATCGGGGGGCGATATACACTTGTCGATGGATGGCGATTAAGGTATCAAATGGGGCTTCTCACGGAAAACGACGTCGGTTGTCGTTCATAAACGGGAATTCTGCCAACTATATTACAATGGAGTGGATCCGCCATCGCGTTGGAAACGTGCCACGAGGGACAGGGTTGGTGTCTTTGCTCAGAAGAATATTTTGGGCGTCAGAGCCAGATCGGTATATCTCCTTAGTTTAGGTTTGATTTATCGTCGCACTAGAGCTACACGAAGGCTATTGGCGACGGGCGTCGTATTTTAGAACCACAGTCAAGTGACGAGCCAACACCTGAATAGGCACCCACCGCAACCGGTAAGGGCGACATCGTACGCAGCGTTAGGACTTTGAAGGATATTTAACGTGCACTTCCTTACACGGGATATTATTCGTCGGACATTTTTGGCTGCAAGGGGCCGTTTATAGGTCGGCAGCTGTCTTGGCGATGCCCGGACCCGAACCTGGGACCTTCCGCATGCTAAGCGAGTGATTAACCGACTGGGATCCCCAGCCCCCCACGGTATATCTCCATAAATGGTTTTTGTTGAATGTTGAACGTCGCACTATGTCTATTGGTGTAGTTCTAAATTATGATGCACGTGGCCAATAGTCGATGAGTGGCTTTGGTGCAACGATATTTTAAACTAATAGTTAACTAGGTCTATTGGCTACGATAATCATCATAATGAGGGATATAGAGTATGTATTTGCTTATAAGAATATTTCGATCGAGTCCCGGTACCACTGAAGAACCACCGATGCGGAGTACGTGCTCGTTATATCTGTGGGTCCGAAAGTCCTGTTGGCGGTAATTGCGCAGTTCCCCACGGGTCTCTGGAGACTATTTCCTTCTCCTTCAGGGACATGTCTAAATTGCGGAAGTGGCGATAGATGGCAGCATACTGTCATGTATGTGTGTGTTGACTGTTTCACTGTTGTCTGTCTCACTTGACGGATGTTTATAAGCGGGTCTCTGACCAAGCACACAAGCCTGAATATATATGTCTATAAACCATAACCAATCAACCCATAGCCGGCACTATCATAGTACGTCATAGACATATGAAATATTAACGTAAGCAATAGCGTATTTAAGCAGTTTTACAAACGTAGCTTGTCAATTCAGCGTGAAGGATATGCGATGGCGATGCTCAGGAAACCCAAGCTTTAGGATCATGTAGGAAAAAATGTGCGTCTGTCCCCAACACATGGCGTTAGTTATTAGTTTGATTTTTTCTTTTCTACACAATAGACGCGTTTACATGAGAAACCGAATTTATGGAATGCCAAAATCCACATTAGGGGAAAATGTGGCCTAACAGGATTTCTAACCCAAATGAGTCTGTGACCGAATCCAAGGAATTAAACTTCAAACTCTCCTTGATTGGAGGGTTTGCGAAAACCCCAACGAGCCCTGCAATCCCGGTTCTGCCGGGACGAAAATCCCCAAGAGGGAAAAATTGCGGAGTTTGCTCTTCATTCCATGGATTTGATGGTTCATGTAAACGTGCCTAATATGGTTGGTTGATATACACATATTTTCAGGCTTGTGTGCTTGCTCAGAGAGCCGCTTATAAACCTTCGTCAAGTAAGACAGTCACAACACACACACACTCACACTCACATGCACACATATACGTGACAGATGCTGCCATCTATCACGCGCCACCTCCACAATTTAGACATGTCCCTGAAGGGAAACTAATATGGTTATAGGACGTCTAAGCGAAGAAATTACCTGAGAATGTGACCTCAGCTATAACGGCCATATCCAAAAATTTCTTGGAGTTGTAGCTTACTTGGTATTGTTTGAACCATCTGACCTCAAAATAATAAGAGGCATGAGATCAAAAACGGTCTTCGACACTGGAATCGTGTAAACGGATTGCCGAAGTCCAACTCCGAGTATAGGAGACGGTGCACTTTAAATCCATTGCAACCTAATATTTTGACAAGTTGGAAGGCAAGTTCTCATTGAGAAAATATTCAGATTTAGTCTTGTCTCTCGTTGGACCTGTTTCCAGTTACCAAGTTCTAGAAAAAGTCTAACTTGTTAAAAAATGATGATTTTATTTCTTAAAGATATTTATGCGAGATCAAAATTAATGTCTGATAAAAAAGTTCTCTTTTGCAAAGTAAAAATAAAAAGTCACACAATAATTATAATATTAGAATAACATAGAATGATTTGCGATTTGCTTTCTTTGACAATAAAACAAAGATATATCCGATTCTTTTCTTTCAGGAACAAAATATACGATACCCATGGTTGAAATTTCAGAAAGAATACTTCGAATTCTAGGGTTTGAGTTTCCTATTCCCGCATATTTATTCAAAATGCTTCGACAAAATAAAGATTTAGGTAATTCAGTGAAAAAGTGACCTAAGATAATTTTTTTAGTAACATTGTTAAAACCCTGTGAACTTGTTTTGTATCCTTTACGAATAAATAGTGCCCATAACTTAAGTTACGATTTAACTCCTTCACTCCTCAACCTGCCTAAGGATTCAATAATGATATTCCCATCACATATTACTATTCAACAAAAATCATGCGTAGCGAAAGTGTTAAATTGGCTGTTAACCCTCGTGTAGGTCTAGTGCAAATATGATTCAACTGTACAAAACTCAGCGTGTAGCTCTAGTGCTAGAATAATTCAAACTAAACTAAACTAAACCAAACAAACTAAACTACAAATGAAAGTGATTGCACCCTTTAGAAGGGAAGGGTGTAGGCTATATAGACCATTACCCCGCTCGCCAGAAGGGACAGTCATAAGACACATGCATTATCATCATTTCAATCATTCTGATATCATTAGGAGATGGAGCTCGAGAGACCAGAAGGTTTTTGGGAAGCGTTGTGCGACGAAGGAGCTCGTTTAGGGAGGATTGCTCATGGAAAGAAGCCGAGATGTGAACTTGCTAACAGCCGGTTAATTATTATGGCTAAACTGATACGTGCGATCAGGTTGGCGGATGAGGAAGTTATGAGCCAAGTGAAGGCCAAGCTCCTGCTGCCAACGGAGACAAGCGCTGAGCCTCGGCCCGTGACCAGCGATCTTACTCCGAACCAGGTAACAGCTGATTCCCCGATGGACATTGAGCCTCGGCCCGTGGTCAATGTCACTGCTTCTACGAAGCGTAAAAAGGGAAGGAAAGTTAAACCTAAACCGTCCACGGAGGTCACTGACTTATTGACGGAGGTTGAGCCTCGGCCAGCGGCCAACCCTACTGTCATGTCGTCGGATCGGTCCGTTCCAACGACAGGGGCTAAAAAAGTCAAACTTTCCGACTCGGAGGTCACTGACTGTATAGATAGCGTTGAATCTCGGCCCGTGACCAACGCTCCCGTGCCTAGTGCAGTCGATGTGGAGACATACGTGGAACCTCGGTTCGTGGTAAGCGTCCCTGTTTCCAATACGTTTGAGGCCTTAACCGAGTCCAATCTGCCGTCGGATCGGCCCGTCCCGATGGCAGGGGCTGTAACCCCGGATGCCAAATTCCCGGAGGGAAGCTCGGCTGCCCCGACGGTTGAGAATTCCACAGAGCCTCGGCCCGTGGCTAAACCTATGCCTATTCTCTTCCTCGGAGGGGAAGAAAGCAGCGGTGTGGTAAAGCGAATATCTGAGTCTGTGGCGGACGACCTCGGCTACAAACCCTTCTACAAGTTCGTGAAGGTATTTCCACGAACCGTGGATGAGGAGGCCAAGATTCTGGCCATCCTAGCCGAGGAAAAGGTTGGTTATTTTCGCCACAATAGACGTCAGAGGTCGCATATCAAAGTGGTAGTCAAGGGGTTGCCCCGCGACACTGCTCCCTCGAACATCTCCTCCGCGCTCGCCGCGGAGGGTTACATCGTAGAACGGGTAGTCCAGCTGACGAAAGCTAGGACTAAGGCCCCCCTCCCGATTTTCCAAGTCCTAGTGGTCCGTACGGGGAACCACAAGGCAATTTTCGAACAAGGCATCCTACTGGGTAAGAAGGTCTCCTTCGAACCCTTTAGGAAGATTGCCCGTGTCCCGCAGTGTTACAACTGTCAGGGGTACGGCCATATGAGCAGTCTCTGCCATATGGCCCCCAAGTGCAGATACTGTGGCCTCGGCCACGATTCTCGTGCGTGTCCCACCCGAGATGACGATCAGAACCGCCGCTGTGCGAATTGTTGTGGGCCCCACCTCAGTTCCTCAGCGGCCTGCCCGGAGAGACCAAAGCCCCCCAAAAGGGAGCTTCCAGAGAATTCCGCCAGGTGGCAGAACCGACCTAAGCCACGCCTAGAGGAGGAAGGTCCTACCTCCCTATTGGCCGCCCTGAGATCCGTCAAGAACGCCATTGCTGACGTTTTCGGTGATCTAGAGGCTTTCAAGAGGAAAGCAGCTGCCCTGGCAGCCTGCTCCAGCAAGGAGGAGAAGATGTTGGCTCTGTTCAGCATGCTTGCTCCATAGACTCTCGGCTCGTGAGTTTTTATTCTCGTTCCTAGACCAGCCGGTTCGCCTGGCTCTTTGAATCCTGTTTTCCTTCGTTTTGCCCAATGGGCAGTTTTCGATGAATGTGAAAGGGCGCTTCGCGCCGATGTACAGTTTGCTAGTATTTTGATTTCAGATTTCAGCCAGAAGGGACAGTCATAAGACACACAAAGAAGGACGCCACAAACACATAGACAAATAACAACATTTATTGACAAACAAAACGTCCATGCCTTTACCGGGATTCGAATCCGAGCCCAACAGCTTCAAAGGCTAGTACACTAACCATTGCGCCAGTGGACCGGCACTAAACTACAAAACTCAACTCAAACGAGAGAAACCTTAAAATGAGGGAAACTGAATGCCTTGAAAATTGTATTGAAAAATTGTGCAGCAACGAAAGAGTTTTGGAACATAGAAATGGCGGAATGTTAGACAGAATGGAGCGTTATAACAGTTGAAAAAAGCCCAGAAATTTTGCATAAGGAAGCGTTTTGTATTCACCTTTTGGAATGTTGTTATATAATGCGGAATTTCAGTTAAATGTTTAGTAATATGTTTATAGAGCAATTTGTATTAAAAATTATCACACTATCAGGGTCTTAACATGCGAAAGTACAAGTTTCAAAACTCACACTCTCCAATATAAAACTAAAACATCTAGTTCATACCATTCATTGGTGACTTTTGATAATTGTAATCTCAATTGAACTAAATATCAAATAAAGGGTCCCGACAATATATCTTAGTTATACTTTTTAGTTTGAAACAAGAGTATAACTAAGATAGACTTAGGTAGTACCTACTAGGATACCTTTGTGAGTTTTGCAACTACAGAGATCCTTCACGTACAATATAATTTTACGCATTAGTTACTTGACACATAACTATAAGTTATTCCATTGTTATTCAATAGTTTTTTCGAGAATGACTTTATGATGATCTTTACGAGATTGTGTCTATCACGAAAACGGTCACCTAGAAACATGTTACCGTAGTTTTCAATAACATTTGCGTGGCGAGGGCTTTTAAAAATACGAGATGGAATAAATACTGCCCGAATAGATATCAGTACATATTTTATGTTCAAATTTAACGTGCACCAAGTATTTTATTAGTATTTGCGATCTATACGATTAATATATGAATAACAGTGCAAGGTGTGAATTCACAACTGCCAACTTGCTTAGAAAAAACAACGCTTTTCTAGACACAACTGCTTTCAATGAGATTTTCGAGAAAAAATCATTTACTTTCTTATTATTTTCTATACTACTTAAAGTACAATTTAATACGACACATAAAAACAAAGTTTGAATTCATTATATTATCCAATCTATTTTCAGCCTATATGGTGAAATAAATTTTTATTTCATCATCCTAATATGAAACTTAAGTATATATTTAAATATGGTTTAATGCTTTAAAATCAATGCCTAAATAAAATATGTTTCTCAATATATATTTTAATAAATTCGGTAAATTATTTTTATTTAGCAACATTCAAACAAGTTGCAGATAATTCAATACCACAAAAATCATTACTCAACAATTTGAGTTACATATAAAATTGCCATTAAAATAACTTTATTTTAATTGAATAAATATTTGGTTCAACTTTAAGTTGATGTAAGATATTTTGATAATCGTCTTACAAAATCATTTTTTAAACATTAGATAAATTTTATGGTTTTAAAAGGAATTGTTGTATCTTAAGTTTTGCGTTTTCGATGTTTTAACTAATATTTATTTTAATTAAAAATTTTAATAGCAGTATTTTATTAAATTAATTTCATTGCTCAGTGCAATAAAAATGAAGTATAATGCCTTTAAATGCGTAATCTGTGCTAGTTTTTTTAAAAGGAAAGGCAACGTTTAAAATTTTGTTTAATTAATATTTATGAACATTATTACATGATCAATAAGCTTGTTAGCTTAATTACAGCATACAGTTAAGCTAATTCAGACAAAATTTGAGTTTTTAAAGTTACAAAGGAATGGAACAAAAAATTCATGTTAATGCTTTATTTTTAATTTTTTTAAAACTTTCATAAAAAGTTCCTTTTTGAATTTAAAGCTAAGAGTTTTGATTTCATGTCAAGCATAAAGTTTAAAATTGTTGATTTAGAATATTAAAAAAAGGACAAGAAAATTAAATATAAAATTATTGAAAAATGCGCATATTATATATAATGCGAAAAAATAAATGAACTGTTTTTTTTAATCATGTCTACGTTTTTTTTTGTTCTTCCTATAATGTTTGTTTTGTAAGCGATACTAAGAATATGTATTTATTCTTCGTAGAGCCGTAAATTCTAGTTTGAAAATAATTTATATTGTATATCACAAGTTTGTGTTCAATAAGTTTAAGTATATGTTACGTAGTACAATTATTTAGAACATATTATAACAAATAATTTTTTTAATGTTAACATAAAAAATAAGGTAATTTTAATGTTAAATTCCTAATGAAAATACTATTAAATTAATTAAATGAATTTCTCTTAAAATAAACATTCAAAGCGACCAAATTTTTATAAAGATGCTTGTTAAACAATAACATTAGGTTTTTGTGAAAAGCAATAGACTGACGGAGCAATGTAGCAAGCGGACCATTTAACAATGCCCTTATTACTGATAAGAAAGAATAAGCATTTCAAAACAAAAATAGATGTAGCACTTCGGTATTTTTCTACTTCGTAGTCGAAAATCTCGCCAAACATAATTTTTGGGGATTATTTTAATAATTTAGCGATAAAACACAGTATACACAGTTAAAGGACCACAGTATACTACACATATAAAGGTTAACATTGGAAATATTCCGTTTGGCTGCGGTTATACACTTTTGGCGACTTTATTGCTTGCAATCGCGAAATGGAAAAGTTCCAGTAGTTTCTTTCTGCGGATACTGCCGATTCCGACCACATTTTAACGTTAATGGCCATTTTACAGCATCGCATGCTGTTCGAGATTTATTCTCTTGTAAATAAACGCTTCCTTACTTGTTACGATGCCAAAAACTGACTCCAGTCGGTTTCATAAAGGCACCGAAAAATTGTCCAAGCATTTGTACAAGTGCCCAGAATACTGATGCACATGAGTATGATGAATGATAAAAGGCTATGAAAAATATATCATGCAAATGTTCTTCAAAATGATGGATAGCACGAAAGAACGGCGCTTGTTGAAATGCTACTGTACACGTACGTGACATGTCTTAGTAAAAAGTGAGATTCTCTATAAATAGAAAGCTGAAATGTAAGAATGTTATGTATATTTTCCCTCGAGTTTGATATAGAAACAAAGTGTGTGTGGATTTCATTTTTAAAGTGTCATAGGAAGTGATTATGGTTTCTTTAAATTAATGGGGAACTTAGTGTAGATAAAATGGTTGCCATAACTCGCCAAAAGGCTGCTAAATGTCTAAACTTTTCGCAAAAGGCGGTATTTTTTCATTGGCATTTTTTTAAATCTTTGAATTTATAAATGTATTATATGGAAATATATGAAAATAATTACTTTAAAACTAAGCAAATTTATCATTAATTTGGATTGTTTTAGAATTATTGAGTTTTTTTTGTAGGGGTACACTCTTAAAACAAAAGAGTGAAGTCCGCTCCAATTGGAGAAGTGCATTTTCGACACTGGAAAGGAGTGAATATTAACTCAGACTGAATTAAAATCACTCGTTTGGAGTGAGCTTGTTGGAGGTTTAACACACAAAGTATCCACTCCTTTAGGAGGAGTGCATTTTTCAGACTGAAGGAGTGAAATTAACTCAGACGGAGTTAAAATCGCTCGTTCGTTTTAAGAGTGTAGGTAGACAAAGTATTGCAACTGAAAATTGATCAAGCATGGCAACAGCTTTCTAATTTATGAATTTTTCCAACTCGATTACGATTAAAGTGATTATAGTTTATTATTGTGGACAAATAGGTTGAAGCAAAAGAGCCACCAGAGAACGATTTTAAAATTGAACGCTAAACACGATATATTTTTGAACAACATTTTCTTAAAAAAGTATTTTCTTAAATTTATAAATGTTATAAATTACGATGGTGTTAAAAATTACTTTAAAGCTACGAAAATTTATCATTAATTAGAATTGTTTGAGTTTTGCTAAGTTTTTGATAGAGGTATGTATAAGGTATGTATAGAAAAGGATTACAACTCAAAATTGACTAAATACGAATAAAGCCTGCTAATTTATGAACATGTGAAACTTGAGGAAGTGATTACGATTTGTTCCAATTAACAGAAAAAATTCAAAAAGTTTGAAACAGTTGAACCACTTGAAAAAAAATTATATAATCAAACAAAACACCCCCTCCGCCTCAACTATTCCTTAAAAAACATAAATATCACCTCCTCTCAACAATAAAAAAACAAATCACTTCCTGACAAAATCAGCGCTGAAAGCCATCACTAACCAAGATTTGATAAACGGGGCATATATATAAGATAAGAAATAAATTTTCATCACTCTGGAACGCTTCGCTTGGGAGCCCAAGTTCCCCTGATGAGTGGCTGAATTTATTTGTTCTTGCGCTGGGCTCTCACTCACTCTTCATTAGTGATGGTTGCTGGAGATCTAAAAGAGATTTCCCGTAACATGGCCTTTTAAACCAATGGAGTGACTCAAATACAAGGACTTATTTTACCAGTATAGTCTTGGATTCTTTGGGATGGTTAGGTTTGCATTGAGTTGGGATGTATAGTTAAGGTGGTTAGAATTTTATGAATTTAATATGGATTTGCAAATATACTTAAAATGTATTATGTTGGGATTTCATGCTTGGAAATAGTTCAGGGCTGGCAAAAATTAAATTTGCCAAATGTTTTACATAAAATTCTGTAACATGACATTTTAAACCAATGGTAGTGAATTAAATACATGAAATGCATGGAATTATTCTAACAGTACTGTCTTGAATTTTTTTGGAAGATTTCGGTTGCATTGAGTTTGTATGTATAGATACGGTGCTTATGTTTCATGAATTTAATGTGGAGAGGGGATATAAACATGGATTTGGACTGTTTAAACATGGACTGCTTGGGAGCCCAAGTTCCCCTGATGAGTGGCTGAATTTATTTGTTCTTGCGCTGGGCTCTCACTCACTCTTCATTAGTGATGGTTGCTGGAGATCTAAAAGAGATTTCCCGTAACATGGCCTTTTAAACCAATGGAGTGACTCAAATACATGGAGTTATTTTCACCAGTATAGTCTTGGATTCTTTGGGATGGTTAGGTTTGCATTGAGTTGTGATGTATAGTTAAGGTGGTTAGAATTTTATGAATTTAATACGGATTTGATAATATAAATATGGACTTGAAATTTATTATGTTAGGATGTCATGCATGGAAATGGTTCAGGGTTTGCACAAATTAAATCTGCCAAATGTCTTACATAAATTTCCTGTAGCATCTAATCTTAAACCAATGAAGTGAATTAAATACGTGGAATGCATGGCATTATTCTAACAGTATTGTCTTGAAATCTTTGGAAGGTTTCGGTTGCATTGAGTTTGTATGTATAGATAGGGTGCTTATGTTTAATAAATTTAATGTGGGAAGGTGATATAAACATGGACTTGGACTACTTTAAACATGGACTGCTTGGCAGCCCAAGTTCCCCTGATGAGTGGCTGAATTTATTTGTTCTTGCGCTGGGCTCTCACTCACTCTTCATTAGTGATGGTTGCTGGAGATCTAAAAGAGATTTCCCGTAACATGGCCTTTTAAACCAATGGAGTGACTCAAATACATGGACTTATTTTACCAGTATAGTCTTGGATTCTTTGGGATGGTTAGGTTTGCATTGAGTTGTTATGTATAGTTAAGGTGGTTAGAATTTTATGAATTTAATATGGACTTGATAATATAAATATGGACTTAAAATTTATTATGTTAGGATGCCATGCTTGGAAATTGTACAGGGTTTGCACAGATTAAATTTGCCAAATGTCTTACATAAATTTCCTGTAACATGGCATTTTAAACCAATGTAGTGAATTAAATACATGAAATGCATGGGATTATTCTAACAGTACTGTCTTGTATTCTTTGGAAGTGTTTCGGTTGCATTAAGTTTGTATGTATAGGTGCTTATGTTTTATAAATTTAATGTGGGGACGTGATATAAACATGGAATTGGACTGCTTTAAACATGGACTGCTTGGGAGCCCAAGTTCCCCTGATGAGTGGCTGAATTTATTTGTTCTTGCTCTGGGCTCTCACTCACTCTTCATTAGTGATGGTTGCTGGAGATCTAAAAGAGATTTCCCGTAACATGGCCTTTTAAACCAATGGAGTGACTCAAATACATGGACTTATTTTCACCAGTATAGTCTTGGATTCTTTGGGATGGTTAGGTTTGCATTGAGTTGGGATGTATAGTTAAGGCGGTTAGAATTTTATGAATTTAATACGGATTTGATAATATAAATACGGACTTAAAATTTATTATGTTAGGATGTCATGCTTGGAAGTGGTTCAGGGTGTGCACAAATTATATTTGCCAAATGTCTTACATAAATTTCCTGTAACATGGCATCTTACAATATAGTGAATTAGATACGTGAAATGCATGGCATTATTCTAACAGTATTGTCTTGAAATCTTTGGAAGGTTTCGGTTGCATTGAGTTTGTATGTATAGATAGGGTGCTTATGTTTAATAAATTTAATGTGGGAAGGTGATATAAACATGGACTTGGACTACTTTAAACATGGACTGCTTGGCAGCCCAAGTTCCCCTGATGAGTGGCTGAATTTATTTGTTCTTGCGCTGGGCTCTCACTCACTCTTCATTAGTGATGGTTGCTGGAGATCTAAAAGAGATTTCCCGTAACATGGCCTTTTAAACCAATGGAGTGACTCAAATACATGGACTTATTTTACCAGTATAGTCTTGGATTCTTTGGGATGGTTAGGTTTGCATTGAGTTGTTATGTATAGTTAAGGTGGTTAGAATTTTATGAATTTAATATGGACTTGATAATATAAATATGGACTTAAAATTTATTATGTTAGGATGTCATGCTTGTAAATAGTTTATGGTTTGCATAAATTAAATTTGCCAAATGTCCTACATAAATTTCATGTAACATGGCATTGTAAACCAATGTAGTGAATTAAATACATGGAATTATTCTAACAGTGGTGTCTTGAATTCTTTGGAAGGTATCGGTTGCATTGAGTTTGTATGTATAGATAGGATGCTCTTATGTTTTATAAATTTAATGTGGGGAGGTGATATAAACATGGACTTGGACTGCTTGGCAGCCCAAGTTCCTCTGATGAGTGGCTGAATTTATTTGTTCTTGCGCTGGGCCCTCACTCACTCTTCATTAGTGATGGTTGCTGGAGATCTAAAAGAGATTTTCCGTAACATGGCCTTTTAAACCAATGGAGTGACTCAAATGCATGGAGTTATTTTACCAGTAAAGTCTTGGATTCTTTGGGATGGTTAGGTTTCGGTTTGTATTAGTTGGGGTGCATAGTTAGGGTGGTTAGGTTTTTAAGAAAATGGGGCTGTGATAAGAGTCTGTGTTCAAGGAAAACTCAGACTATAGGCACAACCTTTTTTGGGGGTCCCTTTACGGAAAATGTTATGTATGATTTCCAGTAATGAAGGCGCTATATGACTTACGCATCAATTATTTTCGACAATTTCATTGGCTTGCTTGTAAACATCGATCAGAAAAATCACGTTAGGTCAATTTATAGTCAAAATCGAGCAAAAAACAAAGTGGAGTATCAGAATTACTTTAGTTTACTCATATTTTTATGATTTACAGCATTTAGCATAATATAAATTAAAATTTAGGGGCCCCTAAAACTTAGGGCCCTATGCCCGGGCTATGTGGAAGAACAGGCCTTGGCGGCGATATAAACTTGGATTGGAGAACTTGGAGACTTGGAAACAATTTCCTGTAACATGGCATATTAAACGAAGGGACTGACTGAAATACATGGAATTGCTTCACAACTGTAACCGTTTTAATTTCGGTTACAGTCCAGTTTCGTTTGTTTAAATTAAGGGGTGCTTACGGTCGAAAAAATAGTTACCGTATATTCGCGAAAAACTGCTATATGTCTAAACTTTTCGCTAAGTGGACTTGTGATGCATAGTTAGAGAGGTATGTATTTATTAATTTAATATGGATCGGTAATATAAACATGGACTTAAAATGAATTATGCTACGAAGTCATGCTTGGAAATAATCAAGGTCTTCATAAGTTAGCTTTGTCAAATATCTTAAAGCAATTTTATTAAGCTTGGAATTATAAACCAATGGAGTGACTGAAATACAAGAACTTTATATATCCTTGAGTTTTTTTATGGAAGGGTTTGGTTTCGGTTGTATTGAGGGGATGTATGGTTTGAGTCGTTAGGATTTTTATGAAGTTAATACGGTATGGTGATACAAACCATGATTATGTTAGGGAGTGGTGTAGTTTTCTTTTACTATTCCTCGGCTCGTTTGACGGTAGTCAGATTAGCTCAAAAAAGTTGTTGACACTCAGAAAGTCAATTACAGTCAGGGGACGTTAGGAATTCTTTCTTTTCGTGCCTTTTTAACGTAAAGTAGATGGTTTACAAGCAAATAGTTGATTTCCAAGTATGGGTTTCTATAAAACAAATTTGATGTTTATGTTTATCTAAGCATCTACAGCGAATTTGTTTCATAGAAAGCCATTCTTGGAAACCATCTATGATGATTTGCTGAATACTTAAAAACATTCTCCGTAATATTGAATTTTAAATGTAGTGACTGAAATACACGAAATAACATTTCTGACATTTTCTTGAATTGATGGAAAGATTTGGTAGCATTGAAGTGAATATATAGTTAGGATGGTTAAACTTTTTTTTAACCTCATGTCTAGCCGCAATGTAAATGCTGCCGTAAAATTTGTTATTTTAGGAATATTTCAAAGTCTTCACAAAGTAATGCTACAGTAATGCTGCAGAATGTATAACAGCAATTTCTTGTTACATAGCATTTTACACCAATGGAATGACTGGAATGCTCGGGACTCATTTATCCGGCATTATTTGACTTTATAGGAAGGATTGGGTTGTATTTAAAGGATTGTATAGTTTGGATGGTAAGGTTTTTTAAGCTTTATGTCGGAGCCGAGCTGTAATATAAACATGAACATGAAAATAGTTATTTTTAGAAGTTTTATGTGTACAATAATGAGGTTGTTTGGTAGACATATATATATTCAGGTTTGTGAGCTTGGTCAGAGACCCGCTTATAAACCTTCGTCAAGTAAGACAGACACAGTACTCACACATAAGTGGATCCATCTAATTTTTAGAGACAGATGCCAACTTGACGATCCCCAGAATTGACTTGTCACCCCCAGAGGTTTTGATTTGGTATGGGAATGTACAGGGATAATTTAGAGCTACTCAAAACTGACTTTGGTGCCTGTAAAGATTTAAAATCGATGGCTTTTAACACTGCTTTTAAAATTAAACCAAGTAATTGAAATTAATGGGTTTACTTATCCAGCATTTTAATGGGTTTGGTAGGTTTTTCTTACCTAATGTGGGGTAGTGATACAATCGTGGTAATGAAATGTATGAAAGCTAGGGATTATAGGTTAGGTTCAATAGTTATTCTTGGAAAAGTTCACGTCTTACAAAGTTTGATATTAATGCTCAACCCTATGCCGCATGATTTTTTAAAGTATAACTAAATACATGCAAAATGAGCTGATTAGAACTAATAAACTTAGTCCAATAATCAAATCAAAGAAATTTAAAAAGCTAATTAGTCTCTTATTTGGAAAAGTTGCAAGTTTAGAATTTTTCAATTAATTGGATACTTGTAGCACCATTTAACATTTAAAAGTAGTATGAAATATTAAATAAAATGTAAACTTATCGCTTTATAGGATTAAATACAAGTCTAACGCATATGGGATTCGGTTCAGTGAAGGGTTAAGTTCCAAAAGCGATTCCTCGTAATAAGGAATAACTGAAATACTTAAGATAATTTTTGATAATAATAACTACATTGAAAGGAAATTAAGAAAAAAAAAACACATTTCAATTTTCCATTAAGAAATATTACCATTAGAAAATGTTTTTTCGACTAAATAAGCTTATCCCTGAGTGGCTTCAACTTGCAAATCAATTCTATTGCTTTCATAAATAAATTTCCCCTGATACGTATTGCATTAAAAACATTTCAAATAATATTTATTGGAATTTTATCTTTACATTTATTATATATCCACTCCTACTCGAAAACCAGTGTCACATATCCGTGAAAAACTATCTGTCTGCCTCAACATAATTTACTCACGTATAAAATACTTTCTTTTGAGTCCTGCAATGCATAGGACTTTTGTGACATACAGAATTTATTGCTACAATTTCCTAGGTTGGTTTTACTAAAGTGTAAATAAAACTTTTATATTTTTTTTCAAATAAAAAACATGACTGATTTTTGATGTTTGTGAATCACTCAATCAATCAAAGTAAGAATTCGTGTGGGCGGCTAAGGACTTCGAAAAAATAATTTTGGCGTTATAATTTTTTTAATGATAGTTAAATTTTAATTAAGTTCATTTTTAAACAAACAACATTTCACTTCTGACAAACATTTCACTCAAACTATCAAAGGATTTCATTTAGTAGTTTGAGTGTTGATATGTTTACCAAAAGAAGGTTTTTTTTATGCAGTTTGTTTTTAAACAAACAACATTTCACTCTTTCTCACATTTTGGTAAACATTTTACAAAAACTATCAAATGACTTCATTTAGTAGTTTGAGTGTTCAAAGGTTTACAAAACAAAAAGGTTTTTTTATGCAGTTCACTTTTAAAATAACAACATTTCACTTTTGGTAAACATTTCACTCAAACTATCAAATGACTTCATTTAGTAGTTTGAGTGTTGAAAGGTTTACCAAAAAAAGGTTTTTTTATGCAGTTCATTTTTTAACCAACAACATTTCACTTTTGGTAAACATTTCACTCAAACTATCAAATGACTTCATTTGGTAGTTTGAGTGTTGAAATGTTTGCCAAAAAAAGGTTTGTTTAAAAGAGTATGTTTAGCACTGCTGAGATTGCACTCAAAGACAGGAAACGATCTACGAATGAAAAATATATTCAAAACGAGTGTTAGCATTTTTACGTGACTGAAAAAAAAGTCAATTTTTGTAAGTATTTTAAAAACCAAAATATATTTTTACAAGTAACCGATAACGCTATACGTAATTTTAATCCTTTGGAATCTGGATCACGTGCTATTTCTAAATTTTTGCATACTAAACCTTGTAATTTTCAGAAAAATTTTGGTAATTTTTTAAAGATTTAAAGGGCATTTTCTAAGAGGATTTTCACCGAAAGCTTTTATTTAATATAATTTTGTATGGTTTTCCTATACTAAAACAGCTATTTCATTTTAGTGTAGACAGTTATGCATACTATGCATACTAATAGAACGATCGATCGTACACAGAAAATTTACTCTTTTTACTTAGTTGGAAAATTTTTCGTCACATCCAAATGTTTTTTCATCTGAGCTGAAATCATAAATTTAGACGTGATTTACATTGTGCCAAGCCGATTTCACCAAAACAGTGGCCTATTTTTGAAAATTTTCATGATACCGTTTCAGAAATAACTATTTTATCAAATTCTATGATTTTTTGTAAATGTTCTTAGCAAAATAGAAATTTCTATATTATAAAATTGATTTTCTTTATTATATAAAAATAAAAACTTTGTTTCACCAATGGTGCGAAGTCTCTAAGTATGAAAATATTTCGTTGTAAGTCACCTGGTTTATTTTGGTACCACTTTTTCGGTGACATTAAAATGGAGCTTCCATTTATTCGCAATGATACATATAACAGCACATAAATATATCCTAACAATGCGTTCGGGTCCTATTTTACCGCCAATTTTGTTTCTTTGCCTTTATGGAAATACTACATGATGTGGTGGGCATTTTTTGCATAGAGGTAGGAAGCAGAATAGAGAGGTCCTTGTATATGCGAAGTAGCGCACAAATGAAGCAGTCTACAGCGATGCATCTTGGGATACCTCGGTGTCAGTACGTTATGCGCAGTAGCTCGAAAAAACTCGACAGCCTTGCTTCACATTATCTCAATTGGAGGACCTCTCTACACCTCCTTCCTACCTATATGATTTTTTGGGCTTATAAGCATTTTCTATCTCCGTATTACACCAAACAAATATTACCTCTAACATTTTAGAAAAAAATCTCAGTTACAGCTTTGTTAAGCTATTGCAGCAAATCTCCAGAATGGTAACTCACGTTTAGAGGGAAGTGAAACATTTCTAGATTGGTTTGGGAATGCGATTTATGAGTTCTGGATTGAAAGGGGATTTGGTATGCATAGTTCGATTTATATTTAAGTTCACATCAAGTAATGACCGAAAAAAAGTGAAGCCAGTAAGACATAAATGCAAATGCATTATAGATTTTTTTCTTTTAAAAATTATTATTTTTTATTTCTGGACTAAAAATAACAACATTCGTATGAAAACTGAGTTTTCTATTTTTATGTAAACAATTGCATGGGTGAAGGCATGTGTATATAGGAAAGGATGGGAATAATGGTTAGTGTAGACAAAATATGCCCATACATGCCTATAAGTTGGCTTCAGTGGCTTGGAAGTATTACGTGTCCGCCTAATAAGCCAAAGATCGCTAATTCGAGCCTAGACTGAGTCTGTAGACTTGCATGATAGAAAAGTCTTCGGCCAACATGTCTATGATTATATGGAAAGTAAAAGATCCCTTGAGTACCCATTTGGCTTGGGTTCTATTGGCATACTTTAACATCGACAGAGAGATCAGATTATGTAATCGAAACGAGCAGTAAAATTAGTAGCGAGAACTGCTCTGATGGTGCCACAAAAAATATACCTCCGTTATGGGGAATATTCAAGAGGCTTGATGAGCCAAAAAAGCGTATCTGGTCAAAAAAGGTTTATATGGCAGTCTTTATCTTGCTGAAGGCATATAAAGATCATCAACATAGAGTATTCTTAGTTATGTCGAGTCCCAAGAGTAAGAAATAACTGCTACACCAAGGGCTATAGTAAATGCAACAAATATCCGGAATTTTTTATAAAATGAATTGTTATAAATGCATTGTTATAAGTGAATTTTTTTACAATGAATAGCTGTAAATATAACAACAGATTAGTTCCTCCGAAATTTTATTGAGCTCTTTACCTATTTTGAGTTTCATATATGAATACTTATTTAAACAACTTCATAGTTTCATTTTGATATTGAGTTATTAAGAATAAACCTGAGTAATATTTATAATTCGGTAAAATTAACAATTTAAACGGATATAACGTTTAAAAAAAACTCATCACACCTCAACCCTTTTCTGCAGAAGTTCTCTGACACAAGCGAAGCATTATTAAATTTAAGATACATAACTCCTGTAGAAATATTTTTTCACTAAGAAAACGTCCAAGATATGTACAAAGAAGACAAAAAATTCCTCGTATGATTGGATGGCGTCGTGATGAAAACCTTTTTTTCCCTGGATAGCTACCTTTGGCACCTTTGGTAAATCACCCAGTGTTTATTTTGTCGACCTTGTGGAGTTTGTGTGATAAGGAACGAACAAAGCAAATAAAATATGTGAGCAAGATCAAATACAGAGGACTGCTCATCTTCTCCCTGCCTTTTTTTTTCTTTTAACCGATTCAGTGGTTTATTGTGTTTTTATTCTTCCAATTTCGTCCACCGCTGTTACTTATTTTGGGATGTATGGTTTAGAGAAAAAAATTGCAGTTCTTTAACAAAGCAAAAAAATTTGCAGTTCTTTCACGCATGCCTGCGAAACAGAAGGACACTCATGAGCTTAAAGATAAAAAATGTAAAAAGTTATTTGTGAAGTTATTATAATATATTTAAACCGAAATTTGAGAAATTACTGTTTATGAAAATATGAATAAACTTTTAAAGAACAAAATAAATACGTTTTTATTGCAAGAAGTTATAAGATTTATTATCCTATTCATTTATTGAAATAAGTACTATACGAAACCTTGTGAAAAATATGAAGAACGGAATCTTGCAAAAAAGTTTTTTTTATTAATCTATCGTATTCATTTAATTTATTCTTTTTTCAAACAGAGTTTTTGAGAAGAGTGATTAGTAAGATAGAAAAAAATGAATGATTCGTTTAGATGATAAAACTTGACTCGTGTTATTATTGATAAGTGATTTGAATATTTTTCTAAGTTAAGAAGTTTAACTATTTATTTAAATCTTCTTGATTCTTGCCGTGTTCTCAATAAAAAACTAAACTCTAAAAAACATTATAAACTCTTTTAAAGAACTTTACAAATTTAACACTTAAATTACAGTAAACTTCTAACCTGAATAATTTTCTACCAGAACAATTTTCAAAAAAGCAAAGTTGTTTGATTCTGAGCCAAAGTCTTGAGTCTTGATGATAACTATAATTAGTCCATAGCAGTTGCTGTAGACTATTATAGACACTTTGGCAAAAGGCATATCGGAAATATTTTACGCATACATAATACGTTAGTAAAAATTAGTTTTTATGAACTTTTGACTGATTGTTTTTATAATGTTTTGATTGATGACCAGAAGTTATGAATCGTTAAAAATAAAAATATTTAAACGTGGGGTGGCAAATGATTTATTGCCCAAGGAAATGTCTCCTACTAGTTTTAATATTTTTTTTATCAATCAGGTACAGCACTGTTTTATTTTTTCCTCTATGAATATATTCAGTTCTTCATAAAACTCTTCAAGTTTTACAAAGCATTTTTAAAAAGGGATGAATGAAAAATGAATAATAAATAGCAATGTTGAAATATTATATATTGATAATTTCTTTGAACCAAACCATTTTTACGTCTACGTTTTTTATACATAAATTAATTTCTGTTAAGCATGTCGATACAAATGCACTATGTAATAAAGCAATAATCAAAGCAATAATCAAAGGAATTAGTTCACTGTCTTATGATTTTTCTCAGGTTGCAGAACAATTGATTTCTTTTACTGAATAAATTTAGATACCAGGAAAAAAAAGATACATTGTTCAACATTCATTTGCATGCAACAATCGAGAACAGTAATTTTTGTTTTTTTTCCATCTTCGTATTTTTCGCAAGGTTTTGTATAGCACTTATTTCAACAAATGAATATGATAATAATTCTTATAACTGCTTGCTATAAAAAAACGTATTTTTTATTTAAACGTATCTCTTTTTTTCGTATTCATATTTTCAGAAACAGTAATTTCTCAAATTTTGATTTAAATATATTATAAAAACTTCACAGATAACTTTTTTTTGACAAATTTCTTCAAGCTCATGAGTGTGCTACTGTTTCGCAGGCATGCGTGACGGAGAATTTTAATGAAAAAAAGGTTCGTAGAATTGTGAGTTACTTACTTAGTTGATTTTCTTAGAATTTGTCTCACGTTTTTGAGTCTTAGCGTTGTATCAAATTCCAGGAATTCACTATTAAAATATAATATTTTTACGGAGTATGTCAATTTTTTCAAAAATTGGATATATGAACAATAATAGAAAACAATGTATTTATTGAAACAATATTGACAACAAATGAATTAGCTTAGTATATTTTATTTTCGTTTTAAATTCGGAACCTTTGATTGCGTTTGAATGCTTCATAAATATAGAAAACACGCTTTACTGTGCTGCATTTTTATAACGCAAGTTTAGAATCGATTCTTGTATCAAGTAAAAGTAAGCATTAGAAAAAAAAAACATTGGTAATTTTTAGAAGTTTTTAGTAATTTCTCGTTCAGTTCGGAGCATTAATTAGTTTTACAATGCTTGGTTGGTACCTTTTTATCTGAGAATGACTGAAAATATTGGGTTGTTAAGGGTAGGAAGTTAACCACATGAAAATCAAGCTAAAATTTGACTTTTGTTTTGCCACATCCAAATGTTTTTTCTGCTTAGCAAAAAGCATAAATATAGGCATGATTATACATTGTACCAATCCACTTTCCCCAAAACAGTGGCCTATTTTGCAAAATTTTCATGATGCCATTTTAGAAAGAACTATTTTCTCAAATTCTATGATTTTTTGTAAATGTTTTCAGTAAAATAAAATTTCTCCTTAAAATTTGTAAATCATACATAATACAATATGCATTTTCTGCATAAATTAAAAGATATTTTACAACAAATTCAGTTGTCAAAATTGTGCATTATATGAACTTTAAAGCACTAAAACTGTTCGCTTAAGGTGTAAGAATCTAAAATAATCTATATTCCTCAATTATTAAAAATATTTTTTTTATTCGTTTCATTAAAATGCCTTTGATTGAAATAATTTTGTTTCTGATTTGTTGAGATCAGTAGGAAATACTGGTGGGAGATTAGTATTGCTGAATGACAGTATTTGCAATTACCCGATTATCCTTTTGCATGAAATTTTTTTTAGTTTCCTTAACATTGAATATTGATATCAAAGGTTGCACAAAGTATATTAACAAGAAAAAAATAAGAACAAAAGTGGAAGTGAAATTTCTGATTGTGAAATAGAATCACAATTGAAGAGTACAGGGGAAGAACCGCTCGATATATTAGGAGTCTTCCAGTAGTTGTACCTGATTGGCGACATTGGTGACAGGAAACCCAATTTTTTTCGGTTCTTCATTCGTGGTACAAACGTGTGACTCGTGTCCACTGATCTTTGGCGTGAATCAGGGTTTCCGCGAAAGGAAAACAAAGCGAGTAGCAGATTTCTTTACACCTGTTTAGGTGATTCCTCGCTATCATCGCCAAAGAGGCCTATTGAGGAAAGCTTATACGAAATCGAGCGATTTTACCCCTGTATTCTTCAATTAGAATTTTCACTTTAAAATAAAAACAGTTAATACTCAAAAGCAATGGAATGAAAAGATAAGAAAAATTTCTTATTGTGAAAGGTCTAAGCCCCCCTCCCCTCAAAAAAAGTCAACAATTTAAAAACAATGGAAGTTCAGAAGCAGTGAAATATTTCTAACTGTGAAATGAAAACACAATAAGAAATTTTACATTCAAACAGCCAAAAAGATGACAAAGATACTTAGTTGAGAAGAGATTGGAGAAGTTGATGAAATGTCTTATTGTGAAGTGAAAGCATAATAAGGACCACATTATATTTCTCAAACGGAAAAGAAGTCATTAACACACATACAAGAGAAGTACAGAAAATGGAGATATATTTTCTTTTGTGAAGTGAAAGCATTTAATAGAAAATTGCATTGCCTACTTAGTACCTAATAATAAAAAGAAGGAAGAGGAAAAAGGGGGTGTAAAATTTCTTAACCTATCAATAAAAAGAAGGAATAGGAAAAATAAGGGTGTAAAATTTCTTAACCTATCAATAAAAAGAAGGAAGGGGAAAAATTAGGGTGTAAATTTTCTTAACCTATCAATAAAAAGAAGGAAGATGGGAAATAAGGGTGTATAGTTTCTTATTGTTAAGTCGAAGGAATAGATGAAAGGACAACACCTTAAATATTAATAATTAACAGTTTTTTTAATTAGAAAATTTATAAAAATCAATACATTTTTATGGTTTGTAACGGTGGAATTAAAAATACCAATACAGTTCAATAATTTAGTACAATGCTATAATAGAAATATAAAACATTTAAAAACTGTAAAATATGATTTTTTTTGTGCCTGATGTACCTTCTACAATCCATACCACTGATTTTACTTAATTATTTTTAAAATATTGTCAAGTAGTTTGTAGAATCAGACAGGGCCTTACAAGACACAAAGCCTTATTAAAATACGTATCAAAGCCACCCAATCGGTTTAAAGCGACATTACACTGTGAGGAGGAATTATGGTAACAAAAGAATTTGAATACAAATAAGAAAGTGAAGAAAAAGAATATTTTACTTAAGACAAGATACCCTGCCAAACAATAAATAACTCTAGTATTTAAAAGGTTGCGGAAAGCTGTGATTTGAACTCTAGAAAACTTGTACCGAATTCTGACCCAGGTTATACAAAAACCCTGCCATTCTGATATATTTTAGTATTTTTCAATTTTTTTGCCCATTAAAATTTTAATATTTCCACAAAAATCCTCAATAATATTCCACAATTTTCTACCTTTACAATTATACAAACCACGAATAACAGACTGTATTACAACATTTTGAACTTTTGAAGAATATTTTAGTATGCTAATATTATTCTCTACACAAGAATATGGAAATTTCGTTATTCGATTCTGGTCGCTCTTTGAGCAGTAAATTAAATTATTCTTCGAATAAATTGTTAGAGCTGGAATGGGTCTTTTTAATTAGGTTATGAAGAATGAAATGCATAATTATTACGGCATCGATCATTAAAATAAGTATTGACTTTTCCAATTTAATCCAATTATTTATTATTCTAGGCATATTCGACATTTTAATCTGCGTTTACATGAGTAATACTTATTGGGTTATGAAATTTCAATACAATGACAAAGAGTTATCACATTAAAGGTAAGTGTAATCGCAATAAGTAAATGCCTTGTCATTTAAAATGTATGTTTTATGAATCACTAATTTTCTTTTGATATTAATTTTATTACAAATTTAAATGACATTCGCATTAGGCAAGGAAATTTACCTGGTTTTGTATAAGTTTATTTGCTTACTTTAATTGCAGGGCAAAGTTGCAATTATTTGATGTATAACTAAGATATGGTATCCGCGCATTTATTGGTGACTTTATCTAAATCAATCAGTATAAATACACTTTTAATTACTTGAATTTAAATTTAGAAAATTAGTTTTATTTCAATATTAAAAGCTTTTCTATACTTTTTAATTCTAAGCTTTGAGCCTAAAATTGGAATAAATTCTAACCTTATACTACACCTACAGATTAGATCATACTTGTTTAGGTTTCATTGCTCTTAGAGTTATTGACGAATCAGACATTTTATGTTGTATCCTTAATAGTGGGAATATCAATAAACCACAATAGTTGTTAAACTGGCAATACTTTCAAAACACTGGATTGTCAAAAAGAATTTTGAATACTAATTTGTTAACACTTGTCTCTGCAAGTAACAGTACAGCATTGAAAGTGATATGAGGCAGATTTTAAAACTGTTCCGAATTCAAAATCCGATCCGTTTCCTTTATTTGAAAAGGCCTTTATTACATTTGGGAGATCTTAGTATTGTTTTGACATTATTGTAATTTACATTTTTATGAAAAATGAAAACGCTCAATGAGCTAAATCAACAGTACCAACAATGACTTTCGACAGCAACTTACATTGTTGGCAAATTAAATGCATTATTTTATGGATGTTGGACTGAAATATGAATAATCTCAATTAGCTAAAAAAAAGTACTACTCACACTTATAACTGTGTTACAATAAAGATGAAAAATAAGACAACAAATGTAGTGTATCTTTCAAAGCAGCTAAGAACGCTTGCGGCTATTGAATAAGAAACTTTTTATGCTTCTCTTATTAAAATACCCATTTATTGTTAGTTAATCTCATGTTAATGGTTAAAGGCCCTCGCCAGATAAGACGGTGAAAAATGCCCCCATTTCAATCGGGCTAATTTTTTTTCTGAAAATACCTCATAGTATGGACAACTTCTCAGCCAAGTTTCAGCTCAAAAATATGACGCATTTTTGAGTAAAAAATTAAAGTTTTTTTCTTTTTAAATTGATTATTCCCTGAATATATTTGATAAATCCAAAAAACTACTCATGAGTTTTTAGATATCATTGAGTAGTATTCTCAGAAAAATCCGCTCATAAATCTGATCGAGCGATCATTCTTAAAAGTGCAATTTTATTTTTCAAAAAAAAATTTCATGCCAAAATCGTTTGGTCACAACTTAGGATTTTGTCTCTACATATTCCTCTATTATCAATCTATAATATATTTTTTTCTTCAGATTTTTAAAATTATTGGACGATAGTTTAAAAAAATAATTCTTAAAGCCTGATTTTTTTGCTCTAAAATCCATAGATTTAGAAATAGCATGCCCACCGATTGCGCAATCCCGTACAACGCAATGATGCGTGATGAATCCACATTTCGTCGTTTTCGCAATGCATCACGGGATACTGATTCACAAAAATGGTTTTTCCGAAGAGTTACATACAATAAAAACTGCATTTTTAACTTGCTTCTTTTGTGAATATATACCTCATGCCTTACAGAAATTATCAATACGCATGCAGCTATAAAATTATGCTAGCGAAACTTGTAAAAAGTTTTAATTAGTTAATATTGCATATATATCTTTTATTAGTCGAATTATAGTATTGATTAACCGACTGGGATCCCCAGCCCCCCACGGTATATCTCCATAAATGGTTTTTGTTGAATGTTGAACGTCGCACTATGTCTATTGGTGTAGTTCTAAATTATGATGCACGTGGCCATTGGTCGATGAGTGGCTTTGGTGCAACGATATTTTAAACTTAATAACTAGTTTAACTTAGTTAACTAGGTCTTTTGGCTACGATAATCATCATAATGAGGGATAGAGTATGTATTTGCTTATAAGAATATTTCGATCGAGTCCCGGTACCACTGAAGAACCACCGATGCGGAGTACGTGCTCGTTATATCTGTGGGTCCGAAAGTCCTGTTGGCGGTAATTGCGTAGTTCCCACGGGTCTCTGGAGACTATTTCCTTCTCCTTCAGGGACATGTCTAAATTGCGGAAGTGGCGATAGATGGCAGCATACTGTCATGTATGTGTGTGTTGATTGTTTCACTGTTGTCTGTCTCACTTGACGGATGTTTATAAGCGGGTCTCTGACCAAGCACACAAGCCTGAATATATATGTCTATAAACCATAACCAATCAACCCATAGCCGGCACTATCATAGTACGTCATAGACATATGAAATATTAACGTAAGCAATAGCGTATTTAAGCAGTTTTTCAAACGTAGCTTGTCAATTCAGCGTGAAGGATATGCGATGGCGATGCTCAGGAAACCCAAGCTTTAGGATCATGTAGGAAAAAATGTGCGTCTGTCCCCAACACATGGCGTTAGTTATTAGTTTGATTTTTTCTTTTCTACACAATAGACGCGTTTACATGAGCCACCGAATTTATGGAATGCCAAAATCCACATTAGGGGAAAATGTGGCCGAGCAGGATTTCTAACCCAAATGAGTCTGTGACCGAATCCAAGGAATTAAACTTCAAACTCTCCTTGATTGGAGGGTTTGCGAAAACCCCAACGAGCCCTGCAATTCCGGTTCTGCCGGGACGAAAATCCCCTAGTGGGAAAAATTGCGGAGTTTGCTCTTCATTCCATGGATTTGATGGTTCATGTAAACGTGCCTAATATGGTTGGTTGATATACACATATTTTCAGGCTTGTGTGCTTGCTCAGAGAGCCGCTTATAAACCTTCGTCAAGTAAGACAGTCACAACACACACACACTCACACTCACATGCACACATATACGTGACAGATGCTGCCATCTATCACGCGCCACCTCCACAATTTAGACATGTCCCTGAAGGGGAACCTAATATGGTTATAGGACGTCTAAGCGAAGAAATTACCTGAGAATGTGACCTCAGCTATAACGGCCATATCCAAAAATTTCTTGGAGTTGTAGTTTACTTGGTAGGGTTTTAACCATCTGACCTCAAAATATTAAAATGCATGAAATCAAAAACGGTCTTCGACACTGGAATCCTATAAACGGATTGCCGAAATCCAATTCCAGGTATAGGAGATGCTGCACTTTAAATCCATTGCCACCTAAGGTTTTGAAAGCTGGAAAGTTCTCATTAAGAAAATGTTCAGATTGTTGCATACTCAGAACAGAGGAGGATAGATTATTAGCACAACATCTTTAATGTGATCAGAATACAGAATGATTAAGAATACCAGGGAGAATTAATTGTATATCAAGAACGTGGAGTCAAGTTGAGTTGCTACAAAATTACTGGTGTTTAAACTATTGTTCTTATTGTTTTTTTACCACTGACGTCGTTCGTGTAAATGTCTCAGATCACAACACAGTCTCGCCCTTCGTCGGGCCTGCTACCAGTTACCAGGTAAAGTCTAACTTATTAAAAAATGACGATTTTTATTTCTTAAAGATATTTATGCAAGATCAAAATTAATGTCTGATAATAAAGTGCACTTGTGCAAAGTAAAAATAAAAATTGACACAGGAGAATTATAATAGTCGAATCACAAAGAATGATTTGCAATTTTCTTTCTTTCACGATAAATATTTAGAAACAAAGATATACCCAACTTTTCTTTCAGGAACAAAATATATGATACCCATGGTTGAAATTTCAGAAAGAATTCTTCGAATTCTAGGGTTTGAGTTTCCTATTCCCGCATATTTATTCAAAATGCTTCTACAAAATAAAGGTTTTGGTAATTCAGTAAAAAAGTGACCTAAGATAATTTTTTAGAACATTGTTTAAACCCTGTGAACTTGTTTTGTATCCTTTACGAATAAATATACCCCATAACTTAAGTTACGATTTAACTCCTTCACTCCTCAACCGGCCTAGGTGGCCGTACAATTAAGGATTCAATAATGATATTCCTGTAACATATTACCATTAAACAAAAAATCCTGGGTAGCGAAAGTGTTAAAATGGTTGTTAACCCTCGTGTAAGTCTAGTGCAAATATGATCCAACTTTACAAAACTCAACTCAAATGAGAGAAGCTGAATAGAATGCCCTGAAAATTGCATTGAAAAAATGCGCGAAAGCAAACAGAAATGGGGGAATAGAAATGGCAAATAAAAATGGGGGAATGTTAGATATGAAGCGATATAACAGTTGAAAATGCCTGGAAATTTTGCATAAGGAAGCGTTTTGTATTCACCTGTTGGAATGTTGTTATATAATGCGGAATTTCAGCAAAATGTTTAGTAATAAATTAATTTGTAATAAAAATTATCACATTATAAGGGTCTTAATATGTGAAACATCAAATTTCAAAACTATCACTCTCCAAGATATAACTAAAATATCTAGTCCATACCATTCATTGGTGAGTTTTGATAATTGAAATCTCAATTGAACTAAATATCTAATAAAGGGTCCCGACAATATATCTTTGTTATACTTTTTAGTTTGAAACTTGAGTATAACTAATATAGACTTAGGTAGTACTTACTAGGATAACTTTGTGAGTTTTGCAACTAGAATCTTCATGTACAATATAATTTTGCGCGTAAAGTTACTTAACACATCACTATAAGTTATTCCATTGCTATTCAATAGTTTTTTCGAGAATGTGTCTATAATGGTCTTTACGAGATTGTGTCTATCACGAAAGCGGTCCCCTTACCGTATTTTTCAATAACATTTACATGGTGAGGACTTTTAAAAATCCGATCGAGCTGGAACAAATACTGCCTGAAATGATGTCAGTACGTATTTTAGGTTCAGATTTAACGTGCACCATCTTTACACGAAGTATTTTATTATTATTTGCGATCTATACGATTAATTAATGAATAACAGTGCAAGGTGTGAATTCACAACTGCCAACTTGCTTAGATGAAAACAACGCTTTTCTAGACATAACTGCTTTCATTGAGATTTTCGAGCAAAAATCATTTACTTTCTTATTATTTTCTATACTACTTTAAATACAATTTAATACGACACATAAAAACAATCTTTGAATTCATTATATTATCCAATCTGTTTTCTGCCTATGTGGTGAAATAAATTCTTATTTCATCATCCCAATATGAAATTTAAGTATGTATTAAAATATGGTTTAATGCTTTAAAATCAATGCCTAAATAAAATATGATTGTCAATATACATTTTAATCTATCCGGTAAATTATTTTTATTTAGCAACATTCAAACAAGTTACAGATAATTTAATACTACAAAAATCATTGCTCAACAATTTGGGTTACATATAAAATTGCCATTAAAATAAGTTTATTTTAATTGAATAAATATTTGGTTCAGCTTTAAGTTGATGAAAGATAGTTTGATAATCGTCTTACAAAATCATTTTTTAAACATCAGATACATTTTATAGTTTTAAAAGGAATTGTTGTATTTTGAGTTTTGCGTTTTTGATATTTTAACTAATACTTATTTTAATTAAAATTTTTAATAGCAGTATATAATTAAACTAATTCCATTGCTCTGTGCAATAAAAAGGAATAATAATGCTTTTAAATGCGTGATCTGTGTTGGTTTTTTTTTAAAAAAAGAAAGTCCACGTCTAAAATAAACATTATTATATGATCAATAAACTTGTTAGCTTAATTACAACATACAGTTAAGCTGATTCACACAAAATTTGAGTTTTTAAAGTTACAAAGGAATGGAACAAAAAATTCATGTTAATGCTTTATTTTTAATTTTTTAAAAACTTTTATAAAAAAAATTCAAAGATTTTTTGACATTTTTTTCAATTCAAAGCTATGCATTTTAATTTCATGTGAAGCATAGTGTTTAAAATTGTTGATTTAGAATATTAAAAAAGAACAAGAATATTAAATATAAATTTATTGAAAAATGTGCATATTATATGTAGTGCGAAGAAATAAATGACCGTTTTTTTTTATTATGTCTACGTTTTTTTTTTGTTCTTCCTATAATGTTTGTTCTGTAAGCGATACTAAGAATATGTATTTATTCTCCGTAAAGCTGTAAATTTTAGTTCGAAAATAATTTATATTGTATATCATGTGGGCTCAATAAGTTTAAATATATGTTATGCAATACAATTATTTAGAACATAATTATAATAAATATTTTTTTTAATGGCTATGTAGAAATAATTGAATTTTAAAGTTAAATTCCTAATGAAAATACTATTAAAATAATTAAATGAATTTCTCTTAAAATAAGTATTCAAAGCGACCAAATTTTTATAGAGATGCTTGTTAAACAATAACATTAGGTTTTTGTGAAAAGCAATAGACTGACGGAGTAATGTAGCAAGCGGACAATTTAACAATGCCCTTATTACTGATAAGAAAGAATAAGCATTTCAAAACAAAAATAGATGTAGCAATTCGGTATTTTCCCATTTCGTAGTCGAAAATCTCCAAACATAATTTTTGGGGATTAATGGAATATTTTGGTGATTAAACACAGTATACACGGTTAAAGGACCACAGTATACACAGATAAAGGTTACCATTGGAAATATTCCGTTTGGCTGCTGTTATAACTTTTGGCGACTTTATTGTTTGCAATCGCGAAATGGAAAAGTTTCAGTAGTTTTTGTAGATAGTGCCGATTGCGACCACATTTTAACGTTAATGGCCATTTTACAGCATCGCATGCGGTTCGAGATTTATTCTCTTGTAAATAAACGCTTCCTTACTTGTTACGATGCCAAAAACTGACTCCAGTCGGTTTCATAAAGGCACCGAAAAATTGTCCAAGCATTTGTACAAGTGCCCAGAATACTGATGCACATGAGTATGATGAATGATAAAAGGCTATGAAAAATATATCATGCAAATGTTCTTCAAAATGATGGATAGCACGAAAGAACGGCGCTTGTTGAAATGCTACTGTACACGTACGTGACATGTCTTAGTAAAAAGTGAGATAGAAAGCTGAAATGTAAGAATGTTATGTATATTTTCCCTCGAGTTTGATATAGAAACAAAGTGTGGATTTCATTTTTAAAGTGTCATAGGAAGTGATTATGGTTTCTTTAAATTAATGGGGAACTTAGTGTAGATAAAATGGTTGCCATAACTCGCCAAAAGGCTGCTAAATGTCTAAACTTTTCGCAAAAGGCGGTATTTTTTCATTGGCATTTTTTTAAATCTTTGAATTTATAAATGTATTATGGAAATATATGAAAATAATTACTTTCAAACTAAGAAAATTTATCATTAATTTGGATTGTTTTAGAATAATTGAGTTTTTTGTAGGGGTACACTCTTAAAACAAAAGAGTGAAGCTCGCCCCAATTGGAGAAGTGCATTTTCGACACTGGAAAGGAGTGAATATTAACTCAGACTGAATTAAAATCACTCGTTTGGAGTGATCTTGTTGGAGGTTTAACACACAAAGTATCCACTCCTTTCGGAGGAGTGCATTTTCCAGACTGAAGGAGTGAAATTAACTCAGACGGAGTTAAAATCGCTCGTTCGTTTTAAGAGTGTAGGTAGACAAAGGATTGCAACTGAAAATTGACCAAGCATGGCAACAGCTTTCTAATTTATGAATTTTTCCAACTCGATTACGATTAAAGTGATTATGGTTTATTATTGTGGACAAATAGGTTGAAGCAAAAGAGCCACCAGAGAACCATTTTAAAATTGAACGCTAAACGCGATATATTTTTGAATAACATTTTCTTAAAAAGTTTTAGTTTTCTTTAAATTTATAAATGTAATAAATTGATATGTATTAAAAATCACTTTAAAGCTACGGAAATTTATCATTAATAATTTTTTTTTGAGTATTGCTAAGTTTTTGATAGAGGTATTATGTATACTAAAGAAATACAACTCGAAATCGACTAAATACGAATACAGTCTCCTAATTTATGAACATGTGAAACTTGAGGAAGTGATTACGATTTGTTCCAATTAACAGAAGAAATTCAAAAAGTTTGAAGAGCCACTCAAGAACAATTCTTTAATCGAAAAAAAAAACCACCCTCAACTATTCCTTAAAAACATAAATATCACCTCCTCTCAACAATAAAAAAACAAATAACTTTCTGACAAAATCAGCGCTGAAAGCCATCACTAACCAAGATTTGATAAACGGGGCATATATATAAGATGAGAAATAAATTTTCATCACTCCGGAACGCTTCGCTTGGGAGCCCAAGTTCCCCTGATGAGTGGCTGAATTTATTTGTTCTTGCGCTGGGCTCTCACTCACTCTTCATTAGTGATGGTTGCTGGAGATCTAAAAGAGATTTCCCGTAACATGGCCTTTTAAACCAATGGAGTGACTCAAATACAAGGACTTATTTTCACCAGTATAGTCTTGGATTCTTTGGGATGGTTAGGTTGGTTGCATTGAGTTGGGATGTATAGTTAAGGTGGTTAGAATTTTATGGATTTGCTAATATGAATATGGACTTAAAATTTATTATGTTAGGGTGTCATGCTTGGAAATGGTTCAGGGTTTGCACAAATTAAATTTGCCAAATGTCTTATATAAATTTCCTGTAATATAGCATTTTAAACCAATGTAGTGATTTAATTTCATGAAATGCATGGAATTATTCAAACAGTACTGTTTTGAATTCTTTGGAAGGTTTCGGTTGCATTGAATTTGTATCTGTAGTTAGGGTGCTTTTGTTTTATAAATTGAAGATGGGGAGGTGATATAAACATGGAATTGGACTGCTTTAAACATGGACTGCTTGACAGTCCAAGTTCCCCTGATGAGTGGCTGAATTTATTTGTTCTTGCACTGGGCTCTCACTCACTCTTCATTAGTGATGGTTGCTGGAGATCTAAAAGAGATTTCCCGTAACACGGCCTTTTAAACCGATGGAGTGACTCAAATACATGGACTTATTTTACCAGTATAGTCTTGGATTCTTTGGGATGGTTAGGTTGGTTGCATTGATTTGGGGTGTATAGTTAAGGTGGTTAGAATTTTATGAAATTAATATGGATTTGCTAATATAAATATGGATTTAAAATGTATTTTTTTAGGATGTCATGCTTGAAAATAGTTTAGGGTTTGCACAAATGAAATTTGGCAAATGTCTTACATAAATTTCCTGTAACATGACAACTTAAACCAATGTAGTGAATTTAATACATGAAATTATTCTAACAGTACTGTCTTGTATTCTTTGGAAGTGTTTCGGTTGCATTGAGTTTGTATGTATAGATACGGTGCTAATGTTTTATGAATTTAATGTGGAGAAAATGTGGTTTGATGTGGATGTAAACATGGACTTGGACTGTTTTAAACATGGACTGCTTGGGAGTCCAAGTTCCCCTGATGAGTGGCTGAATTTATTTGTTCTAGCGCTGGGCTCTCACTCACTCTTCATTAGTGATGGTTGCTGGAGATCTAAAAGAGATTTCCCGTAACATGGCCTTTTAAACCAATGGAGTGACTCAAATACACAGACTTATTTTCACCAGTATAGTCTTGAATTCTTTGGGATTGTTAGGTTTGCATTGAGTTGGGATGTATAGTTAAGGTGGTTAGAATGGAATATGGATTTAATATGGATTTGCTAATATAAATATGGACTTAAAATTTATTATGTTAGGATGTCATGCTTGTAAATAGTTCAGGGTTTGCACATATTAAATTTGCCAAATGTCTTACATAAATTTCCTGTAACATGGCATTGTAAACCAATGTAGTGAATTAAATACATGGAATTATGCTAACAGTGCTGTCTTGAATTCTTTGGAAGGTATCGGTTGCATTGAGTTTGTATGTATAGATAGGATGCTCTTATGTTTTATAAATTTAATGTGGGGAGGTGATATTGTCGCGTAGACGAGGGGGGAAATACGGTAACTGGTGTAATTAGTTGCATACAAGAAACGACAAGTCAGCTATATCTCAGCTCGAGACTTTTTAATAAGCCAACTGGGTGATTACATTCCTTTATATGGAGCAGTAGAACCTTCTGGCCTAGAAGGTTCTAGAAATTAACTAATTTACATAAATAGAGAAATAAAGAGAAACAATTCAAATTAAGACATAATGAAATTATAAATTTATAAGCCATGCCTGGGATCGATCCCACAATCTTCTGGTTTGCGGTATCGTTCTTTACCACTGAGCTATGGATTCCTATCGGTTCAAGTCTTACTTCGCTACATCTCTCCTCCCTCAGAGGGCAGCGTCCCGATGCAGTTTTGTTTGACTCCTAGTCACCGGTCCTCTAGAAACTATCTCGGTTTCCTCTTCTCTTAACTGTTCTTCTGGTTTGTTGTAGGGTTTCATCCTGAGGACGTGGACGACATCTTTGATATTACGCCTTTTTCTATCTTTTTCCAAGCTTTCGACTTCATAGTTAACATCGGAAATTCGTCTCGTTATTTTGTATGGTCCGAAGTAGCGCCTCAATAGCTTCTCCGATAGTCCAACTTTTCTAATTGGTGTTTAAACCCAGACTAAGTCCCCAATGGCATAGGACACATGTCTGTGCTTAGTGTCGTATCGTCGTTTATCGGAAGTTTGGGCGTTGCGTATGTGGAGTTTGGCTAGCTGCCTGGCTTCTTCGGCTCTTGTGACAAGTTGTTGAACGTATTTGTCATCATGACCTTCATTATTGTGAGGCAGAATGACGTCGAGGGGAGTCATAATATCTCGCCCATGTACTAGAAAGAAGGGGCTGAACCCTGTCGTGTCTTGCTTGGCAGAATTGTAGGCAAATGTTACGAAGGGGAGAATGGTATCCCAGTTTCTTTGTTCGACATCAACATACATGGATAACATATCGGCGAGTGTTTTATTAAACCTTTCAGTCAGCCCATTGGTTTGTGGGTGATAAGCCGTCGTAAGTAGGTGAGAAGTTTGGCACAATTGATTTATATCCTTCACAAGGTTGGACAAAAAGGATCGTCCCCGATCGCTAATCAGTTTCCTTGGTGCACCATGCTTCAGAATGACTTCTTCGACAATAAACTTGGTAACTTCTGTCGCTTCAGCCGTTGGCAAGGCTTTAGTCACCGTAAATCTTGTTAGATAATCCGTGCAAACGATTATCCATCGGTTTCCACTTTGGCTGACTGGGAAACGTCCAAGGAGATCGATGCCAATCTTAGCAAAGGGAAGATCAGGGGGTTCAATAGGATGAAGTTGTCCTGAAGGTAACTGGGGTGGTGTTTTGCGTCTCTGGCAGTCTCTACAGTGTGACACATATCGACGAGTGCTGCCATACAACCCTGGCCAATAGTATTTCCGTCTTATTCTGTCGTAGGTCTTGGCAAATCCCAAGTGACCGGCGGTAGGTGCGTCATGAAGACTTTTCAAGATATCGCCACGAAGTTGTTTTGGCACTACTAAAAGACATGGTTGTTCCATCGGGTCAAAATTTCTCTTGTATAACACACCATCCTTTAGGAGAAAATTTTGGTATTCTTCACCCCTTTTAAGAATTTTAATTATAGACTTTAGCCTCTTGTCTTTCAACTGTTCCTTTTTATAGTCAGTGATAGTTGCAAGGAGTGGTATATCGTCAATGGCCTCAACGGATGACTCTGCAAGAGGTTTCCTTGATAAAGAATCGGCGTCGGAATGTTTGCGACCACTTTTGTAAACAATCTCGATGTCATACTCTTGCAGCCTCAATGCCCATCGTGCAAGTCGGCCTGATGGATCCTTAACGTTGGCAAGCCAGCATAAAGAATGGTGATCCGTCACTACAGTAAATGGTGTAGTGACGTGTACATTTCTTGTACATAATTATTTTTTGTTATGATTTATTTTGTTTAGCCAAAAACTGAACTGAAAAGAGTGTTGAATATTTCGGGCGTTCGTTTTGGCGACGCTTTTGACAGAACAGAAAAAATGTAACTGCTATAAACATCTTTTGTAAAAGCTCCTGAAATTCTACTTGTATAGTGTCTGGTATTTTGTGTTGGCTTGAAATAAAAGATTCTCGTCTAAAAGAGAGTTGCAATGCAAATTACTACAGACTAGACTGGTGGCAGCTGTAACGGATTGAAGAAATTTTCACGCCATTTTTTGACGAAGAAGAACGTCAAAACCATTGCTTCGATCAGGAAGATTCAAAGTTTGTAAGTACCTAACTTGATTCTAGTGCCTGATTTACTTTTATAAAACGAAAAATTATTTTTTATATTTAAAGTTAACAAAAGTTAAACTTTATTTGTTGTAGAATTCTGTGAGTTATTCTAGCAGTTGCAATTAATATGTAAGTGACACATTGAGAACAAGAACAAATGTTTAATTGTTTGATTTAGATCTTTATATATGTAACTGATATTGAAGTTCGTTATCTTATTATTGTATTTTAATTAAGGTAATAGCTTAATTTGAAGTGTGCACTGTCTTGCGGTTGTATTTACCGATTTAACACAGTCGTTCAATGAAAGCAATGTCAATCATCAGTTGAAGATTTAATTCAGTATATTGTTAAATGCAATTCTGGTTGCAGATAAAAAATAATCTGTAGTAAAATTTTATTTAAAGTGTTGATAGAATACATTTGGGAAATAAATTTTTCCGTTATTTCAATTTCCGAAATATTTAGAATTTGTAGAATTCTGAATTAATTACGTGAGCATTGTTCTCGTTGCGAACATAGTTTAATTTTCGTAACTTCATGTAAATAAAAGTTAATGAGGATTTATTTGCTGGTTGTTCTTGTACAAAATATTTAATTAGTGGAACGATCATGGCATGGTATAATTCAGTTGAAATATGTTTTGAATTTATAGCTTCTTTGAAAATTGTTCTTGTAAGACATAAATATTGTCCGTGATAAGAATGGTTAATATTATTTGCAAAATAACATTAGTACTTTCTTTGAAGTTATATTTTAGCCGAATTGATTTTTTTTAAATAAAAAGTAGTTTACTGAATTAATTTTGATAAATTATATTTAGAAGTGGAAAATGGCTTTCTTAGTTAAGGGTAGGAAACAGGACTTGATAGTAGTCTGCGAGGAATTAGGGGAAGCTGTTCCGCCTTCGAGTGTGGTTCCAGAGATAAAACAAATTATCTTAAAGAGTAAATTCTATGACGAGGAAGAAGTCAAGATTTTATTGGAACGTATTATCGATGACCGACTGAAGCGAGAGAAAGAAGAGAAAGAAGAAAAATTGCGACAAGAAGAGAACGATAGACAAGAAAGAATAAGGAAAGAAGAGAAAGAAGAAAAATTGCGACAAGAAGAGAATGATAGACAAGAAAGAATAAGGAAAGAAGAGAATGATAGACAAGAAAGATGAAGGAAAGAAGAGAATGATAGACAAGAAAGATTGGCTAAGGAGAAGATGCAACATGAATTGGAGTTGAGACGTCTGGAGTTAACTCAAAGTGAGTCCTTGCCCCAAACGAATAGAGATTTGGCAAGAAGTAGTCCGAAGATTCAATATACCAGATAACTCCTAAGTTTGACGAGAAGCTAGATGAAATGAGCCTTTATCTCATAAATTTCGAAAGAAAGGCTGAAATGGCGCAAGTTCCGAAAGACGATTGGACTGCTTACCTGTTAGGTGTGCTACCTGTTAGGTGTGCTACTAGGTGTGCTACCGAATGTAACTCCTAGTTACGGATACGAAGGTCTGGCGCCATATATTAGTCGTGGGAAGGTAAATGGAGTGGAAATGCCAATACTCCGGGATACCGGCGCTACTGTTGACTTGATTTGCCAGAAGTATGTCAAGCCCTCTATGTTTACAAATGAGAATGTGTGGATCAAAACTCCATTAGAAGAGGAGATGAAATGTTTGCCATTAGCCGAGGTGGAATTAGAATGCGACTTAGGCCACATTGTTACTAAAGCTGCTGTTCTAAGAAACTCTTTGGACAAGGGAATGTATCTATTGGGCAATAAAACAGCTGCACTGTTTGAAGAGGCCGAGCAGAGTGAGTTTGTCAAGATTCACATGGTGAATGCAGTTCAAACTAGAGCTCAAAAGAGAATTTCCGAAGAGGAGTCTCAATGTCCAGAAGTGCAACAGATGGATCCGGAAGATGTTCTTGATCAGGGAAAGCTGGAAGAGCTGACGGAGGAAGATGATATTTTGCCAATGGTAGATTCCCTACATTCGGAGCTCGAACTTATGAGTTTAACTCCAAAAGAATTTATTGAAGAACAAAAGAGAAGTGAAGAACTGAAACCATACTTTCTAGAAGCTAAAAGTAACTCAATCTCTAAGTCTAGATACATATTGAAAAATGAAGAGTTATTCTTCAAGAAAGAAGACAAAGATAGAACGGAGAGATGTTTACTGGTCGTTCCAGAGAAGTTTCGAATACAGTTAATGACGATATGTCATGAAGTAACTGCGGCTCATCTGGGAGCAACCAAAACTAAAGATACCTTATTTAAAACTTTCTACTGGCCAAACTGTTATAAAGACGTTGACAACTTTGTAAAGACCTGTGATGTTTGCCAACGAGCTGGGAAAACACAGGATAAGAAAAAAGCTCCTCTGAAACTTGTACCAGTTATCCCAGAAATATTCTCCAAAATAAACGTTGATGCTTGTGGTCCCTTGCCTCAGACACCGTCGGGAAAAAAGTATATCATTACCGCCTTGTGTATGTCCTCCAAATATCCTGATGCTATTCCGGTTGAAAACCTAAGATCTGAAACTATTGTTGATGTCTTGCTGCAGATTTTTAGTCGCATGGGATTCCCAAAAGTGCTCCAAACAGACCAAGGAACTTCATTTATGAGTGCTCTTACGACAGAATTCCTAAGAGGATTTGGCATTAAGGTGGTGCGAAGTTCAGTATATCACCCTCAAAGCAACCCTGTGGAAAGGATGCATCGAACTCTTAAGAGAATTCTTCGTGTACTGTGTCTCGAGTCGGGTCCCGATTGGGAGAAAATATTGCCTCAAGCCCTTTTCGCTTTGCGAACTGCAACTCACGGAAGCACGGGTTTCTCTCCAGCTGAATTGGTTCATGGGAGGAACTTGAGAACTCCCCTTATGCTGTTATACGAGCAGCTAACCGAAGAGACGCAAGAAGAGGATAGTGTGGTAAGCTATGTATTTGAACTAATAAATAGGATGAAGCGATGCCAAGAGTTAGCAGTACACAACATGCAAGAAGCCAAAGAGAAACAGAAGATTTGGTATGACAAAAAAGCGACAAAACGACAGTTTGTGATAGGAGATGAGGTGTTGGTGGTAGCAACTTCTAAGCCCAACAAGCTATCTGTACATTGGGTAGGACCTGGAACAGTTGTACAACAACTCTCAGACACGAATTATGTAGTAAGGTTTCCTGAGAAAGACGAAAATCATGTGTACCACATAAACATGCTCAAACCGTACTTTAAGCGAGCGGAAAATATAAATCTGATATGCTTGCAAGAATTGGAAGAAGAAGAAGAGATACCAAGTCTTCCTCCGATGCAAAGATCTGACGCGTTTGATCTGTCCGAAATCTTGGGAGACGTTTGTTCAAATCCTCGGCTATCTGGACGACAGCAAGAGCAACTCGAAAACTTGTTGATATCTTATTCCAGTATATTTTCAAACAAACCTGGGTGCACTGATTTAGCTGAACATGATATCGAGTTGGAGACTGAAAGTCCGATAATCGCGCGACCTTATCGGATGACTCCAAGACAGACAGATATATTAAAAGCTGAAGTAAATAAAATGTTGGAATTGAAAGTAATTGAACCCGGAGATTCTGATTTCACGTCTCCTATGATCCTGGTTGAGGCTCCCGGAAAGGACCCAAGACCATGTATCGACTATCGACGCTTAAACAAGGTTACCAGAACACAATTCTTTCCGATTCCGAATATAGAACAGCTTATTGAAAAAGTGTCAGCAGCAAAATATATAAGTGTTCTTGATTTAACAAGGGGGTATTGGCAGATACCACTGAGCAAACAAGCACAAAGGTTTGCTACATTTGTCACGAGTTTTGGTTCATTCAAACCTTTGAGGTTACCCTTTGGCCTCAAAAATGCTCCGTATTTTTTCAGTCGAATGATGTCGGCATTGTTGCAGAAGTGCGATGACTTTGCAGTGCCGTACTTGGATGATGTCGCCATATTCTCTCAAACCTGGGAAGAGCATTTAGAACATTTGGACATCATATTTGGGAAGATGAAGTCAGCCCAATTGAATTTAAAGCCTTCAAAATGTCAGTTTGCTCAGGAACACGTGAAATATTTAGGCCATATGATTGGACAAGGGCAAAGAACACCTGGAGAACTCAAAGTTCAAGCAGTAAAAGATTTTCCTAGGCCTGCTAATAAAACTCAAATCAGGTCGTTTTTAGGATTGGCTGGCTACTACAGAAGATACATCCCAGACTTTTCTGTAATTGCTACTCCATTAACTGATCTTCTAAAGGGCAAGACTGTCAAGGCATCTGTTGTTTGGAATGAAGAATGCGAAAAGGCATTTGAAGAACTAAAGGGACGATTATCTGAAAACCCAGTCTTATACTGCCCAGATTTCTCGAAACCATTTGTCATTCAATGCGACGCATCAAATTTGGGCATTGGAATTGTGCTATCTCATGTCAATGAAGAGGGGGATGAACATCCTATCTTGTACTTAAGTAGAAAGTTCTCTCCTGCCGAACAGAAATATAGCACTACTGAACGAGAATGTGCAGCTATTGTGTACGCCGTCCAAAAACTACGATGTTATCTAGATGGACAACAGAAGTTTGTGATACAAACGGACCATAACCTATTAGTTTGGTTAGAAAAGAATACGGGGACAAATCCACGACTTTTGAGGTGGACGTTAACCTTACAACCTTTTAACTATGAGGTTGTTCATCGTAAGGGAAAACTTCATCAAAATGCTGACAGCCTCAGTCGTATTTCATAAGCATGATATTGTAAATTATATTCTGTTTCTTTATTTTCTAATATATATGATTGTTTAAACTGTATTTTATTTACATTTCTGGTTAACATGTATGATTGCGTAAACTGTATTGCATATAATTTCCTTGTTAACATATATAATTTTGAAAACTATATTCTATTTCTTTAAATCGTTAACTTACATGATTTATAGTAGATTTAATTAATATTTAACTTAAATTTACTTAGTACAGGCACTAGAGTTCAGTTAAGTTGGTACTTAGGACTATGGTAAATAGTAGAACATATAGGACTATTGTGATACTCGTAGAACATAGGACTATGGTGTGTTTTTCCGAACTTTGAACGAGCTACAGTGCTGTGACTTTGACTTTGAACGAGTGACTCTGCTACAACTTCACACGAGTGACAGTACGGTGACTTTGAACTGAGACTCTGGACAATTGACTAAAAACTTTCCTCTTCTAGAAAAGTTTTTCTCCGGGAAGGGAGGAGTCTGTAGTGACGTGTACATTTCTTGTACATAATTATTTTTTGTTATGATTTATTTTGTTTAGCCAAAAACTGAACTGAAAAGAGTGTTGAATATTTCGGGCGTTCGTTTTGGCGACGCTTTTGACGGAACGGAAAAAATGTAACTGCTATAAACATCTTTTGTAAAAGCTCCTGAAATTCTACTTGTATAGTGTCTGGTATTTTGTGTTGTCTTGAAATAAAAGATTCTCGTCTAAAAGAGAGTTGCAATGCAAATTACTACAATGGTCTTCCAAAGACATACGGACGGAATTTACTAATCGCCCAGATTACTGCTAAGCACTCCTTTTCGGTAGTAGAATAGTTCTTTTCAGCTGGCGTTAGAGATCTTGAGGCATAGGCTATTGGTCTTTCTGTACCGTTCTGTTCTTGAACTAGGACTGCACCGATGCCGTAGCCACTGGCATCCGAATGTATAAGGGTCTTTGCATGTAGCAAAAAGTGTCCCAACACAGGATCTCCAGTCAGTAACTTCTTAAGAGTTGCGAACGACATCGATTGCGATAGGTTCCATGAAAATTTTACATCCTTCTTGAGCAAATCATGTAAGGGCTTAGCGACATCTGCAAAGTTTCTTATGAAGCGCCGATAATACGAACAGAGCCCTAAAAAGGAGCGAACGTCTGCCACATTCTGGGGAATTGGAAATTTTTCAACTGCTACCACCTTTTCCGGATCAGGATAAATTCCATGTGCGTCTACCAAGTGTCCTAATATTGTCAATTTCTTTTTACCAAAACAGCATTTCTTCGAGTTTAATGTCAGTCCCGCGTCCTGGATGCATCTTAATACTTTTCTCAGTCTCTGCTGATGTTCTCGGAAATCGGGTGCATACACAATAACGTCGTCAAGATAACAAAGGCAGATATTCCATTTGAGGCCTCGTAGAACTGTGTCCATCATGCGTTCAAATGTAGCTGGCGCATTGCATAACCCAAAAGGCATGACCTTGAACTCAAATAGACCATCCGGAGTTACAAAGGCCGTCTTTTCCCGGTCTTTATCATCCACTTTTATTTGCCAATATCCTGACTGCAGGTCCATCAAAGAAAATATTCGTGCTCCGGCAAGGCAGTCCAAAGCATCGTCAATTCGTGGTAGGGGGTAAACGTCTTTTTTGGTCACTCTGTTTAATCTACGATAGTCGACGCAAAATCGCCATTCTCCATTCTTCTTTTTCACAAGTACGACTGGAGAAGACCACGGACTTTCTGATTGTTGTATCACGTCAGCTATAAGCATCTTGTGTACTTCGTCCTCAATTACATGCCGCTCAGCTGGGGATATTCGATAAGGTCTTTGCTTGATTGGGGGACTATCACCGGTGTTGATATTGTGTTTTACGTTAGTGCATCCCGATTTCTTCGCTGTTTGGTTGAAGTCGAAAATGTCATTAAATTCTTCCAGCATTTGTAGAAGAGCGTCCTTTTCGACCGGGGTTAGACCATCATCAAGAATTTCTTTTAATTTTTCCCGAGTAACACGCTGCCTAGAGTGGTGTCCCTTAACCATTTTTTGGTCCTCATCATGCAGGCAACAAATTGCATTGTCGGCGTCATCTATACTAGCAATACTAGCTATGTTCATTACTTTTGGTATCATTTGATCCCGTCGGGAGAAATTTGTTACCCAAACTTTACAATGACTATTTTCGACGTCGATAAGCGAGGCCGGTATGGAGAGTTCTTTTTCACCCATAAGAATTTTGTTACCATAAATCAGTGCTTTATCTGCGTCTTTCATGCTTGGACTAACAGCACATATCTGTTTTGCTGTATTTCCGTTAATGATGTAGTCTTTAGCCGCGAATAAGGAAATATGGGATTGCTTTGATGCTGCATCTTCTGGAAGTATCTCCGCTAGTTGAATTTCCTCCTTCCCACAATCAATAACTGCATCAGTTGCACGGAAAAAGTCCCATCCCAGAATCATTTGATGACTGCATTTGGGAAACACTAAAAATTCAAAGGCACCTAAGGTTCCGTTCAAGCTGACTTTTAATACACATCGTCCCGTGGCTGCAACCGGTGTGCCGTCCGCAGTTTTAAGTACAGGTCCTTTCTCAGAAAACATAGGAGTGTTGAGCTGTCGTCGCAATTCTTCAGATATAACGGAATAGTCTGCTCCCGAATCGATGAGGGCTTTCACATACTGTCCATTTACGTTGACAAATATAATATTCTTTTTCAGTTTACTCTTAACATACATTGGTGGGTTTTCGTCGAAAGCGGCCTCACCTCCTGCACAGGTCGCCTGGCTTAGTTTTCCTCATCGGATCGGCGTGGAGAACGGCTGGGACGGCGTACTGGCGATTGTGACTGTCTTCGATTGGACGGACGGCGAGGATACGGGGAACTGCTTCTGTAATAGGATGGTGCAGGATAGGAATTGCCGTCGTAACTGTGAATGGATTCTGTATCAAAATCTTGTCTATTATGTGGTGTGCGTGCAGCTCTTGCAGTAGAAAACACTTGACGTCTTTCTCGGCAATACCTCAAAACGTGTCCCGGGCGTCCGCAATGGTAGCAAAGAGGAACGTTATCATTAGTTCTCCATACGTCTGTCTTTCTAGGCGGTACGGCTTCCATTCTTGTAGGTCTTCTTGTCTGGGGCCTGCTAGAAGGTGAGCGTCTTGGGGGTATAGCAGCGCTCTTTCTTCGAGACGTCACTGTGAATGGTGCCAAGGCTTCCATAACTTCTTCCCGCACTAAGGAAGCAACGTCAATATTGGTATCGGGATCGCAATATTGATTCTGATGAATTTCAGGCAGGACTTTTTGAATTTCTTCTCGGACGATTTGGCGAACCATGGATTTAATGTCGTTGAAGTCTTCAACAGCTCCGGAACTAAGGGTGGCTATGTTTGACAGTCTTTGGTACCTTGGTTTGGCGATGCGTCCTCGTCGCAGGCTTTCAATTTGACGGCATTTCTTTACCAATGCTTCTGCTGAATCGTACTCCTGAACCAGCAGTATCTGGTACAGATCTTCACTTATCCCTTTCATTAAATGGGATATTTTTCCTTCTTCCGACATCGAGCTATCAACTTTTCGGCACAATGCAAGTACGTCCTGAATGTAGGCCTCGGATGTTTCGCCAACTTGCTGCGCTCTGGTTTGTAAGAGTCTTTCGGCGTGACGTTTGGCTTCATCACTCCGACTGAAGGTGTTGTTAAGATTATCGCAAAAAGCCTTCCAGTTAGTAAAGAGGTTTTCATTGTTATCAAACCACTGGCGGGCGGTGTCGGCAAGGTAAAACACAACATTCGCTAGGCGCATCTGTTCATCCCAGTGGTTAAAAGAGGCAATACGCTCAAAGTCTTTCAGCCAAGCTGAAGCGTCTTGTTGGTCATGTCCAGAGAAGAGAACGGGGTTCCTGGGCAGCTGGTATGTCAGGATAGGAACTGTATTTGGATTCCAACTTGTAGATGATTGTTCTTCTTTCTCTGTTGGCTTCTGTTCATCTTTGGCAGCCATCTTTTTCGAAATCCTTGTCGGGTTCGGTAGCGGTCCGAATTCGGGGGATAATCCTTGTAGCCGAAGGCTTCGGCGTAGCTCTGCCGTAGTAGAGGCTTACGTACCCAGCGCTTCCACCAAACTGTCGCGTAGACGAGGGGGGGAAATACGGTAACTGGTGTAATTAGTTGTATACAAGAAACGACAAGTCAGCTATATCTCAGCTCGAGACTTTTTAATAAGCCAACTGGGTGATTACATTCCTTTATATGGAGCTGTAGAACCTTCTGGCCTAGAAGGTTCTAGAAATTAACTAATTTACATAAATAGAGAAATAAAGAGAAACAATTCAAATTAAGACATAATGAAATTATAAATTTATAAGCCATGCCTGGGATCGATCCCACAATCTTCTGGTTTGCGGTATCGTTCTTTACCACTGAGCTATGGATTCCTATCGGTTCAAGTCTTACTTCGCTACAATATAAACATGGACTTGGACTGCTTGGCAGCCCAAGTTCCTCTGATGAGTGGCTGAATTGATTTGTTCTTGCACTGGGATTCCACTCACTCTTCATTAGTGATGGTTGCTGGAGATCTAAGAGAGATTTCCCGTAACATGGCCTTTTAAACCAATGGAGTGACTCAAATACATGGACTTATTTTTACCAGTATAGTCTTGGATTCTTTGGGATGGTTAGGTTTGCATTGAGTTGGGATGTATAGTTAAGGTGGTTAGAATTTTATGAATTAAATATGGATTTGTTAATATAAATATGGACTTAAAAATTATTATGTTAGGATGTCATGCTTGGAAATGGTTCAGGGTTTGCACAAATTAAATTTGACAAAAGTCTTACATAAATTTCCTGTAACATGGCATTGTAAACCAATGTAGTGAATTAAATACATGGAATTATGCTAACAGTGCTGTCTTGAATTCTTCGGAAGGTATCGGTTGCATTGAGTTTGTATGTATAGATAGGATGCTCTTATGTTTTATAAATTTAATGTGGGGAGGTGATATAAACATGGAATTGGACTGCTTTAAACATGAACTGCTTGGAAGCCCAAGTTCCTTTGATGAGTGGCTGAATTTATTTGTTCCTGCGCTGGGCTCTCACTCACTCTTCATTAGTGATGGTTGCTGGAGATCTAAAAGAGATTTCCCGTAACATGGCCTTTTAAACCAATGGAGTGACTCAAATACATGGACTTATTTTCACCAGTATAGTCTTGGATTCTTTGGGATGTTTAGGTTTGCATTGAGTTGATATTTATAGTTAAGGTGGTTGGAACTTTATGGATTTGCTAATATAAATATGGACTTAAAATTTATTATGTTAGGGTGTCATGCTTGGAAATGGTTCAGGGTTTGCACAAATAAATTTGCCAAATGTCTTACATAAATTTCCTGTAACATGGCATTTTAAACCAATGTAGTGAATTAAATACATGAAATGCATGGAATTATTCTAACAGTACTGTCTTGAATTTTTTGGAAGATTTCGGTTGTATTGAGTTTGTATGTATACATACGGTGCTTATGTTTTATAAATTTAATGTGGGGAGGTGATATAAACATGGACTTGGACTGCTTTAAACATGGACTGCTTGGGAGCCCAAGTTCCCCTGATGAGTGGCTGAATTTATTTGTTCTTTCACTGGGCTCTCACTCACTCTTCATTAGTGATGGGGGGGTTGCTGGAGATCTAAAAGAGATTTCCCGTAACATGGCCTTTTAAACCAATGGAGTGACTCAAATACATGGACTTATTTTACCAGTATAGTCTTGGATTCTTTGGGATGGTTAGGTTTCGGTTTGTATTAGTTGGAGTGTATAGTTAGGGTGGTTAGGTTTTTAAGAAAATGGGGCTGTGATAAGGGTCTGAGTTCAAGGAAAACTCAGACTATAGGCACAACCTTTTTTGGGGGTCCCTTTACGGAAAATGTTATGTATGATTTCCAGTAATGATGGCGCTATATGACCTACGGATCAATTATTTTCGACAATTTCATTGGCTTGCTTATAAACATCGATCAGAAAAATCACGTTAGGTCAATTTATAGTCAAAATCGAGCAAAAAACAAAGTGGAGTATCAGAATTACTTTAGTTTACTCATATTTTTGGGATTTACAGCATTTAGCATAACATAGATTAAAATTTAGAGGCCCCTAAAACTTAGGGCCCTATGCCCGGGCCATGTGGAAGAACAGGCCTTGGCGGCGATATAAACTTGGATTGGAGAACTTGGAGACTTGGAAACAATTTCCGCAACATGGCATATTAAACGAAGGGACTGACTGAAATACATGGAATTGCTTCACAACTGTAACCGTTTTAATTTCGGTTACAGTCCGGTTTCGTTTGTTTAAATTAACGGGGTGCTTACGGTCGAAAAAATAGTTACCGTATATTCGCGAAAAACTGCTATATGTCTAAACATTTCGTTAAGTGGATGTATAGTTAAAGGGGTATGCATTTATGAATTTAATATGGATCGGTAATATTTTTTTTCCATGGACTTAAAATGAATTACTTGACTTGAATTACTTGAATGAATTCATAGACTTGAAATGAATTATGCTACGAAGTCATGCTTGGAAATAATTAAGGTCTTCATAAGTTAACTTTGCCAAATATCTAAAAGCAATTTTATTAAGCTTGGTATTATAAACCAATGGAGTGACTGAAATACAGGAACTTTATATATCATTGCATTTTTTTAAGGGTTTGGTTTCGGTTGTATTGAGGGGATGTATGGTTTGAGTCGTTAGGATTTTTATGAAGTTAATACGGTATGGTGATACAAACCATGATTATGTTAGGGAGTGGTGTAGTTTTCTTTTACTATTCCTCAGCTCGTTTGACGGTAGTCAGATTAGCTCAAAAAAGTTGTTGACACTCAGAAAGTCAATCACAGCCAGAGGACGTTAGGAATTCTTTCTTTTCGTGTCTTTTTAACGTAAAGTAGATGGTTTACAAGCAAATAGTTGATTTCCAAGTATGGGTTTCTATAAAAAAATTTGATGTTTATGTTTATCTAAGCATCTACAGTGAATTTGTTTCATAGAAAGCCATTCTTGGAAACCATCTATGATGATTTGCTGAATACTTAAAAACATTCTCCGTAATATTGAATTTTAAATGTAGTGACTGAAATACACGAAATAACATTTCTGACATTTTCTTGAATTGATGGAAAGATTTGGTAGCATTGAAGTGAATATATAGTTAGGATGGTTAAACTTTTTTTTAACCTCATGTCTAGCCGCAATATAAATGCTGCCGTAAAATTTGTTATTTTAGGAATATTTCAAAGTCTTCACAAAGTAATGCTGCAGAATGTATAACGGCAATTTCTTGTTACATAGCATTTTACACCAATGGAATGACTGGAATGTTCGGGACTCATTTATCCGGCATTATTTGACTTTATAGGAAGGATTGGGTAGTATTTAAAGGATTGTATAGTTTGGATGGTAAGGTTTTTTAAGCTTTATGTCGGAGTCGAGCTGTAATATAAACATGGACATGAAAATAGTTATTTTTAGAAGTTATATGTATGTACATGAATAAGGTTGGTTGGTAGACATATATATTCAGGTTTGTGTGCTTGGTCAGAGACCCGCTTACAAACCTTCGTCAAGTAAGACAGACACAACACACACATATTATACATCTAAGTACACACAAGTATAACCATCTAATTTTTAGAGACAGTGGCCAACTTGAGGATATCCACAATTGACTTGTCACCCCCAGAGGTTTTGATTTGGTATGGGAATGTACAGGAATTATTTAAAGTCTACTCAAAACTGACTTTGGTGATTGTGAAGATTTAAAATCGATGGCTTTTAACACTTGCTTTTAAAATTAAACCAAGTAATTGAAATGAATGGGTTTACGTATCCAGCATTTTAATGGGTTTGGTAGGTTTTTCTTACCTAATGTGGGGCAGTGATACAATCGTGGCAATGAAATGTATGAAAGTTAGGGATTATAGGCTAGGTTCAATAGTTATTCTTGGAAAACTTCACGTGTTTCAAAGTTTGATATTAATGCTCAACCCTATGCTGCACGATTTTTTAAAGTATAGCTAAATACATGCAAAATGAGCTAATTAGAACTAATAAACTTAGTAGAATAATCAAATCAAAGAATTTTAAAAAGTTAGTTAGTCTCTTATTTGGAAAAGTTGCACTTTCAGATTTTTTCCAATTAATTGGATACTTGTAGCACCATTTAACATTTAAAAGTAGTATGAAATATTAAATAAAATGTAAACTTAATTGCCTTATAGGATTAAATACAAGTCTGTAACGCATATGGGATTCGGTTCAGTGAAGGGTTAAGTTCCAAAAGCAATTCCCCGTAATAAGGAATAACTGAAATACTTAGGATAGTTTTTTATAATAATGACTACATTGAAATTAAATTAAGGGAAAAAAATAACCATTTCAATTTTCCATTAAGAAATATTACCATTAGAAAATGTTTTTTCGACTAAATAAGCTTATCCCTGAGTGGCTTCAACTTGCAAATCAATTGTATTGCTCTCAAAAATAAATTTCCCCTGATACGTATTGCATTAAAAACATTTCAAATAATATTTATTGGAATTTTATCTTTACATTTATTACATATCCACTCCTACTCGAAAACCAGTGTCACATATCCGTGAAAAACTATCTGTCTGCCTCAACATAATTTACTCACGTATAAAATACTTTCTTTTGAGTCCTGCAATGCATAGGACTTTTGTGACATACAGAATTTATTGCTACAATTTCCTATGTTGGTTTTACTAAAGTGTAAATAAACTTTTCTATTTTTTTCAAATAAAAATATGACTGATTTTTAATGTTTGTTAATTACTCAATTATTCAAAGTAAGAATTCTTGTGAGCGACTAAGGATTTCGAAAAATTTATTTTGACGATATATTTTTTTTAATGAAAGTTAACATTTTTATGAAGTTCATTTTTAAACAAACAACATTTCACACACACATTTTCACTTTTGATAAACATTTCACTCAAACTATCAAATGACTTCATTTAGTAGTTTGAGCGTTGAAATGTTTACCAAAAGAAGGTTTTTCATGAAGTTCATTTTTAAACAAACTACATTGAGCTTTTTCACATTCGGTAAACATTTCATTCAAACTATCAAATAACTTCATTTAGTAGTTTGAGCGTTGAATTGTTTACCAAAAGAAGGTTTGTTTGAAAGAGCATGTTTAGCACTGCCGAGATTGAACTTTAACAGGAAACGATCTATGAATCAAAAATATATACAAAACGAGTGTTATCATTTAAATGACTGAAAAAATAGTTAATTTTCATAACTGTTTTAAAAACCAACATAAATTTTTACAAGTGACTGATAACACTATCAATTTTAATCCTTTGGAATCTGGATCATATGCTATTTCTAAATTTTTACATACTAAACCTTGTAATTTTCAGAAAAATTTTGGTAAATTTTTAAAGATATAAAGGGCATTTTCTTGTAGGATTTTCACCAAAAGCTTTAATTTCAAATAATTTTGTATGTTTTCATATACTAAAACAACTAATTCATTTTAGTGCTGACAGTTTATGTGATAAAAGAACGATCGATCGTACACAGAAAATTTACTCTTTTTATTTAGTTGGAAAATTTTTCGTCACATCCAAATGTTTTTTCATCTGAGCAAAAATCATAAATTTAGACATGATTATACATAGTGCCAAGCCGATTTCACCAAAAAGTGGCCTATTTTTGGAAATTTTCATGATACCGTTTCAGAAATAACTATTTTATCAAATTCTATGAGTTTTTGTAAATGTCTTTTGTCCTGTCTCCGGTACTAGTAAAATAAAATATCTATTATAAAATTGATTTTTTTTATAAAAAAACCTTGTTTCGCAGACTGTGCGAAGTCGCTAAAAATGAAACTACTTCGTTGTAAGTCACGTGGCTTATTTGGGTACCGCTTATTCGGTGACATTAAAATTTAGCTTCCATTTCTTCACAATGATACATACAACAGCACATAAATATACGCTAAAAATGCGTTCGGGTCCTATTTAAAGGCCAATTTTGTTTCTTTGACTTTATGAAAATACTACATGATGTGATGGGCTATGAAAGTACTACATGATGTGATGGGCATTTTTTGCATAGACGTAGGAAAGAGAGCAGAGAGATCCTTGGATATGCAAAGTAACGCACAAATGAAGCAGGCTACCTCGGTGGCAGTATGTTACGCACAGTAGCTCGAAAAACTCGACAGCTTCACATCCTCTCAATTGGAGGACCTCTCTACACCTCTTTCCTACATATATGATTTTTTAGCTTCCACACTACGTTTATAACGTAAAAAGTGGAAGGTTTTATAATCATTCGGCCTGTCTGTCCGTCTGTCTGTCCGTCCGTCACCCACTTTCACAGAACGAACCGCAAGACTCACAAACAAGTGGGATACGTCATTTTAAAGCAAAAAATCAGTTTAGGCTACATCCCACATTTCATTAAAATGTAAATTAGAAGTTTATTTAAAATTTAAATAACTAAAAATTTAATCTACATTGAAATAACATGCGAATTTCATTTTTATTCAATATTTCAATATTTTTTTCCTGTTGAGCGTAAAATGTTGTGTGGAAGCGGTGTAAGTGACAGATTCTGTAACAAACCAACTTGTTTTGTGCTTTTAAGCGTTTTCTATCTCCGTATTTCACTAAACAAATATTACTTCTACATTTTAGATAAAAAATCTCAGTTACAGCTTTGTTAAACTATTGAAGCAAATCTCCAGAATGGTAACTCACGTTTAGAGGGAAGTGAAACATTTCTAGATTGGTTTGGGAATGCGATTTATGAGTTCTGGATTGAAAGGGGATTTGGTATGCATAGTTCGATTTATATTTAAGTTCACATCAAGTAATGACCGAAAAAAAAGTGAAACCAGTAAGACAAAATGCAAATGCGTTATATGTTTTTCTTCTTTTAAAAAATATTTTCTATTTTTGGACTAAAAATAACAACATTCATATGAAAAACTGTGTTTTCTGCAAAAAATCGCATGGATGAAGGCATGTGTATAGAAAAGGATGGTAATAATGGTCAGTGAAGACAAAATATTGCCATACATGTCTATAAGTCGGCTTCAGTGGCCCTGAAGTATTACGTGCCCGCCTCATAAGCCCAAGATCGCGAGTTCGAGCCTAGACTGAGTCTGTAGACTTTGATGATGGAAAAATCTTCGGCCCGCATGTCTATGATTGAATGGCAAGTAAAACATAGCTTGAGTACCTATTTGGCTTGGGTTCTATTGGCAAAACGAAATCTCGGCATACTTTAACATCCACAGAGAGATCAGATTATGTTAGGTTACATTTTAAATTATCATCGCACTAGAGCTACACGAGGGCTATTTTATGTAATCGGAGCGAGTAGTAAAATAAGTAGCGAGAACTGCTCTGATGGTGCCACAAGAAATAAACATAGGTTATGGGGAATATGCAAAAGCTTGATGCGCCAAAAAAGCATATATAGTAAAAAAAAGGTTTATAAGGCAGTATTTATCTTGCTGAAGGCATATAAAGATCATCAACATAGAGTATTCTTAGTTATGTCGAGTCCCAAGAGTAAGAAATAACTGCTACACCCTAAAGAGTAAATGCAACAAATATCTGGATTTTTTTATAAAATGAATTGTTATTAGTATATTTTATAAATGTATTGCTATAAGCGAATTTTTACAATGAATAGCTGCAAATATAAAAAAAACAGTATAATTCATTCTTAATTTTATTGAGCTCATTACCTAATTTGAGTTTCACATAAAAACGCTAAATTCAAAATTAAGCTTAATTGTTTAATTTTCTAACATACTCTTAAAATTGTCTCCTAACTGCTCTCTGCCCTAATTGTTGCCTTAACTTGTAATATTTTTTACGAATGCTTATTTAGAAATAAACCTGAGTAATATTTATAATTCGGGAAAATTAACAATTTAAACGGATATAACGTTTAAAAAAACTCATCCCACCTTAATCTTTTTTTGAAGAAGTTTTCTGACAAGCGAAACATTATTAAATTTAAGATACATAACTCCTGTAGAAATATTTTTTCACTAAGAAAACGTCCAAGATATGTACAAAGAAGACAAAAAAAAAAAATTCCTCGTATGATTGGATGGCGTCGTGATGAAAACCTTTTTTTCCCTGGATAGGTACCTTTGGCACCTTTGGTAAATCACCCAGTGTTTATTTTGTCGACCTTGTGGAGTTTGTGTGATAAGGAACGAACAAAGCAAATAAAATATGTGAGCAAGATCAAATACAGAGGACTGCTCATCTTCTCCCTGCCTTTTTTTTTCTTTTAACCGATTCAGTGGTTTATTGTGTTTTTATTCTTCCAATTTTGTCCACCGCTGTTACTTATTTTGGGATGTATGGTTTAGAGAAAAAAAAATTGCAGTTCTTTAACAAAGCAAAAAAATTTCAGTTCTTTCACGCTTGCCTGCGAAACAGAAGGACACTCATAAGCTTAAAGAGAAAAAATGTAAAAAGTTATTTGTGAAGTTATTATAATATATTTAAACCGAAATTTGAGAAATTACTGTTTATGAAAATATGAATAAACTTTTAAAGAACAAAATAAATACGTTTTTATTGCAAGAAGTTATAAGAATTATTATCATATTCATTTGTTGAAATAAGTAGGGGAGACCGGGTCAAGTTGATACACTTTTTACTTTCTGATTTTTGTAATTTTTTTCTGTCAATATTTTGAAACAAACTAAGTGTAGTTAGTAACTATAACTCTTTGGCTAACGCCTGATATTTTTATAATCTAAATACAATTGAATTTTCACTGACAAAAAAAATGTTTTTTAAAATGTTGCAATGTGTATCAACTTAACCCGATCTGGGTCAAGTTGATACGGCATTGGGTCAAGTTGATACGCATATGAGTAAGCTGAGACGGTGCTAGGAAATATTTAAATATATCTAATAAAAATACAGTAATTACGAAAAGTGTTTTATTTTACAATATAAATAGGTTTTTAACTTTGTATGATACAAAGTTTTACATGATAGGACCTACATTGATTGTAACTGATTACTCCGAGTCTGAGAAATTGGGATGTGATTGACAATTGAAACACGTGTAAAATGGATTGTCTTTAGCACATGCGATGTGTGCCCACTTCTTACAGGATATGCATTGTATCCAGTCCTGGCCAGGCTTTGACGTTGAATATGTTTTGAAGCACATCAAACAAAAAGACTCTTCGCCTTCATCAGAGTCTGATTCATCTTTTTCAATTTTTCTTCGTTTCTCTCGCTTTTTTTTTATTTTTAACTTCTTTTGTCAGGTTTTCTGTTCTTTGTTTTCGGTTCTTTTCTGTTCTTCCATTCTTGGTAATATTACCCCCTAATGATTTAAACAATTTTAACTTTTATTTTCTTGTTAAAATATATCTGCTAAGCTCCTCCTCAAGTTCGTCACTCAATATTTGTCGATGTTTAGCATAAAACATTTTTACAACCTCGTCAGTAGCCTCTGGCATTTCAAGTTTTATTTTGCCTTTTTTGTCTTGAACCTGTAAAGAGCTATTGTGTCTATATTAAAGATTTTGGCCGCTTCCCTAATATACATTCTGCCATTTCTAATCTCTTCATAAGCTCTTCCAAAAATATCAATTGGTATTTCGCCTCTTGTAGTCTCTTGGTATCTATAAATAAATGCAACATATGAAAATTCTTGTGGGTTAAGTTGATACACCGTATCAACTTGACCCCAAAGAAGCGTATCAACTTGACCCAACCGTTGCCATTACTCTAAACCGCAAAATACAGAAAACCAATAAGAGCTAGAACAAAGTCTACTAGGTTACATTCTTGCCTTTATAGCATGTAACAATGTGATGTTATTTATAACACAATCCACTAACAAATAAACTTTCAATAACACTTCAAATACAGGGGTAAAAATTTACTTTTAAAGCTCAAAACCAGTATTTAATTCACAACTCGTAGAACAAAGCAACCTCCTCTAAGTGCTCACGCGTGGTTGTTGACGACGGACCGGTCGTCCAGTCAAGTGAGTACCAGTTAATTGCGCCTGCGCATTACGGAGTTATTTTGACTGTATCAACTTGACCCTGTATCAACTAGACCCGGTCTCCCCTACTATACGAAACCTTGTGAAGAATATGAAGAACGGAATCTTGCAAAAAAGTTTTTTTTATTAATCTATCGTATTCATTTAATTAATTCTTTTTTCAAACAGAGTTTTTGAGAAGAGTGATTAGTAAGATAGAAAAAAAATGAATGATTCGTTTAGATGATAAAACTTGACTCGTGTTATTATTGATAAGTGATTAGCATATTTTCCTAAGTTTAGAAGTTTTACTATTTATGAAAATCTTTTTGACCCTAGCTTTGTTCTCAAATGAAAATTAAACTCTAAAGAACGTTATAAACTCTTTTAAAGTACTTTAAGTTTAATACTTAAGTTACAATAAACTTCTATCCTAAATATTTTTCTGCCAGAACAATTTTCAGAAAAGCAAAGTAGTTGGATTCTGAGCCAAAGTCGTCAAAGTGCATACCGTTGCACATGATGATTACTATAATTAGTCCATGGAAGTTTCTGTAGACTATTACAGGCACTTTGACAAAAGGCATATCGGAAAATATTTTACGCATACATAATACGTCTTCCAACAAGTTAGTAAAAATTAGTTTTTATGAACTTTTGACTGATTGTTTTTATAATGTTTTGATTGATGACTAGAAGTTAGGAATCATTAAAAATAAAAATATTTAAACGTGGGGTGGCAAATGATTTATTGCCCAAGGAAATGACTCCTGCAAGTTTTTAAAACCGTTTTTTATCAATCAGGTACATCAGTGCATTTTTCTCTCTATGAATATATTCAGTTCTTCATAAAACTCTTCAAGTTTTACAAAGCATCATTAAAAAGGGATGAATGAAAAATGAATAATTAATAGCAATGTTGAAATATTATAGATTGATAATTTTTTTGAACCAAACCATTTTTACTTCTACGTTTTTTATACATAAATTAATTTCTGTTAAGCATGTCGATACAAATGCACTATGGGATTAGGCAATAATCAAAGCAATAATCAAATGAATTAATTCACTGTCTTATGATTTTTCTCAGGTTGCAGAACAATTGATTTCTTTTACTGAATAAATTTAGATACCAGGAAAAAAAGGATACATTGTTCAACATTCATTTGCATGCAACAATCGAGAACAGTAATTTTTGTTTTTTCTCCTCTTCGTATTTTTAACAAGGTTTTGTATAGTACTTATTTCAACAAATGAATATGATAATAATTCTTATAACTGCTTGCTATAAAAAACGTATTTCTTATTTAAACGTATCTCTTTTTTTCGTATTCGTATTCATATTTTTAGAGAAACAGTAATTTCTCAAATTTCGATTTAAATATATTATAAAAACTTCACAAATAACTTTTTTTGACAAATTTCTTCAAGTTCATGAGTGTACTACTGTTTCGCAGGATGCGTGACGGAGAATTTTAATGAAAAAAGGTTCGTAGAATTGTGAGTTATTTACTTTCATTATTTTTGATTTTCTTAGAATCTGATTGCTATTTCAAAGGTTGTTTTTGTGTCTTAACGTTGTATCCAATTCTAAGAACTTACTATTAAAATATAAATATGTTTAGGGAGTAGAGTTCTGCCAATTTTTACAACAATTGGATATATGGACAATAATAGAAACAATGTATTTTTTGAAACAATATTGTCAACAAATGAGTTAGCTTAGTATATTTTATTTCGTTTTAAATTCGGAACATTTGGTTGTATTTGAATGCTTCATAAATATAGAAAACACGCTTTACTGTGCTGAATTGTGATATCTCATGTTTAGAATCAATTCTTGTATCAAGTAAAAGTAGGGCTTAGAAAAAAAAAAAAAACGTTTGTAATTTTTAGTAATTTCTCGTTCGGTTCGAATCTTAAAGTAGTTTTCCGTTGATTAGTTGGTACCTTTTTATGTGAAAATGACTGAAAATATTTGGTTGTTAAGAAACCAGATGCAAAGTCAAGCTAAAGTTTAGAATTTTTTTGCCTCATCCAATCGTTTTTTCTGCTCAACAAAAATCATAAATTTAGGCATGATTTTACATTGTACCAAACCGATTTCAACAAAGCAGTGGCTTATTTTTTAAAATTTTCATGATACCGTTTTAGAAATAACTATTTTCTCAAATTCTATGATTTTTTGTTAATGTTCTTAGCAAAATATAAATTTCTCCTTAAAATGTATAAATCATGCATCAAATACAATACGCATTTTATTCATCAATAAAAGATATTTTACACCAAAATCATTTGACGAAATTGTGCATTATATGAGCCTTAAAGCACTAAAACTGTTATCTTAAGATGTAAGAATCAAAAAAGAATCTATATTCCACAATAATATTAAAAATATTTTTTTTTATTCTTTACATTAAGACACATTTGATTGAAATAATTTTGTTTTAGATTGGCAATATCAGTAGGAAATACTGGTGTGAAATTAGTATTGCCAAATGACTGTATTTGCGATTCCCCAGATTATCCTTTTGCATGAAATTAGTTTTAGTTACTTAAAAATTGACTATTGATATCAATTCTTGCACAAATGCCAAAAACAGGTCAACAATTTAAAAACAATGGAAGTGCAAAGAGCAGTAAAATTTCTAATTGTGAAATGAAAACACAATAAGAAGTTTTGCATTCAAACAAGCCAAAAAGATGGAAAATAATACTTAGTTAAAAAGAGATTGAGAAGTTGGTGAATTGTGAAGTGAAAGCATAATAAGGACCACATTATATTTCCCAAAGGGAAAATAAGTCATTAGCACACAGTCAAGAGAAGTACAGAAAAGGAAGAGATACTAATTAGTAATGTAATCGATTCCAGCTGTCTATTTATAGCCTAGGAGCTTTAACACAGCCAATTACTCTTCGTAATTTAGAGCCCTGGTCAAGTGACGAAGTCTACTGAGTGGGCACCCAACGGAACTTCGAACGACATCTTACGCTAACGCCGTCGGGACTTTCGACTCCACAGATTTAACCAGCACGTATATCGCGATGTACTCGGGCACCCCGGTAAATTTTAGACGACCTTTTTCCCATCAGCACGAATACGTCTATAGTACGGCTAGGACAAGGAAAGAACCAAAAACCTTCTCTGTGAGGCTCGTCGCTTACACCTCTCGGCCACCGGGGTGCCAGGAAGATATACTTTCTTTTGTGAAGTGAAAGCATTTAATAGATAACTGCAGTACCGATTTAATACCTATTAATAAAAAGAAGTAAGAGTTAAAAAAAGGGTGTAAAATTTCTTATTGTAAAGTATGAGCAAATGAGGAAACATCACCATCTTAAATATTATTAATTAAATTTTTTTTAATTAGAAAATTTATCACAATTATTAAATTTTTATGGTTTGTTACATTAGAGTTAAAAATTCCAATACAGTTTAATAACTTTGTACAATGCTATAATAGAAATATAAAACATTTAAAAACTGTAAAATATGATTTTTTGGTGTCTGAAATACTTTCTACAATATATACCACTGATTTTACTTAATTATTTTAAAAATATTTTCAAGTAGTTTGAAGAATCAGACAGGACCTTATGAAACTCAAAGTCTTATTAAATTCGGTATCAAAACAACTTAAAATCTGTTTAAGGCGACTATACACTGTGAGGAGTAATTATGGTAACAAAAGTATTTGAATGTAAGAAAGAGAGGAGCGAGAGAGAGCGAGAGAGCGAGAGAGCGAGAGAGCGAGAGAGAGAGAGAGAGAGAGAGAATATTTTGCATAAATCAAGATAATTGTCGAACAATAAATAACTATTGTATTTAAATGGTTTTGGGAGCGCTGTGATTTTACTTGTACCGATATTCTGACCCAGGTTATTAAAAAACCGTGCCATTATGATATATTTTTAGTATTTTTCAAATTATTTTGCACATTAAAATGTTTAATATTTCCATATAAATCCTTAATAATATTTCACAATTTTCTACCGTTACAATTATACAAACCACGAATAACAGACTGCATTACAACATTTTGAACTCTTGAAGCATATTTTAGTATGCTAATATTATTCTCTTCACAAGAATATGGAAATTTCGTTATTCGATTCTGGTCGCTCTTTGAGCAGTAAATTAAATTATTCTTCGAATAAATTGTTAGAGCTGGAATGGCTCTTTTTAATTAGGTTAAGAAGAATGAAATGCATAATTATTACGGCATCGATCATTAAAATAAGTATTGACTTTTCTAATTTAATCCAATTATTTATTATTCTAGGCATGTTTGACATTTTAATTTGCGTTAACATGAGTAATACTTATCGGGTTATAAAATTTCAATACAATGACAAAGAGTTATCACATTAAGGGTTAGTGTAACTGTAATAAGTAAATGCCTTGTCATTTAAAATGTATGTTTTACGAATCACTAATTTTCTTTTGATATTCATTTTATTACAAATTTAAATGACATTCGTATTAGGCAAGGAAATTTACCTGGTTTTGTATAAGTTTATTTGTTTACTTTAATTGCAGGGCAAAGTTGCAATTATTTAAAGTATAACTAAGATATGGTATACAGCGCATTCATTGGTGAAAATTAGTTTTATTTCAATATTAAAAGCTTCTCTATAGTTATTAATTCTAAACCTTGAGCCTAAAATTGGAATAAATTCTAACCTTATACTACACTTACAGATTAAATCATACTTGTTTAAGCTTCATTGCTCTTAAAGTTATTGACGAATCAGACATTTTATGTTGTATCACAATACTGGTATTATCAATAAACCACTATAGTTGTTAAACTGGCAATACTTTCAAAACACTGGATTGTCAAAAAGAATTTTGAATACTAATTTGTTAACACTTGTCTCTGAAAGTGACAGTACAGTATTGAAAGTCATATGAGGTACATTTTAAAACTGTTCGGAATTCAAAATCCAATCGGTTTCCTTTATTTGAAAAGGCCTTTATTACATTTGGGAGATCTTAGTATTGTTTTGACATTATTGTAATTTACATTTTTATGAAAAATGAAAACGCTCAATGAGCTAAATCAACAGTACCAACAATGACTTTCAACAGCAACTTACATTGTTGGCAAATTAAATGCATTATTTTGTTGGATTGAATTTATGTTGGACTGAAATATGAATACTCTCAATTAGCTAAAAAAAGTACTACCCACACTTATAACTGTGTTACAATAAAGATGAAAAATTAGACAATAAATGTAGTGTATCTTTCAAAGCAGCTAAGAACGCTTGCGGCTATTGAATAAGAAACTTTTTATGCTTCTCTTATTAAAATACCCATTTATTGTTAGTTAATCTCATGTTAATGGTTAAATTTATCTATTTGATTATTAAAGTACCTAAATTTCTTAATTAGTAAGAAGTAACTGTAAATATTTTGTATTAAGTTATTTAACCAATGCGATGCATTTAGGTGATTTGAACGGGTTTTATCAAGAAACAATTTCAGTATTCGATTGTACTATTAATCATATTTTTGAATAAACTTATTAATAATTATCCTGCACAAACGCTAGTTAAAAAGAGTTACATTAACTAACTTGTTATTTTCTCTTTAGGAACTTATACAATAAACGTCATTAAAATAGAAAGGTGAAGTAGTAAAATTCACATTCTCCAAAGCATAAATAAAATATATGGCCGGCATGCGTATAGTGGGTACATATATATTCCAGCTTGTGTGCTTGTTCAGAGATATGCTTGCCGGTATGTGTTCATTGACAATTTTTGATACTAGTAAATTTAATTGTTCGAAGTCGCAAATAAAAAGCCGGGACTATAAATCTTAGTTATACTTTGAAGAAAGTGAGTTTTGTAACAAAACCCTTTATTTCTTACATTGAAATTTTTTTTATTAAAAATATTAACAAAGAGATGCCATAACTGACGTTTTCGGTATCTCTCAACATTTTAGGCTAGCGTAGATGCCATTGCTGTTACAACCGACAAAACCGACCAAAAATATGGACATTCTCACCATAGTCACAGTTCAAATTAGTCGTTACCCTAGTAGCAGGGGATACTGTTGTTGGTTGAAGTTGTTTCGTCCCACTAATGTGCTGAAACAAATTCAACAACAATTTAAGAACTTTGACTTCTAACTGTTTTTAAGAACCCTAACTTCCAATTGTTTTAAGAACTTTAACTTCTAGCTGTATTAAGCACTTGAACTTCTAACTGTTTTAAGAACTTTAACTTTGAAAATTATATCAATAACAGCTTAAACTCAGGTAAACAATATATCTCTAGGACGTGAAATGAGCAGACCCGATCTTTATAATCAAGAATGCATATCTTCTTAGTAATTATTATTTTTTTGTTTCTTAAATCGTTGGTTCAAGTACATTGTCTCCGCAGAAAAAAACACTCATTAGTGCGAATTGGCGCTATATTAGCTGAATTTGTATAGGTGCATTCTGTTAACCAGAATTTTTTCATACCGATATACGATACAAAATTAAAAATATCAATTGTTAATTACTGTTTTGTCAAACTATTGCATCGATATATTAAATTCTTTTCTCTCAATTTTAATGGATTTTATCGACTTCGAAGTTAACGGCTTTGACTTTATTCATAAGTAGAAAAGCGAACGCATTTTTAACATTAATTGCTTCCTCAATTAAAAATTTAATTATCGCTCTCTATCGCTGAAATGGAGATGCCGGTCCAATCGGATCGGTTATTGGCCCTTTTATGGATTGACGTATTCAACGGAAGTATTATACATTGTAGATGTGACGTTTTTTGGGACCTCATTAAAACAATAAAGATGTTTTTTCGGACGTCTGATAGTTTAAAGTTATTTTTAGAGATATGGTCATTAAAAACTTTACTCTCTAGTATCAGGGAAAGTGGGAATATACACCGTGAATTGTGTTGAGTCCATTATTAAGGATTTCCAGGAAATATTTAATGGTTGCTAGTGTATGCTCTTTCTTTGCTTGTTTTACATTCTTAACTAGACTGGTCAATGTTTATATGCGAACTCTTCGGATTTCAGAGTCTTGCATTAAAATCAGTTGCTATTTTAGATAATTCTACCAAAAGGTGGGATAGATTAGATAATTCAACAATCTACCTGCTGAACTTCAAAGTATCCCTTCTTTAAACACGTTTAGAAATTCCTTATTTAAATTAATACTGCCAATAGACGATATTGATGTATTTTTAATTTATAGAAGCAAAATGTTTTTTTTAGTATATATATTCCCCGCTGGGGGGACCAGAATTTTGGACATTTGTTTTGATTATATAGCATTATCATTGCCCCATTTTTGTTTTTTCTTTTGTGTATGTTTGTATATTTAAATTTATTATTTTTTTTGTGGTTTTTTTTATCAACTTAGAATGCGTCTTATTATGGTGTCTTATTAACTATAATTATGATTATTTTAGTCACATATACGGGATTTTCTTTACCCCCTTGTGACAAACAAAAATTATTCTGTAATGTTTGTTCTGTGTTAAAAAAGTATTTGTTTTTTAAGAGAAAGGAAAATATATGTAAAAGAGGAATTGCATTTTAAGTTCAAACGTATCGCTCATGAAGTAGTAATCTATAATAATAAAAATGAAGTTTTGTGTGTATGTATGTATGTATGTATGTGGGTGTGTGCCTTATAGATTAAAAAAATAGACATTTGTTTGACTCGTAACTTGGCACAAATGCGTATTTTATACTTAAGTTACAAATAGGAAACTTTCAGCTCTCAAAATTTTCTATTTTTGAAGAAAATTCGAATTTTTTGATAAAACTACACCACTTTGGCTCAAATCCGCTCATTTTTTTTCTTTCCTGATGCCATCTGCTGAAAGAATTAAATAAAACTTTCAACGAAAATAAATTAAATCACAAATGTTTATTTTATTGTGTTGCCATTACCTACAGAAACTAAATTCATTATTTGAAAATAATTGACATGTTTCAAGTGACGCAATTCCATACAGTTTCCATTCCAGGATTTATTGTGGTTTTAGTTGATGATTTCTTCATTGATGGTTCTGTTGATTGCAAATATGCATATTTAAGCAATAAATGTATAGTTAATGTGACGGTTAACAAAGGCCATCGTATTAGAGCTGCATATAAGGGTTTTATGTCTTTATTTTTTGGCCAAATATGTTGCCAATCTCGCCAAATTATTAATTAAAACTCGCCAAATGGGCAAAATGTTTGTTGAGCTATTACTGAACTATGAAGGTTAATAAAGACCTTCGCACTAGACCTGCATTTACGATGTTATGTCTTTATTTTTTTCGCCAAATACGTTGCCAATATCGCCAAGTGAGCAAAATGTTTGTAAATCTCAGCGGCGCGTTTACCAATAGGCGTTAGAGGCGGCCGCCTGTGGCCCCAAGATTGTGAGGGCCCCCAAATTTCAAAATGTCTTAATACTACGTATAATAAAATGTTCCAAATAATCCTAATTCTTTCAAATATTTATGTACTGTTTGTCGATTTGTTTGTAAACAAAAAAAAAACACTTTTATTGTAATAAAAATTACAAAATCTGTTTTTGACGGGATATTTTAGACAATAGATATCAATTTTTGTAAATCGACATTTCCAAGAGTGGAAACGCTGTTGTATATGTATCTAACAATTCCGATTGACAATGCAACTGTTCGACGAGGTGATAAACGAATTTGCAGAAAGAAAAAGTTGTAAATGAAAAATAAGTATGTAAATGTAAGGGCATTAAAAATATAAGTGAAATTCTTGTCTCTTGTAATATTTAGCCGACCATTTCTTTTTTTCAGCCCCGATTGCATCACTAGCATTTCATGCTCCAAAAAGGGGGGGGGGGGATCCCAATTTACAAACTGGTTCATCCTTCATCATGCTTTATTATTTGTACAAGTATTAAGATTTTTTAAATTCTAATTTCTGTTTTTTTTTTTTTTTTGGGGGGGGGGGGGGCAAATTCTGAAGCCGCCTATGGCCCCAACATCCATAAACGCGTCACTGGTAAATCTATTACTGAACTGTGATGGTTAATTCAGGCCACCGCACTACAGCTGCATATCAGGGTTTATTTTTTTATTTTTTCGCCAAATATGATGCCAATCTCGCCAAATTCTTTTTTTAAAAAACCGTGAAATGGGCAAAATGTTTTTAAAAAATAATTTATAAAGTGGTTGGTTATCCTAAGATCATTGTGTTAGAGCTGTGTAATGGGTGTGTTTGTAGCTATATCTATTTTCTCGCCAAATTATTTCCCAAAACATGCCAAAAGAGTTTAAAGGTTTTATGTATTTATGAGGGAATTGAGATGACACTTATGAGTGCATTTTACACCGTATTTTTGATTTTGGAATTATAAAGCAATGAAACGGGATTTCATACTTGATAACGAGCGGGAAGAATAACTTAAGTTTATGATCTAATAACTGGTTATAAGTACAGGGTACGTGGTACACATACTTGGATCGATTTGATATTTTTTTTTAATCCGTGCGAAGTACGGGTATAAATTTGCTAGTGTTTTATAAAAATATGATATAATTTGTTATACTTCAAGCATTCACAATGCCTGAAGTATAACAGTTAGTTTCTTTTTACAGTTCTTATTTAAGTGGTATTATATACGAATAAAAAAATATCAACCCCCACCCAGGGTGTAGTGATACCAAAATAAACAGGTTTAAAAATTATGTATCGCCCATCAAATGATAAAACCACGTGTGTGCAAAAACTCAGGGGTGAATTATAAAAAATATCAACTGGTTTTAATGCAAGACTTTGAAATCCGATGAGTTTGCACATAAACATTGACCAGTCTTACTCTCATGTGTTAGAGAATGTAAAAGAAGAAAAGAAAGAGCATGCACTAGCAACCATTAAATATTGCTTGGAAATCCTTAATAATTAACATCACTCTACACAATTAATGGTGTAAAGATCCATTTTCCCAACCTGACGCTAGAGTGAAAAGTTTTTAATATTATTGTTGCTCGTTGGATGACCAACTTAGGTAACAGTGTTTCTTAATTTGGTTTGGTTTGAACTGTCGTCGCACTAGAGCTACACAAGGGCTATTGGCGACGGTCGTCGAATTTCAGAGCCACAGTCAGGTGACAAGCCAACACCTGAATAGGTCCCCAACGCAACCATTAAGGGCGACATCGTACGGAGCGTTAGGACTTTTGTTCTGAATTGGTCCGTGGTAAGTAAAAGCAGCTGGAGGTTTTAAAGCATTCACAAAGTCCAGTATAGTTTTACCACGCTATTTATTCGACGAACACAAGACGAAGACTACAAAAACATAACAGTATTACATTCAGAAGCCAAGAATGACAAAAAAGGGTTTTCCCCGTTTTTCAGCTCATTGCCGCGCTACCTTGCGGCAAAGTTAGAAAAGAAACCGCGGCACATTTGAAAGAAGGATTTAAATCGAAGGAAGATGCAACATCCTCCGACCACAAAAGGTTATAAAGTTTAACTTTATACAAAACTTGCAATTATTTTAAAGACAACAATTATTTTTAAAAAATACAATTATTTTAAAGAGTGTTAACTTACTCACTGTTGCTAATTAAGACTAAATAATTAAAAAAATGCACAGCATATCTAAATGTTAAACATTAAGAAACAACTTAAAATTCAGGCGAAAAAAACATATATAAAGTTCAAATCGTAACTGGTTTGACGACTCTTCCACTTCGTGTGGTTTTACTTCTCAAAGTTTCACCAGCTTTATTACAAGTTTCTAACCGAAACAATCGTTGAAACGGTCGGACTAATTCCCCATTTTTAGTTCTAACCTTCGCTACACGTGCAACACCATCACGTCCCTTACAAATTTCAACTATTCTGGCCAACGGCCAGTCTACACGTTTGGTATTATCTGAGCCAATTAGAACGACATCCCCAACCTCCAAAGGAGTCTGATGAACATTTCCTGACTGCCGGAGGATGGAGATGTATTCCTTTTGGAAACGCGTTTTCAGCTTTTCTTTTACTGAGTGAAGGTGTTTTGCACGCTTACGAAGGCTACTATCGTTATGATCAAGGTCTTCAACACAGTATTCAGTTTGGTCCTGTAAAAAGAGAGAAGGGGTTAGTGGCACAAGATCAGAAGGCTCCTCAGACAGGTAGGTTAGGGGTCTGCTGTTTAGGATAGCCTCACATTCACACACAACTGTGTACAGTTCTTCGTAGTGAAGAGACGCTTTCCCCAAATTGCGTCTCAGCAATTCTTTTAGCATCCTTACGACACGTTCCCAAAATCCCCCCCACCACGCTGCCGAGGGTGGATTGAAATGCCAACAGATCCTTTTCAGATCTGCGTGATTGGTAATGGCACTCCAATCGATGGACTTGAGTTCGTTGCTCGCACCCACAAAGTTCGTTCCGTTGTCCGAATAGATGTTGGTCACACGGCCTCGACGCGAAATGAAGCGTCTCAATGCCAGAAGGAAACTTTGTGTTGAAATGTCCTTGGCGAGCTCGAAGTGGACAGCTCTGTAGACAGCGCACGAGAAAATGACAACCCACACCTTCTCGCCATCACGAAGTACCAGTGGGCCGGCGAGGTCGACACCAGTTGTTTCGAAGACAGCTGACACGCGCACCCGTTCTTCAGGGAGGGGCGCAAACGTTGTACTTGCGGGTTTCGACTTGAACCGCTGACAAGAAACGCACTTCGAAATCACTGATCTTGTCATTTTCCTGGATCGCAAAACCCAGAATTTCTCACGAAGTAATATGACGAGTGTTTGTGCACCCGCATGGTTGTGTATTCGATGTTTCTCGTCGATGAGCAGAAACACAAGCCTGTGTTTGTCAGGCAACAGGATAGGTCGCCTGAAGTAGTCACTGTCATCAGTGACGATCAGTTTGGTCTCGACTCTAAGGAGCCCCTCAGAGTCACTGTAGACGACAAAGTTCGGTGGAATTAGTTGACGATTCTTTCCAAACGAGTCTCTTTGTATGAAAAGGAGTACATCGAGTTCAGACTTGGAGATCTCTTCGTAACTCAAGTCCCCTTTCAGGAACGAGGCCCCTTGACCATCCATAGCTGCTTTAAGATTGAAGATAAAGCGTTTGCAGTAGGCCAAGACTCGCACGACTGATGAAAACTTTGAAACCCTTTCAGTCCAATCGAGGAAGTTAGACTCAGGTGCACCCAAAGAAAGATTTGTCGTAACAGTGTGTTTTTTCTCTACAGTAGCAAGGTCTAATGCGTCTGAGAAGTCAGAGTTATTAGTGTCCGGCCAAGAGTCACGATCTCTCAACCATGTGGGACCCTCCCACCAACGAAGGCTGTAGAGTGTTTGGGCGTTGCAACCGCGTGACGCTACGTCCGCAGCATTCATCTGAGTTGGTACAAAGTACCAGTCTTCTTTGGCAGAGGACGAGTGTATTTCTTTTATTCGATTATTTACGAAAGTTTTCCAGGGTCCCGGATTTTGCACCCAACACAAAACTACTTTTGAGTCAGTCCAATAGTACGTTTTGAAGTTAATGATATTTAGAGATGTTTTGACGTTTTGTACTAGCCGAGTGCCAATGAGCGCGGCCATAAGCTCTAATTTGGGAATGGTCATCTCGGTCTTTATTTTAGTTAAAGGGTCTTTTTTTAGGGGTGCTACGCGTGATTTGGCTTGGATTAAATTTATGTGTACTTCATTGCCGCATTCAATTCGCAAAAACACGCACGCTGCGAAAGCTTTACCACTGGCGTCGCTAAACATGTGCACAGTAGTTGTGCACTCATTTAGCATGCCCCCAAAATAACGCGGAATTTGTACTAAATTCAAGAACTCCAAACTGTTTAGCCAATTTTTAAATTCTTCCACAATTTCATGTGGAAGTTGCTGATCCCATGTTAGTTTATCATTTTTCCATGCTTTTTGCATTAACAATTTTGGAATGAGTGTCACGGGCGCGGTGAACCCAATCGGATCGAATATTCTCTGCGCGATAGACAATAATTGTCGTTTTGTACATGTATCACCAATTTCAGTTTTCAAGTTACTGACATCGCATGCCAACATATCTGAATCGGGTTGCCATAATAAACCAAGAGCGTTAGTACACGCAGTTTTTAATACATCCGAATTTTGTTTTGCACCTTGTGTGGAGTTGACCCACCCCGTAAGCTCAAAGCCTGCTTGGGACATAATGTGGTTTGCAAACTCAGAAAACCGTTCCAATTCCGCAACGTTCGCAACGCTGGTTACCACGTTGTCTACGTAAAATGCGTCCTTTAATTTTTGGACGTGCCCTATGTCGTTCCCACTCATTTCTAAGTCTCTTTTGACTTTGTCAAGGTGATAGAAAATTGTAGCCATGAGTAGAAACGGACTGCAAGATAGTCCGAAAACCACTCTGCAGTGTCGGTATGTTTTGATTTTCCGTTTTTCAAAGTCTTCCCACCAGAGAAAACGTAGAAAATCTCTGTCACTCGGGGAAACGCTAACCTGAAGAAACGCTTTGCGGATGTCGGATATCACACCGACCTCGTCTTTACGAAATCTATTAAGAATAGAAGGAATCATCTCTATATAATTTGGGCCGGTGGCCAAACATTGGTTTAGAGTGACAGAATTTTCATCTTTAGCACTGGCGTCGAAAACCGGGCGTATTTTTGTCGTTAAGCTACTATCTTTAAATACAGCTCTGTGCGGTAGATACCTGCACTTGATGTCTGTTGAAACTTCCGTATTTGGCACCTGTTCTATTATTTTTTGTTCTTCCCAATCTTTTAGAATTGCGTCATATGAATCAAATTTTCCCATAGAAACTAACTTTGATGTCATAGTATTGAGACGTTTTTCTGATTGAAATCGCAAATCACACAGTCCCGGGTGATCGTCGACCCATGGTAGTTTCACCTCGTACCTATCACCTCGAAAATGCACAGTTTTTTCGAAAAAGGCAATAGTTTCAGTATCCAATTCATGTTTGGTTTTGTTTTCAACAGGGTCACTTATACCCAGGACATCCAATGACCAAAGGTCGCAAATTTTGCTACTGCTATGAAGTGATATTACAGGCATTGCGTGGTTGGAACTATTAGTCCAGGTATTTGTTGTACCCATCACAACCCAACCCAGATACGTTTGCACGGCTGTCAAACCATTTGGCTGTTGGCTAATGGAACCGGTCAAAAGTTTCCCTAAAATGTCTGCACCGAGAAGTATGGAGATGTCAGAACAATTGCTTTCACTATCGGACAAATAAATCCCATGTTTAGTGAAGCATTCTGCATCGGACTTACTAATTTTAGGTATTGTACCACAAATGGTTTCCTTATCCAACAAAACCGCCTCGCACTTATAGTTACCACGAATTTCCTGAAGTTCACATTTTAAAACATTATGTTTAGTTTTTTCAGTTTCGATACCCCCAAATAAACTGTGTTTTAGTTGTTCAGTGTGATCGATTTCTAAGTTTAAAAACTCTGCTAGATCACGCTTGATATAAGATTTTTGGCTTGCACTATCACACAATGCACGAACAACCTTTGTGTTTGAAGGACCCGATACTCTGATCATTAGTGTTTGTAGCAGAACATCTGCTGTGCCCGAACAGCTATTAGTAATAACACTATTAGTTGCAGTTCTGGTTTCGGGAGAAGAGCAAGTATCACTGTCCTTACACAAATTTGGGCATAAAATTGGGTAGTGTTTTTTAGTACACACCAAGCACCGAATACTCATTGTACATTTATCTGCGCGACAGTTTACCTTTAAACATGCTAAACATGCCTTCATTTTAAACACCTTGTCTTTTCTTTCCTGCAAAGACATTTTTTGCGCGGTAAAGCAATCACAGGAGCGATGTGTTTTTTTCTCACAAAATATACAGAATACGTTATTAGACTGTCGTTTGTAATTTTTTGTTTGAGTTAATAACGTTGAAGCCGTTGGGACGGGAGCAACATTAAAATCCCGATTATTTTCCGATTTCGATTTGCCTGTAAGTTTTTTATCCGCCGAACAGAAATTTTTCGCAATTCGAATGCGCTCTGATCCCAACACCTCATTACGAAGGAATTTCATAAGGAGTTCAAGGTCATGCGTTTTCGCTTGAGTGGAGTTAGAAAGTGAATTTCTTTCCCTTTCCCATGCAATTAAAATATTTTCAGGAATAGACGCTTCGACTAGCGGGTAGAGCATACATGCATATTTTTCTTTAGTTACTCCAAGGTTTTCCAAACACCGCAACTGAGTGTCCAATTGATCAACTAAATTAACAAAAGACATGTTCTGAGATTGATTTAAAATCAGTTTTAATAATTCACGAACGTATAACTCAATTAGCATATTATCATCAGCAAACCTTGTTTTTAAGTTAGCAATTACAGTTTTATAATCACTTTTAGAAACCTGGTAGGATTGAACAAATTCCAATGCTTTATTTTTAGTTGTTTGCAAAAGATATGCCAATTTAATGTCATCCCCCAAACTTGGATCACAATCTATTTTTTGGAACATGCCCCAAAATGAAAACCAATTTTTTGGATTACCATCAAATTCTTTTAACTCAAGTTTAGGCAAATTTACATTGATTAAATCAGACTTATGGTCACTCATTGGCACTGATATTTCGAGAGATTTCAAAAAATCATCATACCGTTTTTTAGCACAAATATAATTATCGCGATAATTTTCTTGCTCTTCAATTTCTTTAATTAATAAAGCTTCAAGATTGGACTTACTCGTTTCATCTTGTGTTGTCTGCGACGATAAATAATCCAGAACTTCCGGATCATTTTCAAAAAGACGAGAAGATTTTTCTTCTAATTTTGCAAATGTTTGCCCTGTTAACGACACATCTCGTGCGGTTATGGCTTTGTCGAGCTCCGTTACGGCTTTCGTAACAGCCGAACGAAGAACCTTTCGTTGAAGAATTGTAGTCGAATTAGTTGACATTTTTTCTTTAAAAGGGTTCAATTTATAAGTTGGAGCGCCACATGTTCTGAATTGGTCCGTGGTAAGTAAAAGCAGCTGGAGGTTTTAAAGCATTCACAAAGTCCAGTATAGTTTTACCACGCTATTTATTCGACGAACACAAGACGAAGACTACAAAAACATAACAGTATTACATTCAGAAGCCAAGAATGACAAAAAAGGGTTTTCCCCGTTTTTCAGCTCATTGCCGCGCTACCTTGCGGCAAAGTTAGAAAAGAAACCGCGGCACATTTGAAAGAAGGATTTAAATCGAAGGAAGATGCAACAACTTTGAAAGATATTTAACGTGAAATCCCTTACACGGGGTATTATTCGTCGGACATTTTTGGCTGCATGGGCCGTCTGTAGGTAGGCAGCTATTTTGGCGATGCCAGACCCGAACCTGGGATCTTCAGCATGCTAAGCGAGTGCTTAACTGACTGGGCTCCCCAGCCCCTCCGTGTTTTTTTAGATTGAACTCAATAACACTAATGGAATTTTTTTCCAACGGAGCTACTATATTGGTGCCCTTTTAAAAAACATTAAAAGTTCAACAGTGTTTATCTCTAAATACAGAATTCATTATCTATGGTGAGCCATGTTAAAATAAAAGATGGTTCAATTAAACTGAAGCTACCGAAAAAAATCTTAAAACTTTATCATATTTTTTTATCCTTGCTTAACTGCCGCACACACGTATAAATTACGATTCCTCGTTCTTTCCAGAAAGTACAATAAAAATGATGCTTTGTCTGAAAACGGTTTGGAAAAAAAATCCGAAGCGGGAAAATCGCAAAGTGGAAATATCATTTTTGTCGTGTTTTTTATTATTTGACGCCAAGTCTCCTTTCCATCGCTGTCTGGGTTGGCACCAGATTTTATCGCTCCGATATTTTATTTTCGAGACATTTTTAAAAAATTTCTTTTTATTGTTACTGATCTTCCTATTATTGTTTTTCGTTCTTTTTATTATTATTATTTCGTCACCGCCACACTACTAAATTCCTTTCCTTTTTTCATCAATGACATCTAATAAGAATATACGGTGCATAGACGAACTTAAAATTGAACCAACATTATACTCAAGTCACATGCGTTTTCGGCAAAGACTTTAAGTCGTTTCAAAACTCGTACGCTGTATATAAATGGCTTCTCAGTTGATTTATTATGTAAACATAACATTTAGAAGTCCATGTGTATTACTAGCAAAATTAACGTTCTAAAAAAAGTTCGAAGTGTCGTTCAAAACTATTACTGTTTTTAACAAAACCAGTGATAAGGCGCCAAATATTAAGTGGTGCCGACCAATTTAGGGAAACATCCAAGTCCACTCTCAAAACCGAGCTTATTACTATTAATTAGACTTGCTACTTTATTAATATCTTTTCTTTTCATAGGACAACTCTATTTTCCATTCTTAAATCGGACTGTTCTTTCGGAAATAATCGGACGAACGGAGTATTGCAAGTTGAGTTGTGATGATTCTACTACTCTTATTGGCTTTTTGTAGCTTTGGGACACTTGAGAGGTTAAATATTTTGTTCGTATTTCAATCTAAGTAATTCCAATTGATTTTATATTGCTTTATTTGCATAGATTTCAAATGTGACCGAAATTGACTTATGAAAACAAAATTTTGAGAATTTGTTTCATTGACTGAAGAGGCGTACGCAATCAACATTTTTTTTTTTAAATTTAAGGTAAAATTTGGCACCAAGTCCCATATTATATCGTCGATCAAATGACAAAACCACGAAAATACATAATCTAGGTGATTTTTAGTGATTTGTTTTAAAACGTTGGGCGTAACATAGATGTTTTTTCGAACGAATGATAATTTAAAGTAATTTTCAGAGATAAAAGAGAATTTTCTAAAAAATTAAAAATTATTTTACATAAAAAAATAACTTCTAAATGAACTAGAACTAGCCTACTTTCCTGTTACTTTATGATGTGCGGAAATTCTTAAATTTGTAGCTTATAAGTGTAACTTCAGCTTTTTATACAAATACATTCAAAACAAGTCGATTTGTAACAGTAACAGGCGCTTAGAGCCGCTTCCACACACAATTTATGCATTGCAGAAAAAAAATCAATAAACGTAGCATTTAGTTGTAAGTTTCTCACATGCGATTGTTGATGTGAAAACAACGTCTTAAATGAATAAAACATTCACTTCAATGCTATTCAAAAGGGGAAACCGTCGGCAGATACGTGTTCGTCCTACGAACAATAAGTATAAAAATAGGTATCTGATGTCATACCTTTCTTTTTTATAGAAAAAAAAAGGAATTTTGAAATCGAACATATAGAACCGAATTCGGAAGAAACGTACTGGATTGGTTGGTTGGTAGACATATATTTTAAGGCTTGTGTATAGACGTTTGTCAAGAAAGACAAATACAACGCACACACACTCACACGCGACAGATGATGCCATCTATCGCGCACCATCTCCACACTTTAGACATGTCCCCGAAGGGGAGGGAAATAGTCTCCAGAGACCTGCACCCGTATGAAAGGTCATACCTTTTCTTTTTTATCGAAAAAAAAAAAAGGAATTTTAAAATCGAACATATAAAACCGAATTCGGAAGAAACGTACTGGATTGGTTGGTTGGTAGACCTATATTTTCAGGCTTGTGTATAAACCTTTGTCAAGAAAGACAAATACAATGCACACACACTCACACGCGACAGATGCTGCCATCTATCGCGCACCATCTCCACACTTTAGACATGTCCCCGAAGGGGAGGGAAATAGTCTCCAGAGACCTGTATCCGTGGGAAACTGCGCAATGACCGCCCACAGGACTTTCGAACCCAACAGATTTAACGAGCACGTACTCTGTATATATACTCGACAAACACAAACATCTATGCCTTATCGGGATTGGAACTTGGAACCCGAACCCACAGGCTCCGCATCATAACCATTGCGCCGCATCGTTGGCAACGTACTGGAAGAAAGACAGACGGACATCTCCATGTTACTGATGCTAGAATGGTTAAATATTATTGAAAGGACTATGCATTACTTTTTTTTTGACTATTAATTATTTGCATAGAAGGATTTTATTTAGGTAATTCAAATATCACACATTCTTATTAATAATAACTGCTCAAAGTTCTGCTAATGCAATGTGGATTTCTTGTAATTTCAATGTGGAAAGGTTAGTCGTACTTACAATAAACAACTGAAGCAAATACTATGATAATTTAAGTATTTAACGTACTACTAGTTCAGTGATGCGTTTTTGCATATTATTTTCAATTTTTGTTTGTCCTTAATTGAAGTTTGAAATTTTTTTGTGTTAAAATAGTTTTTAATGTTAAAATAATTGCGTTCTTATTTTGTTAAATATGGTATTACAATTGCTTAATAGTGTCAATTAAACTACTGAAAGGTAATTTTACCAGTGATTTAGAGAATCAGAAATTGTACAAACATTAAATATTACTGATATTATTAAATTTTCAGGAAGTTAATTCTCAGAAGAACAATTATTAATGAATTTGAAATTAATGTTTGATTTGCAAATATTTTGTTTTAAATTGTATATAATTTGATATTTGAAAACAATAAAAATTCTATAAAAAATAATCTTAGTTTGATTTATATTGAATTTCATTATTGTATATACACAGTAGCTACAATTGAAACGAAATATATTTTTTTCCATAGAGTTTACATATTAAACTCTTTAGATTAGAGTTTACATATTAAACTCTCGTATTTATTATAAGGCATTTTTATTAAGCTTCAAAAAATCTTTTAATGAATAAATTTTCTACCTTAATATAATTTTAATAAATAATATTTATTAAACATATCAATAAAAGAAAATAAATTAATCGTTCTGATTTCGAGAATTTTAAATAAAAAAAATGAAACCAGAATTAATTCCTCAGTATCTTACTATTGTTTTGTATTTTAGTTATATTACTACACACAATAAAATATCTTACACTTTATAAAGCGATTAGGTTAGAAGAATATATATTTAATGATACCTTCAGACAAATCATTCTTCCTCTTCAACTATAATTGTGCGACTTAATACAAGAAAGACTGGTTTATCATTGAAATACATTGAACACCAGTCCCTTTTCTATTAAAGTTAATGATTCCAATCAAACGTTTCCTAAGCTTTTATTAATTTGAAAATAGTTATCGTAAAAAGTAATTGTTATCGATAAAATTCAGCGCGCTTTTATAAGAGGATAAGCGAATTGGAATTAGTTAATAATACCCACTAAACAATTGGTTCTAATTAATGACCCGTAAAAGATTAATCATAAGAATGATATGTTACTTGACTGTGACCGTAACTGTAATCGACATGGAAACTGAATCAGCAGTTTGCCGATTGAAACTGTAGGGGCTTTAATTACTAATCGGATTTAGAAACCGAATATATGAAAGACATGGAAATGATAATATTATGAGAGTATTGCTTCAATTTGAAATATAAACAGAAAAATATATATATATTGGAATATTATTGTTAAATATTCAATTAAAATTTGATGAATTAGCTGGTTTTAGGAGGCGAAATTCCTTTAAACTTGCATTCTGGCCCTTTCTTTGATCAGCGCCTCGATTGGTGCTTGTGTTCTCATGTCACTTTAATTTAAAATGAAAACACGAGTTAGAATTTTATTTTCATTCAGAATTTCTGATGCCACTCAAGACCTGAGACATGCAGTTTGATCTATTAATATAATTACACATTGTATTCAATAATTTACTCTAAAAATATTCTCCCGTTAATGTATTAATTTCCTTTACAAAACTGTAATATTCAAGTTAACAATTTTATATATTAATTGAAAAGTAAATGTTTTGCATTGTTGTAATTTTACTAATTAGAATCGCAATTATTATTAATAAGTGAATGTTAATTTTTAAATTGGAATCATCGATATTTATCTATAAATCTACTTATTTTACTGAAATATACCAATTGTAAATTTTGGGGATTTTTTTTCTCTAAAATAAAAATATTATATACAAGGATGAAAAAAAAACTTGTATGAAATTCATACTCAAGTATGAAACCTTTTTATAGAGGACTGGTCTCGTCAAACAAATTATGAAATTTACTCTTGTGAATAAAATGATATTTTTACTCTACTTCATTATATATTTTCACGTGGGAAACTCAGACGCACATAATTTGCATGTTCGTCAATACTTAAGTTCTGAAGGAGGTTCGATTATTATTTTATAGAAGCCTCGGTAAATTGTATATTTAATGAAAAAGTTAATTTCTATATGTGCTAAAAATACATTTCCTGTTAGCAGGAAAGACACCATACAATATATAGTTGCTGAAATACATCTAATTTACTAAAATGAGAGTTGGGGTAGGGGTAGATACATTTATATTCCAGCTGGTGTGCTTGATCAGAGACCAGCTTAAAAGCCTTAGCCAAGTAATACAGGCACAGAAAGAATTTTTACTGTCACAGAGAAAGGAAGTATTCCCAGGGCGAAGGCGGGAATCGAACCCGCACCCGTTACAGCGCGCAGACTGCTTAGCATAACAAAATAAGAGTTATATATTTTTATTTTTTGCAAAGGACGACAGATGAGTGGTCGGGTTTCATTGTAAAGCTTGTTGGTTTGAATTTTTTTCTTGAATGTGGATATTTGTATATATTACACATATTTTAAAATGTAAGCTGTATATTGGTACTGTTAATTTTGTGTAGCAAAAAAAAAAGTTCTCAAATAAATTGTTAAGTTATTTTCTTCTATTTTAACTTCATATATTGCAGAAAAATGTAAACAGGTTTTTTTTACGTTAAGAACATGTACATTAAGAAGCATGGAAAGTAATAACGCTTGGATAGTGACTACCAAACTGGAAAATCTTAAAGAAACACAAACAACTTATTTGCGTTGGTACTTAAAGCAGAAAATATGTACCTTTTGTTTTCCTAATCTAGTCAAGAAACTGTAAAAAAGATTTTTTTACTTAAGGGAAATATTCTTTTTTTGTTGTTGAAGATGAACCCTATATTTATTGAGGTGTTTAAAGGGAAATATTATAGAAAGGTTTTTGTAAAAGAGTTTATTTTTTTGTTTCACAAAAAAGAACCTTGAAATCTTCGTTGTTTGTTCGCATGAGATTATGTTGTTATTCCTTTTGTATACAAAATAAATTGTTAAAAAGCAAACTGTTTAAGTTCACATAAGAATAAAATTAAAAATATCTTATTTCTTCATCAAATAAAAAATAAAATGTAAATAAATAATATCTGAAAAAATTAACAGTATATTTATGTTCTGAATATATATTCGATAAGGATTAAAATTTAAAAAAATCATTCAGAACTAAAACTATTTTTATTCATTTAAAATTGGGTCATTAGTTTTAGACCTTCAGAAAATATCTACAGTTTATTAGTTATTTTACTAAACAATATACAAGTTTATTTCAAATGGATCTTTCACATGCAATTCGAAATATAGTACACATATGGTTAAATATTGTACAATAGTATTTTTTACGTGTAACAAAGAAAGTTCTTGAGGAGTACTTATTAATAGGAATAATTTAAGCTTATTTTAACATTTATTATGAGGTCATTAATATATTAGTGACTTCGAAAATGTCTGCAGTTTTAGCAAATTTCTGCATCGGTAGTTATTTCTCTAAACATTATTTGCCATATTTTTTACATGCAATAATGACAGTTTTTAAGATGTAGTACTGGGGGGGGGGGATGGGAATACACATTAAAGAACTAATCTTAATTAAGAAAATAATTGCATTTGCGAATGCAACTTAAGTGTATATTGATAATTTAAAGTTTGTGAAGCAAATACTTGGTATATGACAAATCTCAACATCCCAATGTAGCAAAACTGAACCAATTCAAACATCGATAGTAAAATGCAATTGGTAAATACTCTGTTTGGTTGGAGAGTAGAGTAGACTAACCAGTGAATAAAGGTTTAAGGCGCTGCGTTCGCCAGTGAATGAACACCTGGATATAATGACCAAGACAACCAACCATATGTCAAATAGCTTTCTACTACATGGGAGGAATTCAGTGTTGCCAATCCATCTATTGGAATGATTTTCAATCCTAATTTTTTATTTATATTTACCAAAATGTTCATTCACTGGGGCCTGTTCACTCACTGTTCAGCCTACCCTATCATGGCTAACCACTTAATATGCGTTGCAAACCTATCACATTTTATTATTATTTTATACACTGAGACATAACACACCACTTTTTCTATCAAATAAACTATACGAAGCGGCATTTTTTTTGTAAAGCTTTATTCTGGGATCACGCTCGCAACGAATAAAAAAAGAAGTAAATAACTAATCATAAAATAAGAACCTCCTAGATTTTTATGAATGGTTTAACTTATTGAAACTATAACTTGCTTGAAAGCACTATTTTTAGATCCCCCCGAAATCGTTTTTTGATGGTGGAATGAAGCGAGGCTTAGGGCAAAGTCCATTTAACACTGCGGATGCCCTATTTGGAACACATTTTTGTCGACAAAGATTCGTATTTATCACTTCCAATAAAGAAGTAAAAGCCATGAGGAAAGGATAAACATATTTTATCGAAAATAAACTCGTCGGCTGATCGCCAGAAAACGAGAAATAATTGTCGTCTCTAACAGTGGGTGGCATTTTTTGTGAAAACTGTAAATAACATATTTGTGCCCCAAAATATACTTTATGTTTGAAGGATTTATTTGCAAAAGCTCACATTTTCCTAAGTATAACTAAGATATAGGGTTCGCTCCGTTCGTTGGCTACTTTTGATAAGGGTTGTTTGGTTAACATATATTTTCAGGCTTGGGTGCTTGGTCAATGGTCAGAGACCCGCTTATAAACCTTCGTCAAGTAAGACAGACACAACACACACATACATACGCGATAGATGCTGCCATCTATCGCGCGCCACCTAAACAATTTCATGAAACATGTTCCTGAAGGGCAGGGAAATAGTCTTCAGGGACCCCGTGGGAAATTGCGCAATGACCGCCCATAAGATTTTTGGACCCAACAGATTTAACGAGCACGTACTCCGCATATACTCGACAAATACAAACATCCATGCCTTATCGGGATGCGAACCCGGGCCCAGAGGCTCCAAAGGCTAACACCTAACCATTTCGCCGCCGGTTTGGGTTTGATAAGGGTAAATTCAATGGGAATAAATCTCCTATCAAGGGACCGGACACTATATCTCAGTTATACTTTGGAACATGCGAGTTCTGCAATTCGTACCTTCATTTGTATTTCAAGACCGAAAAAGATAATCAAAGAAAAATAGAACACTTGACACTTCGTGAGGTTTGAAAAAAAAAATGTTAGAAAACTGGACACATAGGTACTTTTGAATCGGTTAAAAACGAATTAATAATTGAAAGTTTATTGCTTTCGGTAGAAATGAGATAATTTTAAATTGATCCATAAAAAATTAAGAATGATTAATGTTATCTGAAATTAATATTTAGTGATTATTGTATTGCTTACGTGTTGTTAGCAGAAGTAAATTTAATCACCATAAGTTTCTCAAGTAATTCAAATGCTTCTAAACATTGAGATTCGTCTCCCTTCATACGAGGCGTTAGAACTTAATTTAAAAAAATAGAGGTTAAATTTTAGATTAAAATAATGTGATTATGTTTTGTTTTGATAAAATTTAACCGATCGCTTGGGTGATTTTAAGAGATATGATTCAAAATAATTGTAATTTCTAGAAGCAACAATTTCGATTATTTAAGATACAAACAACTTCATATAAATTATTTCGATTTGGAAATGGTTATATTTTAATAGTGCGTAGGGGGCGGGGGGTAAGTAAAAAGTCATCAGAATTTTTTAAAATTTGAATGTTTTCCTCATTGTTTCAATTGATTGGATATTTTTTATATGCGTTTAGTAATCTCTCCGGATAACACCCACCTTCATAGTGTGTTGCGGTGCAATTTTTTTCGTTTTTTATGAAATTTACAAATTGTTACACCCAGTTTAATTATGATATATGTAGATGGAAAATAGTAATTGTATCTCCTTCTCCCATTTTTCTATATAATAACTTCCAAAGTTTGATTCTCTTAAAGAGCATGTTCAAACAATGTCTATGCCCCTAACCACTATTATCTAAATTTTAACAATGATTACCATGGTTTAATGGATTATTACCTATGGTTTATATAATCTATTAAAAACAGAACCCATTTCTGACTTAAGTATTTTACACTTGTTTTTATGAAAGAAACGCCAGCCACATTGAAAAAGATTGAACAATCCGAATAAGCGTCAATTGCTGAAGGAAGAAGAAAAAGGCAGAGATTTGGAGGTTTTTATGCGTGGAAGCGTAACCGGATGCAGGGAAGATATTTGACGCTTTTATCCCTCGGATATTCAGGGAAAAAAATGCAAAAAAAAAAGAGATTTAGGAAAGCCATTTTCGATATCACGTCTTTTTTTGGATACTTTGTAGGCCTGTATCCTTCTATCCCATGTGTCTAAAAGGCATCATGTGGTTTGTCAGTCTAAGAACGGGACCATGTATCTACTTTTCGGATTCCATTTCGAAACGTCACTTTTTACTCAGGTTTTTGCATTTCGGACGCTGAGTGGCAGCATAGTATAGAATGCCATATTTCTATAATAACATAGATTGGAAATTATATGATAATTTATAGAAAGAGTTGAAGTGACACTGTTAAGAGAATATTGATAAAAACAAGAAGTTCTAAAAGAACTAAAATAGCCTACTTTCCTGTTACTTAAATACTTACTAAAATTCTTATCTTGAAAAAACTAGGTTTCGTTACAGTAAGTGAAATCCACAACCGTTTCTACATTAAATTTATATACATTAGAATAAATTTCACTAAACACAGCATCCAGCTATTATTTCAACTTCTCAATCAATTATTTTCATTAACTTTTTATCGCCAATAAAATAAATATTACTTATCGTCCGCATGATTATTTGCAGTTATAAATAAATATTAAATTTTTCGCAAAACAAAAACCAAAAAACTACTTCAAAATTTACTTAAAATAGGAAATGTAAATTAACAAGTAGGTTTGTAACATAATCTGTCACTTAACCCGCTTCCACAGGTAAAAAGGCGCCAAACCCAGCATTAATTCTATATTAAACATTTACCTGCTATAAATTCGGCTAATTTCATTTATTTTATTTCGAAAATTAAATAATTATTACTTAAATCGTTTGCAAAAATTTATATTTCAAAGAATAAATATTTAACAGTTCTCGCTTTTAAATAGAATGAAAACATTTCGTACCATCATACGGAATCTCGAAGTGAAATATATATTTGACGTCATTTCAAACTGATCAATGTCGCAAAAATAAATTTATTTTAATTCATTGTCTAAAAGAATTAAAGTTTCTCAAGCGATTGTTGCCATGGCAATGGTAATTTATTTCTAATAAAATGGCTTCCTATGCTTTTTAAATGAGCATTAAATGTTGAAGTTTTTTAAATAATTGAAGTACTTAGAATTCGAATTCTTTTCTGAAATTTTCGATATATTCTCATTTGGATACGCTGAATTTTTTGGCTTATATCACTTGTCCGTAGCATTTATAGTTAAATTCAGCGATTTAAATGACTCGAAATTGAATTTCAATGCTAATTCAATGGGAAATTCGTCGACAAATAGTAGATTTATGTCCGTCCTATCGTGCAGACAGACGGACAAAAAGTATGAAAGTTGGGTGTCTGAGGTTATACCTTTCTAATAAAAAAAGAATTTTTAAGATCGGATTGCTAGAACTGATTTTGGAAGGGGGGTACGGACGGACAGACGGACGGACGGACGGACATCGACCGCATGTCAATACCTACTTTTTCATTTTTTTTAATTCTTCGAATTAAAAAAAAAGAAAAGTAGGCTAAAAACTTACGGTTCTCAGAAAAACATTGACTAACTTTGGAATATCATCTAAATGTTAAGCATTATAGCTTAGATACTTTAATTGTGTTTTCTATGCACTAAAATAATTGCATAATTTTGATATTTGATTTCTGAATGACGAGTTAGTTCAAAGCATTTTATTTTGGTTTTAAATTGCAGGTGTTGAAAAAAAAGAGTTAAAAAATTAAATAGTTTTTATACCCTATCTGCTAGCATGTTTTTTTTAAGGTAATGTTAAGAATTTACAATTTTTTTAAAATTCAGTTAATAAAATGTAAAAATAATACTTAGAAATTTTTAGAACCATGTATCATTTATACAAGTAAGTTATTGAAATTTTTTTAAAAGTCCAAAATTCAATGACGCATTAACAAAATATTTATTAAGTAATGCAAGTTTTTTTTAAAAAAAAATATGTGAGATTTAAGATAAGTTCTTGCAATCAAAATCGAATAATAAAACCTTCAAAATAAAAATAGATCCGAAGAAATACCAAACACCCCATTACTAAACTCTCATTGTTAAAACAAAACTTCCAATGAGTCTATCCCTTTCTCGTTATTTGCTGCGGGAAATTGCTCAGCGGCTGTGAAATTCTAATTCTTCTCCTTACAAAGGGGGAAGAGCATTAAGTCCATTCACTGCAAAACTGCATATAGAGGGGGATTTTACAGCCAGCCATAAAAATCGTCCATTCTTTGGCGTATATATGCCTCGCAGCGCTGTATCGGCATCTGAAATGGGGCTTTTAAGAAACTTGCCAGCATCTAAAACGAGTTTATAATTTGTCAACTTAATGATCACACGCTCGTTGATGAAGCACCACTGGAAATATTGTAATTAAGTCGCCACTCGATAGGTTGACAGTGCGACGAGCTGGGACGGGGGGAGATGCTACAGAAATAACTGCAACATCGATTTCACCCGTTTCCTTTGAGGAATACAGACCAAAGAGTTCTATGGTAGGGTAGAGACTGAACTCACCTACCGCATTATGGACCAAAACGGAGACAAAATAGGGGGAATGTGGGGCCCGATGCCCGAGTGGTTTGGATCGCAGGCCATAACGCTAACAGTCAGCGCGCTGTAACGGGTGCGGGTTCGACTTTCGCCTTTGCCTTGGGTGTTCTTCCTTTCTCAGTATCAAAATTATAAATTAACTGGCACTTATTAGGCTTAAATGCCCCTTTATTCGGACTCCGTAGTGAACCATGGCTGCCGATGGCAGCTCAGTTACGAGTTGATCCTCTAACCTACTATAGAACTCTTTGATACAGACGCATAATCCCGTTACCTGACAGTAGAATTTTCCAGCAACACATTTAATATAATTTTTAATAATTTTTTTCATTACATTTTAATTGTATTAATTTATTATTTTAGTTAAAACTTTTAATTTAATTTTTCTAAAGCAAAAACAAGTTTACACTTAAGCTATTTTGCTTATATCTCAAAGGGTTAAGCCTGGATTTTCTAGAGAAGTGGAAACGGGAATCTAGCGACTAGACAGGTACGAATCGTGAAGTCATATAAACTACCCACGTTATTCAAGCGAGTTTGGTTTCTTAGAGAGCGTTGTATGACAATTCCGTTCGTCCTCTATAGTGAATTGCTGTCAATGTTTTTGTCTGTATTCCGCTGTCCAAATCCGTTAAAACCAAAAGAATGTCAGAATAAATAAATCAAAAGGTTGAAAGAGAAGACGTTTTTAAGCTATTCTGAAGGAAAATTTTCATTGATTTTCTAAAAAAAACCCAAGAAGATTTAAATAATGCCCCTGAATGAAGTTGAGTGAGTTTGCCAGGTTTCCAGTTTCTTGTCAACGTTACGAAATTTTCTAGCGAAGAGGTGGCTGGTTTTCCGTCTTGAAGTGTAGCTTCATCCATTGTTTATAGTGGACACAATTTTTTGCTTTGCTAAGCAACCTAACCTTTAAGCCTACTTCCTACAGTACGATTTTTCACTATTTCCAAGAATTCTATATGTAGGTGATTTTAGATATCGAGTTACAAGTTTATTTCAATTGGATCTTTAACATGCAATGGTAAAATATCTTACATATGGTTAAATATGAACGACATTTGCAATCGTCAGTGAATTAGAGCTTTTGCATGGACTTGAATCGGGAGGCCCATCAGGGCTGAGCACTGTGACCCCTGGACTTTTGTACTAAGCTTTTGCATTACAATTGCGATTGAATTTTACAAAAATGGAAACATTCTTTAACATACCTTGCCTTAAGATGATGAAATATCGTTGATAAAACCCAAGTAAGATATTCTTTCCATCCGTGTGAAATTTTTAAATGACTTAACCTTGCTAACTCGCATCATGTTTTCGGTAAATACTGCAATAGTGATCAGAACCATTGCGTGCTTACTATATTGGTTCCTAGCCTTATTTTTGAAATGTAAAATTTAAACTTATAAGTATACGGAAGTTATAATTTAATTAAAGTACACATAAACAAAATTAAAACTTGTAAGTCTTTATTTTTGCAGTTTAGAAGTACAGAGAGAGCACGAGTTATAGTCAATCCCTTTCTCGTTATTGATTGGTGGAAATTGCTCAGAAACTGTAAAATCTAATTATTCTTCTTATTAAAGGAGGAGAATATTAAGTGCAAAACTGCGTATAGAGAAGGATTTTACAGCCAGCGATTATTGGAGGATACACTGGTGGAAAAAAGTTTAAGGACACAGAGAAAAACATTATTTCGGCGGAAATTCTGCGTAATTAATTATGTTAATCATATATTCGTAAATGAAAACTAACTCAAATACAGTTTTAATGAAATGAGATCAAAAAAGTTTTTAAAAAGATTAAAAATATTAAACTTGTAAAATTTGTATGACTAAAAGGTTGGAAAAAAGTATAAGGACACAAGTTTTTTGAAGACTTAAACTAAAATTTGCATAAGTTTCTGACGTTGTAAGACTGCTCTGCAGTTAAAGGAATCAGTTTAAGTATATAATCACTTTCCTTGGCCTTATTTGATTGACGCTTGCCAAGCTTTTGAAAATGCCTAAGTCTGCACACCTTTCGGAGTCTGAGAAGGGTAAAATATTGGCTTTCAGAGAATTTGGTCTGAGTGGACGTGAAATATCTGCTAGGATAAATAGGTCAAAGACCGTTGTCTACAACTTTTTGAAAAACCCGGAGCAGTACGGCCAGAAGAAGCGTTCAGGTAGGCCACCATCTTTAACTCCTCGTCAAACGAGAGCTGTTGTAAGAAGAGCTTGTTTGAAAAAACAAACTTCCAATCGTATTAAGGAAGAATTGCAGTTGCCATGCACCAGTCGAACTGTTCGCAACGTTTTGAGCAACGATCCAAACGTGCAATTTTCCAAACTCAAATCAAGGCCTCCTCTCTCAGAGCAACATAAAATAAACAGAGTAGATTTTGCCAAAAAACATGTTGCTTTTGGTTCTAAATGGCAAGATGTTGTATTTTCAGATGAAAAGAGGTTCAATTTAGATGGGCCCGTATGGGGTATTTTTGGTGATCTTCGCCATGAGCCGCAAAGTTTCTCGAAACACCAATTTGGAGGAGGGGGAGTTATGGTATGGGCAGGGGATACGCTGCTAACGGAACAACTCCAATTGTGTTTTTGGACAAAAAGGTTAATTCGTCAGCTTAACAAGACGTGTTAGCCGAAAATTTACTGCTCGTTACTCCCCTTATCACATCTGGAGGCTATTTATTTCAACAAGACAATGCTACAATTCATGTGTCAAGTGCTTCAAAATCGTGGTTTGATGATAATTTTGTTAAGTTATTGGACTGGGCCATCCAAACGCCCTGACCTTAACCCTATGGAAAATTTGTGGGGCATTTTGTGTCGTGAAATTTACAGAGATGGCAAACAATACGACTTCAAATCCGACTTGATTTCTGCGATTAAATGCACATGGGAAAACCTTCCAAAACAAACTCTTCAAACACTTTCTGAGTCCCTGACAGCACAACTGATCAAGATAATTGAAAATAAGGGCAACTTTCTTAATTATTAATTGTTGCATGCCTTTTTTTTATCTTTGTCCTTATACTTTTTTCCACATAAGTCTGTACATATTTTTTTGAAATGTCATATTTTGAAATAATTTCCTTTTTTATTTATTATTTGCAATACACGGTTGTTGTAGATTGTATTTTATGTATTCAGTGTAAAAAAAAAACTTATGGATTAATTAAAAATTTATAAAATTATTTAGTTTTGTAGACTGTCCTTAAACTTTTTTCCACCAGTGTATGAAGCCTAAGGTTATTGGAAGATCAGAATTATCAACGTGACTTTTAATTGTTGTAGGATCAAGGTACATAATTCATTTAATAAATATACTAATGGTCTTTGATTAAGATTCGAGTATTTGATTGATATAATCTGATGAAATGCTTGGAACAGATCCTTTTATGAAAAACAAAATATGAATGGGGATAAAACATGATTATGATATATGATCACATGGCACACACAAGGCTGTTAAAAATTCAGATTTTTTAATGCTGTTTGGAATAACGTGACATTAGATAGAAAGAATCTAAGAGACAGATAGCTATGAAACAATGATATAGTTAAGTGATGGATTAATGAAATCTGTTTAAAAATTCGTCAATATATTCCATACTAGCTAGATTAAGAATCTGTGTAATATATGCCTTGTTATATGGAACACATATTTCTTCTTTAACTAAATATTATATTTTAAACCCAAATGCAGGGAATAGATCCTTTTATGAAAAATAAAATATTAAAGTGGAACAACAGTTCTCAGAAAGGACCACACACAGTACATCTGTGCCTCAGAAGAGATTAAGGGTGGCGTAAATATTTGCTCACTGATGTAATGGCAAAGGATCCGCATCCACGATTTTGCGATATGTCTCGAGGGGGGCAGGGAAGGGTGGAAGGGGGATTTAAAAGAACCTGACGACGAGTTCTAGTTTTCGTTTGAACTCGAAATAAGTTGCGAGAAGATGTTGAATGCGCATGAATTAAGGTCACTGACTCTTTGAGATTTTTGTCTAAGCGGCTTTTGAACTGTAAAATTGTTGCAGATTGTGAATGTATCTCATTTGTTGAGGATTATTTCTAAGAAACATAGCGTAAATAGTTTAGCAAGTCCTTTTTGAGACTGGAGTGATGCAGTGTCCGCTGTTATCTTCATACTTATCTCTTTCTATTGGCTATAATATGAAGAATGTTGAGACTTCCTAGAAGCTCTCTAAAAATTTTATTTGCGATGAATTATATATGCCAAAAACAAATATCAATTCAGAATTTAAAACTATTAGAACTATCTTTTGTGTTTGTAGGATGAATAGGAGTCAATTTCCTCAATTATTTTTATTATTCATATTTCATGGCAATTTTCTTTTATTATCCCTTTTTTCTGTTCAAAAATGTGTTCGAAAAGATGTAATGTAAGAAAATTAATATTCATGTTTGGTGGCTTTATAAACACTACATTTGAACCAATACATCCAAACAATAAAAAAAGTAGAGTAAATCTTAAATAACTATTTACATTGAGTTTCAAAAACTTTCTATTAAAAAAGTCACAGTAGAATATCATCTGTTAGGTTATACAGTTTGGTTTTAAAGTCATCCTTTAAGATAACTTTTGATTTAGAAAACTGTTTAGGATTCAATAGCTTTCTAGAATACATAATGTATAATTACTACTGTAATCTTTAGGGTCTTGGAAATTTCCCCCCGCTTACAAGGTTGCGGCATTCGAATGTAGTTAAGTGAGAAAAGGACCTTCTATTTATTGCATTAGTTATGACACAAAACACCCACTGTTACTTTTCACAAGGTATAGGTTGTCGGAATTTAAATCAAAAAGGCGGTGAATATGAACTAATATGTTGCATGAATTGTTAACTTCCGCGCATATGCTAAACCTAAAATAAATTTCTTTTACTCTGATGTATGTGGACTAAGTAGTGAATTAATTAAGCTTTTACTTCAACTACAAAGAATCTATTTGATTACAAATATTAAAAAAATAATTATATTGTTGTTGTTACCTGTCTATGAATAAAAAATCGAAATAGGAGGGATATTTCATACTGCATATGTTGACGACATTGCTTGTTATGTAGATTTGTTTTAAAGAACAAAAAATGTATCGAAATAGTAAGAAAAAGAGAAAAAATGTATTGTTAATTGTTAATTTAATATATTTTATTGTTAATTAATAATCTAAAGGGAGATGATATGAGGCAAAGAAAGAGAGTGAGGAAAAAAATAAAGAGAGAGAGAATCATGGGAAAGAGAAAGAGAGAGAGAATAAAGAATAGAAAATGTGAACAATTGAAAGAACAATTGAAAATCACAGGAAAAATAACATAAGAGATAATATAAAAGGAATGTAAAATAGATAAAGAGTTTGATAACAGTATGCGACTTTTTCAATTGATTTTAGTTATATTTGTATTTCTAAGTATAAACATGAAAAACATTCTTCTCCAACATCTCTACTTTTTAAAATGTATTCATATTATTTACTTCACAGAAGTTCTACAAATAAAAATAAAACTTCAGTGTAAAATTGTATATACTAATATGCGTTTTTTACGTTGTTTTTGGTGTTGAACACGAATATCTCCTGGATTTTTTTTTACATCTAGCAGTTCTGATATGATTTTCTTTTAACTTAAAATGAGACGATGCATCTTTTTAAATTTTGTATAGTTATATATTGACAAAAGTGGTAAAGCTGGACAAAACAAAAATAAGATTAGCATTTAACACAAAAAACAGCGTAATACAACCGCATTATAAATTTTTAAAACGCTAAAAACAATTTTTATATTTCGAGCCTTTCTTTGTCACAAAAGATATGAATATATAAAAGTATAGAGTTGTTAGGAAAAAATGGACTTTAAACTGAAAATGAACGACCCATATACGGGTAAAATAAGTTCTGAAAGAGCTATTATTAATGTAAACTAAAAATGCTCAATGTTATAAATCGAAATAAATTTGAAGAACCTACATAAAAAAATACAAACTAAACAAAAACTTAGAAACAACTAAACTTATAAACTATTTTTTTAAACTTTGATGTCATTCAGTTAGAGTCACCATTACACATTAACTAGAACAAACTTGAATAACAAAAATTACTTAACTTTTGCCAAGTAAACATATATCGTTGTTCCTTAAGTAGAAGAATATCATGACTTCCAAAGGAAATTTCAAAGGAAAAAATGGAACTAAAGAGTTTGTAAATAAAAAGTAGCTTTTAGATTTTAATTGGAATGTACTTATTTAGCTCACAACTGGGTTTTATTTTGCATTATATGAATTTAAGAAAAGCATTGTAAACACTTCAACCAAGGAAGAATGCAGAACTCTTGTTTTTAAAAAGAGGAATTTTACAAAGAATATTTTTTAGAGTTTCAAAATAAAATGTTTGTGTAATTATCATCTTTGCAGTGATTAATTAAATAATTGGATTGTATGTTTTAAAGGAAAATATACAAAAACTAGTTTTTGTATTGCACTCTAAATGTTATCAATGATTTCTATTGCATTTTGAGTTATGATTTAATTAATTTGAATAAAGTTTGAGTTGTTGAAGTTTCTGAAACTTATTTTCGCTTGATTATAGTTAATGAAATTTATTTGTGCAATGTTATTGTTGAATTTGAAAAAATAAGTTAAGATTTGTTTGATTAAATCTATGTTAACTAAATTAATTTAGAAAGTAATTGGAAGTCTATGTTTATTAAATTTTGTAGATTTTATAGTTCTCTTTGTAGTAGTTTGGAGAATTTAATAAACTTTAACGCCAATAAATGTTTGCATTCAAGCGTTTTTTTACTTAATTTAAATAATAATTTAATTTTTTATACTAGGTTACTACATGACTTGAAAGATAAGCAAAAATATAATGTTAAATCTCAAGAGAATATTTGTAATTTTGTAACTATACAAATGATATCGACATTATTTAATTATTTGTTTTACGTATTAAATAGAAAATAAATACAGTATTAAACTATATTTAATGTATAAAACTAGATATTCCCAACGAACACTACTTTTTTATTCGTTCTTTGGCGATATCTTCGGCTGTCTTTGGGGACACAATGCCAACTTCTGACTGTGAATGCAGTGTCAATGACAGCAGAAATCACCCCAGTTTCCGTTTCCCTTGACAATTTCTTCCGATTTTTTACTTCTTTTTGAATGTTAACCATCTGAACATGAAATGTTTCAAGAACTTCGGAATTGAATACTATATTCTGTATGATTGCCGTGGTGGGCCCATTGAACGTTGTATACATAACATTATAAAGCTATTATTGTATTATCATACAACTGAAGGGTGAACTTGCAAAATTCCCATTGTTTAACCCTCTAATGCATACTTTTGCCATATGGCAACAAGTAACACATAATCCTCTCTATTCTACTAAAGTAGAGCTCCCTCTCGACAAATATGTGTTAAATTCATCTTTTACGTTCCATTTTGAAGTTTTAGTTACTAATAACCCTCATAGATGACAGTAGTAAAAGTGTATTCAAAATTAAGTGTGAAGTTATTAACTGTTGTGAAAGTACGTCTTTGGCAGTATTCAAAGTATAATAATAATAGTATACTAAATACAAATACATTGTTTTGAAAAAATAAATATAGTTCAAGAGGGTTATTAAAAAAAATATTTAGTAGTTTTCTAACTATTTTAGTAGTATTTAGTAGTTTTCTAACTATTATCAAAATTGGAATTTTGTAGTCATTTTTTACCATATGGCAAATTTTTTTAATTGAAATTATTAAAATTCCAATTTTGTTACTTTTTGTTCATTATTTTCCACATAATATATGAGAATTAAAGATACAAATATATTTTTTCGGGATGAAAAAAATCATGCATTACATAATTAAAGTATAACTAAGTTATAGGGTCCGGTTGGTTTATTGATGACTGTTAACCAATTTTAATTCAATTGCATGAAGTCGCTAATGAACGCACATGACCCTTTATCTTATACTTTGAAGAATGGGGAGTTTTGCAGCTACATTTTCGACTTTGTTGTCTTTTAGTATGTTTGCAAAAAAACATTTATTTTAATAAAATAACTCTTAATCAGTTTTTAAATTGTAATTTTAAACACTAGGTATCATTTCTGATAAAATAAATGCATTGTCCAACCTTTCCCCATAAAAATTTATTTAGAGTTCTTTTAATAAGAAAGGAACATTGGTTTACAAACTAACCAAATGTTAAAGCGTCCTTAACCATATCCTAAAATGACATAATTCAAGAAAACTAGTATATTATAAACAAGTTGCGTTCTTAAATTTAAACGTGTTTTAAAATACGAACGTCGAAGCGACAATACGAAACTACGTTTAAAATTTATAACCTTATTAATATATTTAAAAAAAAATCAAATTTTAAAACGTTTGATAAAAATTTATATACCACTACTCTACAAAACACTAGACAAAACAATAAATACTAACACTCTCTATTTCACAACAATCGTGCCGAAACCGAGGTGACTTCTGACGCCCCGAGGCGTCGTGAAAGACACAAAATACCAACTCTTGACACAAAACGTGATGTCCGCGACAGCAGAAATCACTTCGAGCTTCAGAGATTTCCTCCGATCCTTACTTCCCATTTCGGGTGTCAATCTCCCCCGAGATAGATTGAGAGATCTCGCCTTACCCAACTGCCGGTTTTGTCTTCCCCGATTCTGCTTTTGTTATTTTGAACGCGAAGGGTGAAGGTTTTGTTGAGGATTTTCGAGAAAGGTGACGGTGTTTTTTTTGTGTGGAATAATCGTGGGTGTATAGAAATGGATTGAGTAAGTCCAGTGGTTTAGTGTTTACTACACTTTGACAATATAATAAGGAAACGAATGAATCAGCGAAACTTATTTTGAAGGACTTATTGATACATTTTAGAAAAACACTACTTTGTTGAAAGGCCATTCACTTTTTTGTAAATTCCTACAGAATGCATTTTGTTGTTGGATATATGAATGATGATCTAAGAGAATTTACTAGCATAATTTGGAGATTGATTGAGAGATCTCGCCTTACCCAACTGCCGGTTTTGTCTTCCCCGATTCTGCTTTTGTTATTTTGAACTCGAAGGGTGAAGGTTTTGTTGAGGATTTAAGAGAAAGGTGAGGGTGTTTTTTTGTGTATAGTTTTTTTGGAATAATCATGGGTGTATAGAAATGGATTGAGTGAGTCCAGTGATTCAATAGGAATCCACTTTGACACATATAGAATAAAGGAATGAATCAGCGAAACTTATTTTGAAGGACTTATTGATACATTTTAGGAATACACTACTTTGTTGAAAGGCCATTCACTTTTTTGTAAATTTCTACAGAATGCATTTTGTTGTTGGAAATATGAATGATGATCTTAATGAATTTACTAGCATAATTTGGAGATTGATTGAGAGATCTCGCCTTACCCAACTGCCGGTTTTGTCTTCCCCGATTCTGCTTTTGTTATTTTGAACTCGAAGGGTGAATGTTTTGTTGAGGATTTTAGAGAAAGGTGAGGGTGTTTTCTGTGTAAAGGTTTTTTTTTTTGAATAATCATGAGTGTATAGAAATGGATCGAGTAAGTCCAGTGGTTCAGTGTTTACTAGGAATTTACTTTGATCGATAAAGAATAAGGAAACTAATGAATCAATGGAACTTGTTATGATTTTGAAGGACGTATTGATATATTTTAGGAAAACACCACTTTGTTGAAAGGCCATTAACTTTTTTGTTATATCCTACAGAATGCATTTTGTTGTTAGAAATATAAATTATGCTCAGTGAATTTACTAGCATAATTTAGAAATAGATTGAGAGATCTCGCCTTACCAACTGCCGGTTTTTTCTTTCCCGATTCGCTTCTCTACTGTTTTTCTTTTGTTATTTTGAGAGACAAATGTGAAGGTTTAAACAAAGGTGTGGGTAGTTTTTAGGGTTAAGGCTTTTTATAATAACTGTGGGTGTTCAGAAGTGGCTTGAGTTAGTCCAGTGGTCCAGTGTTAACAAAATGACCAGTAACTGAAATATTTAGAGTAACTATTACAGGTTAAAACACTTAATGCTATGATATACTGACAGAAAAAAAATGTCCAGATACAGCATAAGAAAACCCCAACTCTCAAAATAAAAATAATAATAGACATATTGATCACAGTTCTAAAAGTCTAGCTAAACCCATTTTTGTTCAAAAAAATTCTATAAAATATCCTTCTTTACGACTGTTAATAAAGATTTAACTATTTTTGTATATTAATAGAGGTGCAATGATTTAAATGGAATATTTCGATTTCACCACAAAATGTTTAAAAAAAAAATCGCATTGTTCTTCGCATCTCATGCTTTTTATGACTTTCTATGACGACTATTGTGTATTTTTAAAAATCTCTGAGACTTTTATTTGCCTTACTTTGTTTAAACAATCGCTTTTGTAAGAATGCTATTTTTTCAAGCGTACAGATTTTTCTTTCACGCATTTATTCTATCCCTCTCAAAGAAAGAATTTGCATAATATTTGGATAAGTGGAAAAATTGGATGGATAAATACAATGGAAAAGGAAGAACATATTTTTATAAAGTTCTATCATGGAAATTAAATGTTGAGTTGGAAAATAAAAAAAAGTTTAATGGTTTATTGTTTAAAGAATGACTTACAAATTCGTATTGTCACGTATTCTAATATTTTTTTTCTACATTCTATTATATTTGGTTCTTTGATTTTTTTCTCTTTGACATAGGTAATTACTATAACTATATTTGTTGAAATGAATAAAATGTTTAATTTTGAAATTATCATTAAATCATGTAACCACACTACCATACCCAAATAGTTTCATACCAAGAACAGAAAAAACCACGATGTTTTATAAAATTTAGCTTTTGTATAAAAGGACAGAGTTAGAAATTACTTCAGTTTTAGAGACTATCACCTTTGAAAAATACATTTGGGATATGTTTTATACTAGGTTTATTTTACGACGTTTATTTTGTAATACCTCTGGTAACAATAAACTCGTGCTTCACTTCTGATAGTGTTTGATACTATACGTAGTATTAAATAAATATAAAGCCTTGTTTATTAACCAACGTTGTCATATTCCATTTTTTTTTAAAAAATTAGAATAGTAAAAGTTTTATTTAAATTTTTGTTATTTTTTCAATCCATATTATAATGCAGTTCAATATTTGAATGCGATTTTATATCAACTCAGGAAAAATGGCTATGTTCTATCAAATCAACCTTTTTTTGTACTAAAGAACAGAGTAAAAAATACGTTAGGATTATACGGCTATTAATCCCGGACTGGGCGAGGTTGACCCAGCCTTTCATCCCTTGAGTGGGTCGATAAAATGGGTACCAAGCATGCTTGGGAACTAAACACTGGGGGTTCCGCGTGAGGCTGACCACCTTACCGGGACATATGCCTAGCACCCCAGAGCCCTAGGTCACGAAAGCTGAAATGGGTACGGCAGGCCTTGGCCCAGTAATGGGCTGTAGCGCCCGGGAGTTTAAATTTTATACGGCTATTACCTTTGAAAAAGCATTTGGAAGTTAACGTAGTAAGTTATTATTCATTTTTACCGTAAATTCGTTAAAAAGTTAAAGAAAGATAATATTTGAAAGGAAAAAAAATCATTTAATTAAAACTATAAAATTAAAAGTATCACAAAGTTTTCAAAATATTTTTTAAATAATATAAAAATGGTATTCTCATTATTGAAGTTTCACATTTAAAACTTTTTAAAGAGTAATAGTAAAAAAAAAAGAATTTGAGAATCTTATATTGAAAGAAGTCATTAAATATAAATTGGTGCATGCAAGTCACATAGATGTAATCTCATCGAAGATTAAAAGATTACAATAACTGTCAAAGGATTAATTTCTTTACGCCATTTTTTAAAGTGACAACTTTTGCGTGAAAGGATTAACTAACGTGTTTTATTCATTTGCTGAAAGCCTCGGCATTTTAAATGGCGTGGACTGATGCATTTATTTTGGATTTTTTTAAAAGAAAAAAATATGTCGCTTAGAGAAATTTAAATGACATAATTAAACTTTTTAAAGAAGTTTTTCTTTATGCAAATAACCATAATAGTTAGTAATCAGTTTTAATTTTTTTTGGTTTCTTGAAAAAAAGTAAGTACTTTTTAGGTTTAGTTGATATGTGATGTAACTAAAGGAAACAAAGAATATAAACTTGTATTTCTTATTTTGACCAAATAGTAATGGGATAATCTTTGGAATACACCACACATTTCCGTCTAATCCTCAGAAGACACAATTAATCAATTATTATTACAAATATATTTACGTTTGATCAGATTAAACATTTTACTTGCCAAAAGACTATTTTTCCTTACATACCAGAATAACTCCTGTGGCAATCAAATAAACTGCTTGTACAGCTTTTTATAGTTACTTGAAATCTAATTTGTATGTTGAGACAAGTTGTTTATTGTATTAAGTTTTTCTAAGGTCATACAAAGGGTCACAAATTAAAGTGAAAAGTCAAAAGAAATTCGATTAGATTTAAAAATCTTTTTTAAAAACAATTTTTAATTATTTACATACTTATTTAAATTACAATTATTTTAATAAAATTTAAATAAGGGATTACATAAAGTTCAAATTGAAGTTTTTTTTATCAGCAAAATTTATAGCAAAAATCTGTTGTTGTTTGTTGTTTCTAATGCCTCTCGGTAACCGTGCCCGGAGTAGAGGACTACCCGATTTAAGGCGAAGAGGGCGGCTTCCGTTTTTATTGAGCGCCACAAGGGAGGAAGTCCGAATGCTGCCTATCAGCATGACACATCCGTTTTACAGGAAGGTCCCTTTCATACATCCATGCTCACTCACATATCGGAATTTTGATCGAAATCATAGGCCGATAACCCCCTGATCTGGCACCCCAGAGGTATTAATGCAAAAATCTAGATATAGAAATAGAAATGTGAACGCTTTATTATCACAAAACACAGAGAAAATTTATCTCACACATGTGTCAGATTAAATATGTAATTAAAGCCAAACTAATAAATACCTAATAAATATATCGATACGGGTTATAAATTAACGAAAGTTAAGTATGAAGTTTTTTTTACACACCTGTACTCTTCATTATTTAATAAACTGAAAAGAAAATTCATATTTATTGTCAGCGTAAAACATTTTATACTCGCCTATCAGACAAGGACTGGTTTCTCCCCCCCCCCATGAGGTATGGACACCTTACAAAAAGCACGGAAAGTTTTTACAGCGGCTCAAAACATTTATTCTCTGATGTAGAAGATATGCCTTCACAAGCAGCCATAAAATTTCATTTTTCCACGCACGATTCGAGTATTTTAACAACATCGTGCTTTGGGTAGGTTGAAAAAAATTAACTTCAGTCATCGGGGTTTTTCGCCAATAATACGATCTCTCGCCATTTTGTTTTGACTGATTACCATGAAAAAGGTTTTGAAAACATTGTGTTACATGGGTCTATTGGACTTTGCTGTAGTAATTGTACACTAAGAGCAAGACCCGATCTAGATAAACTCAGATTATTTTGTGTTTGATTGCCCAAAGCAATGGTGCAATGCATAACATTTTTGCTATCATTTTATAAGCTTCCTGATAACATCGATTAAACCAATCACGTTAGGTCAATATGTGATTAAAAGTCAAAATTGTTTTTAACCTAGTGAAATTTTGGGTGAATACAGCATTTAATATAATAAAAAATAAATATTTATTTTCCGTACTACTCGACCTAATTGGATTTACATAATATCCGTACCTATCAAAGGGTACGAGAAACAAAAATATTTTTTTCTTGTTCGTTTTATGTGCCCAAGTTTTTTTTGTTTTGTTGGTAGACATATTTTGCGTTGTGTGCTTGGTCGGAGAATCGCTAATAAACCTTCGTCAAGTAAGGCAGACACAACACACACATACGCGACAGATGCTGCCATCTATCGCTCACCACCCCCACAATTTAGACATGTCCCTGAAGGGGAGCCCAAGTTGATTGAGTTTGCTTTAAAGATAGCTTTGAAATACGACGATCTGATAAAAATGATGAAATCTGTGAGAAAAGCTGTAGTGAATCAAAGGAATTATTTTTTCATTTCAAAAACCAATGAAGATGTGTAATATCTCAATGGAATAATTGAGTACCACGGTCGAGTGAAAAGACGAGAGACAGATCTAAACGGAAAAACGCGCTATGTGGTATTAAAAATTTATATTTTTCGTCAATGAACAAATAATTATTTCCTTTACCATCCTTCCTTTTATATCTTTAAAAGATGGAAAGAAGGTTAAGGTATATATTTTTGAAACATGCAAGTGCATTTTCTTGTTTTCTTCTTTCTACTATGCTCTTCAATTATGTCTAGCAGTCATTTGCAAATACAACTTTGTTCATAAACACTTTGCAATTGACAAATAACAAATTACAGTGATTGCGCCCTCTAGAAGAGAAGTGCGTAGGCTATATAGCCCATTACCCCGCTCGCCAGAAGAGACAGTCACAAGAGACACACAAAGAAGGACGCCACAAACACATCCATGCCTTTACCGGGATTCGAACCCAAGCCCAGCAGCTCCAAAAGCTAGTACACTAACCATTGCGCCAGTGGACTGGCAACACTTTCTAATTAATCACCACAGAAGTCAATTTGTAAATTTGGGTGCGAAAAGTTAAGGAACTCGCAAAAATTTATTGGCGAAAAAAACTGCAAGCTTGGCGCTAAAAAACCCGTATAACAAAAAGTTCCCCCAAAAAAGCCAGACCAAACAACAATAAAAACAGTAACCGTATTTGTAAAGATCGAACTCAGGTGTTGCTTCGACGATCTGGAATTTTGTTAGCCAATTTCATACCTTTATACTACGGTCAGTAGAGTAACGACAGCCATTAAAGTTTTAAAGCCGTTTTACGAGTGGAGAAGGCAACCTTAAAATGTTTTTTTCCCACACTCTTCAAATACCATGCATTTTTTTTAAAGATTCAATTTTAGTTTTTTTTTAAGCGGACGAAACTTTTACACATATGCTTGAAATATTTACGAATTTTTATCAGTTAATGCAGTTTGATGCGATCAACAAGCTGAAATATTTTATCGTAATTTTACGTTTATGAATATCACATAAGATGCTCAGGTTTTATGATTCAATCTAAAAATATTTTATTTTTCGTTACGTACTTTAAAAAGCGAAATTTGTTCAATTAAGCATTTTTGGTAGAGATAAGATATGCATTATTTCTTGCTATGTTTGCTGTTTCGAAATAGGTTGAGGTTTTAACGATTCAGAAAAACAAAAATGTATTTGCAAATGGCCGCTCAGTGACGTATTATTTTATATCAATAAAATGCAATAAAAGGAAAATTAATCACGCAATGTTTATTTACCAATGTTGGAGAATTGTATTAATATTACAATGGTAAATTATCAAAATACTGCCTTTTAGGGTAAACATTTGAAAAAAGTTTGCTGCAATTTTTACTTTTAACCCCCTTTTTGCATTGATGAATAAAACGTCGATTCCATGTCTATTTTTAGATGTGTTCCAAAGAATGTCAGAAAAATACTTAAAAGGTTGTTGAACTGCAGAAAAAATGGCACAAGATGCCAAAAACTCTAAAAATAGCAAGGCTTTTATTTATATTTATAAAAAACAAATTTCACTAAAGGAGTAGGGTACTTTTTGTATTGAATTTTTTGTGCTTTGACTTCAATTTACGAAATAAAAAGACGACATAAACTATCTATGTAAAGTAATTTGAATAGACTTGAAAATTTATTTTAAACGCAAAAAAACTCAATTGCGTTAACACTCAGTTTTTGCTTTTGTAGTAAAATTGTTCAATAATAATTATACTACTAATTAAATGTTTTCCTTCAATGGTAATTTCACACTTTTAACTATTACTAATATATATTGGTACTACAATGATATATTTCAAATATGTGATTGATTTTGAAATCACTGTGTCTGTAAACAAAGTGGTTGAAAATTTAAACCCTCTTTTCATGTATCAAAATAGTAATATCAAAAGAAATTTAAATTGAAAGTATCATCTCTTTAATTAACTATTTATTCTAAGGATTGGAAGTAGTGTCGCATCATTCCGTAAATTAGTGCAATTGAAGGACTTTAAAGTTGATAATTAACTAACCAAATCATATTTCCACTTACTTTTTTGTTATTACTATGTTGTTAACTTGTGAATTTTTTTTTACATTTTAAACCAACACCATAAGAGACAGTGATTAAAAAATACACTTGGTACACAAGAATGATCATTTTTACTAAAACAATAGATTGGAAATGGGGAAAATGTATTGAATCACGTACAAACCATATATTGAACGCCCAGACGACTTGGAAAAAGAACAACTGTATTATAAAGTTTCTCTGAAGTCTAGTTTACTTCGTGTAAGGAAATCTAAGTAAAAACGAAAGAGAAACTGAAAAAAAATCGCATTGGAAGATTTAAGTGGTGACAACTGCTGTTTCTCCGGGTAACTGTGGATGTTTCATTAAAAAAATGAAGAAAAGAGGATTTGAAATTTAGGAGTAATTGCTATGGTAACATGGTATTTAACTGCTTCAAAATGAGTGTTACTGAGGAGTTCAAGTTGAATTTTCCAGCTTTGCTTTTTTATGCATGAGATGTGAGTTAACTTTTAAAAATTACCGATTGCATAAGAGAATTAAGCTCTTTTTAAGCTTTTAGAAATTACAGATTGCATAAGAGAGACGGAGAGTATTAAAAAAAATATTGGTAACTCTCTTGTGCAAGATGAATTTTTTTTTTATTTCATTCAACGATTTAATGCATTTCTTTGTTCAATAAGAAATCTAGTGATTCTTCTACTGTTATATAATAATTTCACCTGAAATTTTTTTTAAGTGACTAGCATAAATAAGAACAGATGGGTATGCTTAAATTCTGAATGAATAATTGTTTTTGATTTTTTAACGAACTAATGCTAAAAAGTATAACAAATAAAACAATAAATATCGATAAAACTATTATATATCATACAATAAATCAACATTCATGAAGTTTCCTGTCCGGTACACTTTAATTACTCACACATTATTTTAAGCTCTAGGCTACCTAATACTCTTATCAGATTGAAATATCTTGTCTATCATGTAGGTTTAGGAAGAAAATATTCCAATCTGGACATCCTTTATAACCTGATATTTTCCAATTTATTCCATTAATCTTCTGCATTTGACCTAACAAAATGTACGAATAAACTTCCTGCTATTCCCTACAAATTAAAGAATGGCCCATCGACCCCTTAACGCCGTGTTCGGGCCTAACTTTAACGAAGTTGGCTTACGAAAGGTGAAGTCACCAACGGCATACATATAACATTTATAATCCCATAGTAAAAAAGCTTGAATGAGGAGGGGACTAAATGAATGGCTGATTCGGTGAAAAAGGTTGCTATATTTGGCAAATTATCTTTATTTTTTGAGTATGTGCCACACAATATAAATAAAATTGTATTTTAATCGAGATTTTGTTGCTGTTAAGCTACGCAAATGTTTGATACACACGGTGATTTAAAAAAAAAATGCTTCCCTCCTTTTAGAATATTTGAAAAAAAAAAAAAAAAGGAAACGGGAATGTTTAGAATTTTGAAAATATTTTCTAAAAAGTCACGTGACACTTGCACCGATGTTGGTCACCTTTTAGGGTTGTCGAAACCCACTCCATGATATCTAAAGTCTCTGAAAATCACTAGGGGAAGCCGAACATCACCGGTGACTGATTCTTAGCCTTAATTATGAAATTTTTGTCAATATTAAATGCCGCCATAATTAATAGACGTCGAAGAAAGCCAATAATTTTCCTTTGGGATCTTTTGCATCCAAATGAGTTCTCCAATAATTGCTGCCACTTGGCGCTTTTATGGGCATCGTTTTCTTCCGTATTCTTTAGTGAAATCATCTGGGACAATAGGATTAAATGCAGTCAGGAGTAATATAATGGCTTATATATAACGGATGGTTCTCTAATCTCTTAAATCTTATGAATTCTTGCATTTGAAAAATATAAACTATATAAGTGCGTAAAGCTTAAGGTTACGTAGAAATGATCAGTGAGTAGAATGTTATTTTCGAGGAATTATGAAACTTGTAACCGTGAAATATCTGGAGTATATATAAATGACTTTTACTTGACTTTTTGTTAATTAGAATGCTAACTATGCCTTTATTAGTTTATATTAGTTAACTATCTGGTGAAGTTTATATTTTGTTTATTAGATTCAGTTAATTAGTTTTAATTCAGTTAATTTTCAAATATCATTATAAAATTTAATATAGTAATGGATATGCAAAATTAAAATGCGTATTAAATAACTTAGAACTTTTAAGGAATAATTTTACTGGATTATATCTAAAATGAACTGAAATAAGGTTGAAAAATAATTATTCTAAAATGATTAATGTTTCCTTAGAAGATTCAATACAAGTGCCTTAGTGACGTTTTATTTACAAAGAAAAGTAACCCTTTAGATTTCATAGGGATGAAGCCTCACTTTTTCAAGTGGTGAATTATCGAAAGTATTACTGTTAAGGTAAGGTACTTTTAAAATACGGCTTAGTATCAAAATATGTTACAATTTTCTCATGAAGCATAATTGTTCTAGCTATAGCTTTTTATTTTCGGTCATTAACTTTAAATGATTATGATCCTGTTAATTAAAGCAACACTAGATAACAAATATAGCTTTCTAGATTTATTTAAATAAACAAGTCAGTTTTAATTAATCTGAAAAACAGATCTAAAAAAAGTTCGAAGCTTGTTCAAATTCCAAGTTCATTACAACCATAGAGTTAGGAAAGATAATAGAGCGGCCCTTGTATGTGAGCAGTAACGCACAAAAGAAGCAGGCTAGAACGGTGCATCTTGGGATACCTCAGTGCCGGTTTGTTATGCGCAGTAGTACGAAAAACCTGACAGCCCTGCTTCAAACAATTGAACTGATAGCCCCTCTACTCTTCCTTCCTAACTCTATGATTACAACCCATATTATAAATAATTCTGAAGGAATGAAGCAACTGACCTACCCATTACATCCCCAGAAGCCACGATCACAATGTATTCCCATAGTGGCACTTAAATGTAAAAAGCGAAGCGCCGCTTCATACAACATAAATAAAAACTCGAAGAAAGTTATCCCTTAAGTCTTTTAAAATGACGTATTTTCTAATTCGAAAAAGAAATACGTCCTGTTACGGTATTTGACTCTCAGTGCCGCCCCCTTTTTGACCAAGCATCAGCCTTTTTTAACCACTCACTCAATATTATGGTGAGTTTTGAGTAAAGAGCATGTGTTTTTAGTTTCGGTTTAGTCTTAGTATGTATTATGTTTATGTTTAGTCTAAATAATGTATCTTAGCTTTGTATCCTTTTTTATAGCTTTAAAATAGCCAATTTCCCTCTAGTTTTAAACTTGGTCAAGCGTCGACTCGCATAAGTTAGTCTCACTCACTCTAGAATTATCCTTACACTCATAGAAGCTGAATTGGTGTAAGGATTGTGTATCGATAGTAGTTTGAACGTGCATCAGCCTAATACATATGGCATTAGGGGTACTTTAAAAATGAGAGCATTCATTTATAAACCATGAAGGGGCAAAGGGTTAAGGGATTTAATCTACTGAACAACGAGGGTTTAATGATTCCAACCCAGGTAGAACACGAATGTGGTATCTATGTGGGCCTACTAGGTCGGAGTTATGAGACCATGAGGCACAGACCTTTTTTTTCGGTCAAGCAACATGGAGCCATTGCAGCCCACATAAGTATATTTTCAATTATGCCCTACTTAGACCAATCTTTAGGGAAATTATTCAAAATACGGAAACAAATAGAACTTTTTGTAGCAGAATGGTATAAATTGACAATAACACATAATTTTACAGTTACATTATAATTACGTTACCCAAATAATAAAAAAAAATACTTGTCAACATTTATTCCTCTCAGTCACATGGATTTTGTATGGATAGCCCATAATAATCTCTATAGTTTGCCCACACTGATCCATGCTACTAAACGGGATTTTATTTGCTTGATAAAAATCATATATCAAAATTATTATAACATACTAATATGAGGCACGTGTTATCATGGAGTAATATTGGAGAAAAGTGTTAATTATAATTTGGATCGAGTAAATGAAATGTACAATTATGTTTCATTGTTAATTTTAAAACATTGTACTAAAACTAAAAAAAAACTGCTTCTTATTCTAAATAGTTTTCATAGATGTAATTGTAAGTGGGACGAAATTGTAAATGGGCTTATGTGGGGTAGCCCATGGGCCAGGTGGGCCCATCCAACAATAAAAGATGAAGTTTCTTTCTGGGACACCCATATTTATAATGCTCACATGACCTAAATAAGCTCATACGTACCCCACATTTGTGTGTTACCTGGTAGAACATCATGTTACTAACTATTATTTTAAGAACTATTAAATGAGAAACGGAGTGGTGGACTTCAACATCTTAGCAAAACAGCTTAAATTTCTTTCACATCATTTACCCTCAAGTAAACAGGGGGTAGGGAGGGGGGGTCAGAAGTGGGGTAATCTTTCATATGCCACTGCTTCATGCATCTATTTTATCTCGACCAGCTTTGTGTGTGTGAGGGCACTTTCAAAAGAAAAATAAAATAAGCCAAGAGAAGCAGCTTTCTTTCAAGAAAAATCTCTTCCATCGGTTAAGTATCGAAATATTTATAAGCATACCCCGAAAGGCTTATAAATCTTAGAGATGATGAAAAACGCTTAAGTTTTGATGTTGGCGCTAGTTGACAGTTTTGGGAGAATATATTTTTTTGCTTGGAGTTCTCTTATTCTTAAAGAGTAATGTTACTTTGTTTGCTGCTTTTGGATTCTGCTTTTTTGTTGTTGTTGATGTTACTAACCCAGGATTCTGCTTTGTCACAACAGATGATAGCATCGGGTTTCAAGAAACAAAAAAAAGTTTTCTGTAAATAGTTTTGGAGGAATTTAAATAAAAAAGAGATTAATCGAAGCGATTAAGAGTTTAAAAGGAGATTGAAACGCTTAAGAGAAAAAAAGAATTTCAATGCATCTTGGGTTACTATACTTTGTTTTATTTGAAGATTTATGCTTGACTAAAGATTTAAATTTTGAGCTGAAAAATGATACTGATAACTCCTTCAATTATAGCATTATAGATAAAATAATGGATTATTGTAAAAACGGAAATTCACAAATACAAAGCGATATTTAAAAAAAAAATAAAGTAAAAAGCGCAAAATCTATGAATGGACAAAGATTATTCATAATACGAACTATGGAGATGATTTGCACATTTACTCAGTCATAAAGTTAATCATGTCTCATTTTAAACAAATATCCATTACCTTATCTCCTGCATTTAGACTGATGGTTTCAACAAATGCAAAAATATTCAATTAAACAAGAAAATATGTTTGGTATAAGTGTCCAACAACTGTCGCCCAGTTGAAATTTTTGTTTCCTCGCTTGTAAAGCGAGTGTGCCTGGGTTCGAATCCCGATTACGGCAAAGGTATTTGTATTGTCTCGATTATATGTGGAGAACGTTCTCATTAAAGCTGTTGATGCGAAAGTGTGGGACAGAGCAGTTACCATGGTTGTAGGTTGTCTGGAGAGCAATGCATCTCCTCACCAGCAACATGCCTAAATTGAGGAGGTGGCGCCCACTGTGAGTTGAAGTCAGACTTCTTCCCTCACCGATTCTTAAAGCCTTGTTCTAACGGAAGCTATTGCATCCCTTTTAGCTTCCAGCCTATGCCCTATAAGAACACAACAACAACAGCGAAGCTATTTGCCAAGCAGCATCTAATGCTGTAATTACGCAAAGATCATCTTTTTGCACATATTATATGTATTCTGCTCTTCATATGCAACTAAAAGTCCTCATAATAGCTCCACCCATGGAAATTGCTGCTAATTTGTTTTATTTTACCTACTTTTAAATGAATTTCTAGGGAGTATATATAGAGGACAGAGGGAGGGGATTCTTTAGGGAGATAATCAATATCAATATTAGTGAAATATACAATACTTTTTCTCTAGCAAGCAAACATATTGTTAGGGTTACCTATAAAAGTATAGTTAAATATAACAAGAAAATATGAATGGCATAAATGATCAGTAAAAGTTTGTCTGCCAAGCAGCATCTAATACTGCACCTAAGCAAGGCTGGTCATCTTGCGTATCTATGTCATCATATGCAACTATAAATCCTACAAATAACTTACCCTATGGAAATTACTGCTAATTCATTTCCTTTTACTTATATTGAAAAGGAAATCCATTAAATCAGCTGGTGCATTGAAGACTTATCGAAGCATTTGAGGGTCCATTATTTTAGAAACAGGTGGCGGGGAGTCTCGCTGATTTGGCGATTAATCACCAAGGGCGTCATTTGAAGAGTTATTAACGAAAAGGAAAATTGACACAAAAGGCGCCGAGTGCGTGAAAGAGTTTGGCGGCGAATTTGTCACCCTTTCTTCATTGTGTAAATGGGGGTTTAATTAAATATATGCGTGAAGGATGTATTTTGAAATTTAATTAGGCCAAAATGCTCTGTCTCTTCTACACGGGCTTAATTGTTTTAGTTGATATCAAGACCGGATTAAAGCCGACTGACACTTAATTAAAAGTGACGACATTTTTTTTTTTAAATTATTGAATAAAATATCGAGTTAAGATAAGTTTTCCTTTCTATAAAAAAAACTTGTGTTTTTAACTATTTAATTTTATTTATTGATTCATGAACTGCTTATTATATATTTAAGGCTCGTGATGTATAATATAAGATATACTTACTAATATAAAAAAATAATTCTGGTTTAAAGCAAATTAATCATGTATTGGTGATATCTTACACATAAAAAAAAATCATTGAATTGTTTAATGAATTATCTCAAAAAAACATCATACATGATTAATTTGATTGTTAAGAAAACAATTTAACATTTTTAGTTCTTTAAATAAAAAAAGTGTTTAATATTAATTTCAGGAAACATGCTTGTAACTGCCAAAAAAAACCTTTTCTTCAAAGTAATTATTTTATTAGTTTAATTAAAGATATTTTTTGTTGTTGGAAAGCAAAATGTGGTATTTTTTCGTTTAATGTAAAAATTATACGAGTTTACTTCGTTATAATTAAATGTTAATAAAATAGTTTGTTCAAAACAAATTATTTCAATCTTTTCTGCTTGATCACAAATGTTTTAATGATTTTTTTACTTTCAGTTAAAATGTTAATTATGAATTCTCTTAACTAGTTAAAAGTCAAAACTGTAAACATAAACTGCTTATTTAAAATTAGTTAGAGTGTACTCTATTGTTGAAGGAAAATGAATTTCCAAAAACCAACTTAAAAACACACAAAAACTCTCAAATTATACCCACCTGAATACACTTAGATATTCAGATTGAGAAAGAACTAAACAAACTAAAAGAATAACCGTCAACAAGCAGAAAAATTAACTTTTTCTTTATAGGTAGTACATTCCCATTGGGAGCATGTCCCAAACTCATCTTTTCAAAGTTTTTAAAAATGCAAAGGAAAATATTTCTAAAGATATGTATGCAATCCCTACTATATTTAGTGCGGTATTTTACGTTGAAAAACACACGTACCTTTGGGATGTATAAAATGTAAGCGAGCATATTTTAATAATACTTTAAGACTGTTTGTTGCGAGTTTTTTTTAGGTGTAATAAACAAACATGTGTTTGAGAAAATATAGAAAAATATAGAAGTTTTTTTTAGATATCATTTTGTTTGTTTTTAAATGCCAGAGAAGTTTATATTAATTAAAATGACTTGTTTCTACTACACTTTAATTCCTTAACATTTAACAATTGCTAAATATTTTTTTAATGACTCTCACAAAAATAACGTTTTTATACATTAAAAATATATGCTTGTGGTAATACTTTTTTTAGAACTAGGTAAACAGAACTAAATAAAAAACGATTTTTTACATTTATAAATGATGGATTGCCTTAGTTTAATAAGAATTTAGGGATATTATAATTTTAAAATAGGACTTGAGATACACATAGATGTACATTTAACATTAAAATAGTTTCTCTCCTGTTTATGCGATAATAAAATAAGTGTGACATTTACGAGTGCCATTACTTAAAAAAAATTATCTTACAAAACTATTTTACTTGAAAAAGATAAGAACTTATCACAAACTATATAAAATGTTTCATGTTACGTAATTAGACAACATGTTGTATAGTACAAAATATTATTAAAAGTTTTTTTTTTTCAAAAGGCACATAAAAAGAATGGCAAAATTCTAATTTAGTCAAAATGTTTTTACTATTACAAAGCTAATCCTGTCTTTTATATGAAACAATAAAATCAATTAATGTAATATTGTTTTCTAAAATACTGTTTATTGTAAAGTTTGCATAGAAACAAAAAACATAAGTTCATTTTCGTTTGACAAGAAAAAAAAGTATCAATATCAGAATACAATAAAATGAAGAAATATTTAAAGAGTATCGAGTAAATATAGTTATAAACAGAAATCGAATCATTGAATTGAAGCGAATCATCGAAGATGTGAATCAGTTTTGTAAGCAGGGAATGATTAGGCTAATTTTCTTTCTTTTAATGCAAGTTCATGGTGTAAAATAGAATGTTTGTGTAAATTATTATATTAAATTTTTGAGAATTAAAATAGTATAATTGTAATTCGTAGTAAATTATATTGAAATATATGAATATGTATGTTAGTAATAAAATAAAATTATTTTTTTATTTCGTTTGAAACGATTATACATTAAGAGTTTGAAAAGTAGCATTTAACAAACCATATTGTTGTTTCAATTGTCACGGTGTAAATAAATATTATTTGCATAAAAATAACATTAAGCTATTTTTTTTAGCTTTAAGTTTGAAATTATTGTAAAAGAAATTAAGTGTTCTAGAAAGGGACATTAAACAAACCATATTATTGCCTCCAATTGTCATATTTGTATATAAATATTCTTGTATATAAATACATGAAATATTCTTGTATATAAATATGAAATATCCTTGTATATAAATACATGAAATATTCTTATGTATAAATATTCTTGTATATATCAGAAGATTACCAGGTCAAAACCAGTTTGAACTTTATTAAAGCCTAAGCAGAGTCCCTGTACACCAAGTTCAGTGTACCCCATAAATGGTAACCAAAGTACCACCCAAAGCATAAACCACAAATCTAACCTCTTTTAAAATCCTTTCAAGCAATGCCTGCGTTGATACATGGCTGTCGTAAATCCCACAGTGCCATCAACGTCAATCTGCGTTGTTTATGCTCACAAATATTAGTCTTGGTTTGTGAAGGAGGTATTTGATGATTTTGAAAAAGATTGTTTGCGAGTTTGAATCGAAAACATTATTTTGGTTTCCTAACTGCGTTATAACGTAAAAAGTGGAATGTTTTATAATGACATGTCCGTCCTTTCTTCACACCCCAAAAATACAAATGTTAAAATATAGCTCATCGAAATTATAAATAAGGGAAATTCTCACATGGAATCTACTAATTAATTCCATATAATACATATTAATCTGGGATCTCTCTAAGAAAAAAAAAACTGAAACGGCAGTTATTTTAATATATACACAGAACTATAAAATTTAACGCCGACGTAAAAATCAATTAATATTCTATTTTCTTTCAGTTGATTCTGTTGTTTCGGCTGAAATAATCCCCCCCCCATAAGAAACTTATTTATTTAAAATGAAAATTTGAAGAAAAAAAAATCAACAAATTTAAATAAAAAAAATCGTACATAACATTAGTTCTGGTTCGAAGTGTGTATGAATTAGAAATTTTGCATTGTTTTTACTTTTATTTATTCTTCGAAATATGAATATATTGAGCAAACAATGATGAATAATTATTGGATTAAAAAAAAATGAAACTAAGGAAAATTTGGCTCGCAAATGTTTAATATATGAAGAAAAACCCCCCTTGAAGGTGATTACAAATTTTGTGTGGAAGCAGTTCGAATTGATGGATTTTGTTTTAAAAACCTTTTTGTTATACAAATACATTAAAAAAAAACCAGAAGGTTCTTCAATTTTTTTTTCGTACGATAATAACATACACAACATCACATGACACCTTTACAGTTATTTTTAAGCTACAATTGCGCGAGCCCTTACTTTTTATTCGGGTATTTCATGGCTGTAACCTTTCTTTCTAGTTTACCTTTTTTAATAGAGAAAATACAAGAAGGGTCAACTTAGCTCCCAAGGTTTGAATCTCGGCCATCTTGGTTTTTGGGGCTGATGATTTAACAATCTTTACAAGCGATTATCTTCCAAATCAGTCGAATATGCTTCTTAGGGTTGTATCAAAACAAGGTTGCAAATGCCAAGCCCCCTGGTATATCTATAGGGAGAGTGAAATGCATAGATATGCATTAAACGGAATGCATGGATGGACAAATGCATCTTCGGAAACTCAGCAAATAGTGGCAGAAAGGTCTGCAACCATCCTTCATGGATTGTGTCGAATCGCTTTCCATTAAACACTCAAACATATTTCAGTTGGAATGCGAGTGTTGTAACCATTGTTTTGCTCCCGATTTCTGGCTGCTGGTTTAGTTTGAATTATCGTCACACTAGAGCTACATGGGGGCTATTGGCGACGGGCGTCATAATTTAGAACCACAGTCGGGTGACGAGCCGACACCTGAGTAGGCACCCGAAGCAACAGATTAGGGCGAGATCGCGTGCGTAAGCAGCGTCGGGTCTGAAAGTGGAGAAATTACTAACACGTTACAGGAAAAATTCAAATATCTTAATTGGCTTGTTTAAGGTATGCAAGGCTTTCCAGCTTTTCCTTTACTCAGTCCTCCGATTGGTGATCGTTTTCAAGTGACATTGATTCCGCAATCACGGTTCAAGGAACAATGCAGTTTTATTCAGCATATCTGTTGAAATTTAAGACCAGAAGCACGATATCATTTTTAAAGTTTGTTATAAATAAAAATTCACTTTCAAATACATGGTGTCAAAAAAAGAATGTCCCAGTTTCAAATTGTAAAAGTATCAGCTGTAATCGTTCGACAGTTGTGTCTGAAGGTGACGAATATAGAATAACTCCAACAGTTACAAATAAGCGAGAGCGATTGCACCGCTACATCGTTTTTACAGTTGCACAGGCTGTTGCTTCCATTACTCCGGACTTGCTGCAGACAGTATGGGAAGAATTACATTTTCGTTTGGATGTGCACCGTATCACTAAATGCGCAGACATAGAGCACTTTTATTAAAAACTAGGTTAGTTTTCTTTCAATTTCATGTATGATTTGTTATATTTAGTATAAAATAAACTCTTGTAATATACAATTAAAACTCGGACATTCTTTTACAGACACCATGTATAATAACTCTTAAAATATCGATGCTAGCATAAATAAACAAAACCATTTCAATTATTAGCGTCTGAACTAAAAGAGCCAATTTAGCTATTCAGGACACTAACATTAGTACCCCACGCAAATTAGTTAAATTGTAAACATATTTTAGGCGTCAGTTAACTGTATGTCACACCAACGTATTCACATGTCGCCGTAAACTCGCAACTGTCCGCAAATACGTGCAAGGAGAAGCTTTTAAGCAAAGTGTACTAATTGGTGCAAGATTGATAGATCAGACATTCAATGCCGGTGGGAAACGGATTATCATGGGGATATTTCACACGATACTGATTTTGAGTTTTAATTTTGATCGATGTATCACTGATTTCGGTTTCAATGAACGAAACCAAATGTAAATAGGGATTTGCGTGTTAAGGGCGGAATTTCAATGCTTTCTTGATTTAGCTTGTTTATCATTTTAGCACCTCCGATTTAAATAATTAATGCATTGGAATACTTCATTTTAGGAATAAATCTTTTTATGCATAGTGTAGTGAATTGACCGTCTCATGTAGCATTATGAACATATATGCAGGATTATGAAAATTTATATAAAAAATATTTTATTTAAAAATTGGCGCATCAAATAAAACATTTGTTTAAAGTGAATAAGTTATAAAAATGTATATAATTTGTTTTACTGCACACTTATTAATTGTAGTTTTTTTTTAATTTTGATATGTAAGAAAACAATGTAAATAAGCTAAACCAATAACAATTATATTTGTAACAGATTCTGTGATCGCTTATAACAATGAATTCTCAAATTTTCATCATTGTTACTGAATCATTTCTGAAATTTTTATTGTTTATTAGTAACAATTGAATGCAAAACTACAAGAAAGAATTTTCCAAATTGCATTTTTCATTTCTTAAATTTTAAGTTACAAGTCGGATGTTTTGCTTTTGTGCTACATAGTAATGCCGAGAAAACGTAAGTAGAGCTATTTTGAGTATCGGTTTAGAATTTTAAACTTTATTAATTTTTTCTTTATTTAGGTTGATAGTTTGGATTTGTTGCTTATTATACTAATCTTTGAAGATGAATCTGGATATGAAATTTAATTTCTCATTGATAATGGAAAATTTCAGATCATATTCAAAAAGAGTTCGAGAAGTTCTATTTAAAAATATGAAACGAAAAATATGAAGGTAGAAATAATTGTTTGTTCCTTTTCTAAACAAAATTTAAAGATTATCCAGAAATGATCTACAATTCATTGCACGCCTCTAAAAACTTCTTCTAAACTAATTGTTAAATTTTGTAGCTTCTTATACTAATTTATGTAGCAATCGCATATCAATCGTAGCCTTTCCGTAAAATGAAGAAAGGAATTTGTTGGAGTTGCATCGATAAATATTTAACGTTTATGTTGCTTTTTAAACAAAAGAGTATTATCAAGAAAAGTCGTATTGTAAGGTTTTGGTAAATTTTAATTCAATACGTATGCATCATTTAATACCTTCTAATACTAATTTCTTTGTTATATATTTTTAGGTTATTAAAGAATTTAAAGAAGAAACGAAATTTTCTATTGATATGGATGAGTCAATTGGGTAATTCAATTCATATTGGAAATAAATTTAGAGGCCTTTCAACTAAAATTTTCGAAATTGTAGACAATGGAAACTTTAAACCAAAAGGAATAATTATTATGAAAAGACATACGACCCATGGTAAGCGTTTGTAAACTTAATTTCAATCGAAATGTATGCTTAACATTTCCTATTTACTAATTTACATAATGTTATGCTTATATATTATGAAGATATGGGGAAGAAGTTATATTTCTAAATAATTTGGAAGGGGCCCAGTGGCCGAGAGGTAAAACGTGTCCTCCTTGTAAGCCCAAGATCGCAGGTTCGTTCCTGGCTGATTCGTTGGATTTTCTGGATGGGAAAATCTTGGTCACGCATGTCATGTGATTATGTGGCATGTTAAAGATCTCTGGAGGGCACATTTGGCTTGGGTTCTTTCGGTAAATTTAAATCTAGGCATACTTCAACATCCACAGAGCTCATATTCATTGTAACCGGCGCGTCAAAATTGGTAGCGAGAGTCGCCTAGATGGTACCACAAAAGAAATGGCTCTCAGTTCAAGGAAATATGCAGAGTATTCAAAGGTTTGACCGCCATTGTTGCAACCCCATTGGAGAAAAAAATAATATAGAACTATAAAAGAGTTGAAGATGTATTTCATATTCGAAATAAAGTTTGGAATTAAAAAAAAAATTCACTGTTCCTTTTCTAAAAGAAAAGAATAATAACCATGACACGAAATTCGATTCTTGGTAAGTGTTTAGAAGTATTACTTTAGTCGCTACGTATGATTCATGCAGATTTGTATACTAATTTATATATTATACTTTTTAGGCATCAATTAAAGAAGAAAAGAATTTCCTCATTTATATGATTTCGGTATTGGCAACATTTTGGTTAATTCCATGAGCATGACTCAGTTGTTGAGTGCAAACAGAAATGCAAAATGAAAATAAATTATCAAGCCTTGATTGGAGAATCATTGTCTGGTGGCAGGGTAGGGGAGTACCAATACGATCGAAAGAAGAGCGAATAGACGCAGATCGGGCTGCTTTAAAAGTTCTTAATGCAGTTTCTTTCCATAGAGTTAGAAAGGAGGAGTAGCGGGGTCTATCAGTTCAAATGGTTTGAAGCAAGGCTGTCAGGTTTTTCAAGACACTGCGCATACTGAGGTATCCCAAGATGCATCGCTTCAGCGGATTTTTGAGCTACTGCACATGACAACTGGCACTGAGGTATCCCAAGATGCATCGCTCTAGCCTGCTTCTTTTGTGCGTTACTGCGCACATACATGGGCCGCTCTATTCTCTTTCCTAACTCTTTGTTCCTTTCGGACAACGACCAAGGGGCAGACCAAAACAACGGTGGATCGACTGCCTGGAAATGGACTTTGGTTTCATAAAGATTAGAAAGTGGAGGTCCCAAGCACAAAATAGAGCCCCAGGATGGGAAAAACTTCTCAAGAAGACGAAGGCCTACAACGGGTTGTCGGGCCAACTACGATGATGATAATTGCAAGAATGAAAGCTAAAAGATATTTAGTCGCATGAAACAAGCCAATTCTATTACCATGACAATTTTATTTTAATTATTTTTAGAACCAACACAAAAGATACATCACTAATCAATGTTTTGTCAACAAATGACCTCAAGAGACAAAGTTTCCCTAATAGGCAATGATATCATATTAACTAGTAAAACACTAGTAGCAAATTAGTACACACATAGTTAAGAATATTTTTAACTTAGGAAATGCCCTCAGCAATTAAACATCCAAACATAAACTAGCTTCTTCGAATAATTTGCATTACTTCTAATACCCTTGAGGAAGAATTTTAGAAGCTTACAGAGAAAATATTTAGAACGCATATATCGAAATGAATGAAATCCTGAATGGAAAATATTGTTTGAATTCCTTAGGTTTAATTAACCATGCAACATTTGTTACAAATTGTCCCCAAGTCCTTCATTAAAGTACTAATAGCCGTTCAAAGTAGTAACAGCTTGAAATACTTATAATGAAGTTCACAGAGAAATATAATGAGCTATACAGTGGAACTATTTTACATCTGTACACTTCTTTTGGATAGAGAAGTATAATCACAAGTTTAAAACATAGATAATATTAAAAGGTGTTCGTTCGTAAAAAAGTTCTTGTTACAAATTATAATCTTTATTTTTAAATGTAGAAACATTTAATCTTAGATAAAATAGAATTAAATTTTTTTGTTTAGCTTCTGCTGGAAATTAATTCAGTAAGGTTAAGAAACAGCTGAGTAGACATTTGTTTATATATAATTATCTATCACAGAATTAAGTTTCCTGATAGTGATCTAAATAACCAATTTGTATTGCCAACTATGGTTTGTTTATTTTTGAGTCCTGTTTTTATAAAAATCTAAATTCTTAATTTGATAAAAAGTGTCACTAGTAGAAGCTTGCCTCGATTTGAATTTTTTTTCATTTTTAGACAATTTTCTTGTCACCCATTTTTCCCTTTTTTTTACCCCCCTTTATATTGCATTATAAGTTTTTTTTTGATAACACAAATAGAAACACATTAGTAAGTTGTTGACACATTCAATCGCTTTCCTATTTTGTTACGTTGTTAAGCATCTATTTCATGCTTTTCAAGATTAAATCTCTGTGAAAGCTGTAAATAGCTTTCTATACGTTAGATAGTACTTTTTTTCCCCCTCGATGATCTTGCGTAGTGTTTGAAACGGCTTTGATAATCCTAAGTTTTTGTCGGGTAAAAAATTCACTCAAACCACAAAATAAAAGTGACCATCTCCTAGTTTATAAAATATATCTTATGTGGATCAGATTTAGAATTATAGAACATTTAAAAAAAACACATAAGTATAGTACTTAATCTTTTTAGGTTGATAAATTTTATTAAAGGAATTCTCTAAAAGGATCTTTACACCATTGATATGTAAATGTTCTTAAGTATTCTAAATAATAGATAATCGTGGTAGTTAATGCTATTTAACCTCGATCGGCAAAAACATTTTCCACTCGAAAAATGGTCGTTCAGCTTAAATATTAAAATGCCACTGCCAATATACTAAATGAGCGAAATTTATGGTAAATGAAGACTATAGCAATGTCAATTTTATGTAGAAGAAATTGTTACACGAAAATTGAACTAAAAAAGCCTTGTAAGTAAACGTTAATTATTTGGAAATGAAGTAAATGTGTTCATTGCATTTAAGAAGTCGTTTCAATAGGCTAATTGTAAATTTCATGAGGATTTAGAGCAATCCCTAGTTTATAGAACAATTTTAGTAATTTGAAAACGTTTAGAGTTTGAAATTATATAACTTTGAAATAATAAAACTATAAGTTAAATCTTCCATTTCTGGTTATAACCTATTTTATCGAAACTGCAGTTGCATTTTAAAAAGAAAAACAATTTTTTTTCAGAAAATATTTTGATGGTTTTGCAAACACACACAATTGAACCAATTGTTTTTATTAATTTTCGTTCTTAATAATTATTCGTAATCTAATTAAATAATCTTTTAAGATTATTCGATAAGATTGCGAATGATTATTATAAACTTTCGAGGGATTCAAAAGAGCATAATGAATATTATTGACTTTCTATATAATATTCATTATTGATTACATATAGGAATTTCTAGTGTCAAATGATAACTAAGATTATACATCATTACAGCTATTTTTTGTGATGTTCAGGTATTAAACTTTCTATTAAGCCTTTAAATATCCCAAAACCTTAAGAAGTCTGATCTGCCATCAGAACAGCCAAAACCTACACAAAATACGCAATCAAGATTGTCTTTACGACTCTGAAGAATTTGTTTCATTTGTTAATAACAGCTCTGCATAGATTGTCATTGTAGGTGGCTGGATTGGCTGGATGATTCTATTTCTAATGCTTTAGGGGTTAGGAATTCATTAAGTTTGTGCACTAAGTTTAGATGTAGAAAAAATATAAAGGTCTAAAAATAGTCTTCGAATCTATACCTACATATCTTGACTCTTATATACCTGAACTAGTTCTCATATACAATGTTGTTGAATAGAATACACGCATGACGAACTAATGGTTCTTTTGTATTCTACGTTTATTCAAAAGATAAAAAAACCACAACTGTCCTGAACAACCAGCAATATAAATATGGGAAAGCATTCAGACGAACTCAGCACCTACTAATGCAACGCAAATAATTTTCCTCAAAAGATGTAAGGTTACATCTTTATAATTCAAACAGTTCTATTTCCAGACGGATACCTCGCCGAAATCCAGAGGCGTTGTTTCCGAAAATTTCTTAAATTATTATCAAACCGGAAAATCCTCTCGCTTTTAGGCCTTTCCCGCCTGCGAGGCGAATATATGTAGGCGTGAGGGATAACCATAGAGTTCAGAAGAAGATCTAGAGGCTGCCGGTCAAAAACCAATGCAAAAATAGGGTTGCCAAATGAAGCCATTGATCGTTTTTTAGTAAACCCAAACAAATGCTTTTGGCGAGGTATTTGGCGCTATTTTTGAGATTAATTTGTATGTGCTAACTACATCGAATATGCGATTTCTGACTATTTAATATAATTTCAACAAATTTTTCTTACTTTTGAAGGGAATTACTGTATAGTCTTGTGTAAATTCAGATCTTTCACAATAGCCAACAACTATGTAAACAGTAAGATTTATTTTTAAGTAATTCTATTTAAGGAATTAATGATGAGTTTTTTTTAAATGAAGCTGCTTTGTTGGCGCCTTTGCCTTAGCAGACACATCAATTATACCAGAACTGAGAGCCACTTTTTGTAGCACCATATAGGAAACTTTTTTTAAAATGAAGCTGCTTTGTTGGCGCCTTTGCCTTAGCAGACACATCAATTATACCAGAACTGAGAGCCACTTTTTGTAGCACCATCTAGGCGACTCCCGCTACCACATTTTAGGCTCAGATTACAATGAATCCGAGATATCTGTGGATGTTAAAGTATGCCGAGAGAACCCAAGCCAACTGTGTACTCAAGGAATCTTTTTTACATGCCACGACTCAGCCGGGGCTCGAACCCGCAAACTTGGGCTTATGTGACTGACACGTAATACCGCTCAGCCACTGAGACGCATATCGTCACTTAAGTGCCAACATGTGCCATCTTAGCTGTGTTGGCAGTAATTGGCCACAATTGACGACGCCTCGTAATTTAGATTATGGTCAAAAGACGAGTTTGTTTTTATGATTATTCTTAAGTGAGATAGCACATGTAGGAACTTAATTCATGAAACTCAGCATATCGTCACTAAACATTAAGAGGGTTGTATGTTCTTAGTAGGGTCGCTTGGCGACTTTCCGACGGCTTCATCTGTTTTCTCGCCAAGCATTTATAACTTCTTCCCAACTCTATGGGAATAACTGAATCGAGTTTTAGTTGGGAAGGCGAAACACGCCTGAATTCGAGTGAAAGCCACGTTTCGATGGATTCAAAATAGATTCATCTTTTAATAGACGAATGCGCACGTATGCAGCAATGAAACGGGGGGAATCGGTAAAGTGTTTTCAATTAAAGGATCAAAGTTTTGGTAATTGGTTGGGATATTTACATTTTGAAAATATGAAGCTCGAAAGAGGAAAAAGTAACCTTTATTTCTATTTAGTTGCTTTAGTTTGCAAACTGGAAAGCCAAAAGAACATTTATGGATTGGTTGCCTTAACTTTCATGTGATAGAGAAAACTGACATTTTAAAATCTATTAAAATTTTAAAATGCAATAAATTAATGTGAAATATTTTGTCATAGTTATTAAATTTGTAACGCTTAAGACACAATTTAATTAAATTAAGTTTTGAATTATGAATTTGGAAATTTCTTAAGTTCCAAGTTTTTTTACAAGATTTTTTATATACGTAAAGCAAATTATCCAAATTTATTACAAAAATTCCAAAGTTAAGTCACCATTGTACACTTATAAGGCAATACTTTTGAGATCAGAAAAGTTAGTTCAAGTATTGTCCACTTGGGAGCAATAGGTGACTGGCGTCATAATCTGGAACCACAGATAAGTGACGAGCTGGCACCTGAGTAGACACCCAACTCAACTTTTAAGGGCGACATCATACGTAACAACTTTGAAGCATATTTAAAGTGCATTGCCTCTATACAGGGTATTATTCATTGGAAAAATTTGGCTAAACAGGCCGTTTATAGGTTGACAGTTATTTTAGTGATGCCGGGAGCCGAACCTGGGACTTTCTACATGCAAGGCGAACGCCTTAACCGACTGGGCTTTCCAGAGTCAGATCTTATGTAAGATCATTCACAATCCAGGATATGTAGTTAAAAATAAGTTGAGAAGGAATATATTATTTTTTGGGCCCAAAAAGACATGGGTAATTATTGCATTATTAAAATTTGTTATATTCTTATACGAAGTTAGTAAGAAAAAATTAAATTCATAAATATATAATACAATCAGATGTAAATGCATACGATATTAAATAAAAATAAAGTATTTTTAGTTTTAAAAAGGTTTACTAGAAACAAACCTTACAAAAACGACAATTCTTGTAAAATAATCGAAACAAAAATTTGAGTCTAGTCTTTAGGAATATAAATTACCTAAAACCAATTACCGTTTTATGCATTAAAAGTAACTCTTTAATTTGACTTTATCTTTAACGAAATATTCTAAAATGCAAAGTTAATGAGAAATAAAATTAATGAAAATTGAAACGGCAATTCAATTAAATGAACTTAAATAAAACCAATCTGAAATCCAAATACTATTTTGATTCCAAGTAGTTTTAGATTACTCAATTATCAAGACTTTATATTTTAAATTTTGCGAGTATTAATATTGCAAGTATTATGTTAAAATGTAAATCTGTTTGAGTTAAAGTTGTTAAGAAATCTTCATAATTTTTTTTAATGTGTTTGTCGTTACTTACAATTGATATTGGTTTAGAAAAGGTGTAGTGTAAATTTATTTAGATAATTTTTAAACATAAAAAATCCAGCTAAAATATTTTTATTTAAATAAAATAAGAACAATAACTCGTTTGGTATTTAATCAGACAGCTCGAAAATTCGCAGTAAAATATGCTTAAAATTAAATTTTTAAAAAAATATTTCGCACTTTTAAATTTATTTCAGTATATAAAATTTAACTTGCTTTAATAAATACTGTAAGAGTTTTATTTAAATATTCTCTTAATAAAAAATAAAAAGAATTAAACTAAAGTCATTTACATTTTGAATGCATTATAATCACAAATCTTTTAAGTATATAATACATTCGTTTCGAATGATTTATTCGACTTTTCTATCCTATCATTGATGTGGTAATCGATATGAAACAAAAGAAAATATAATCGATTCGTCTTGAAATATTTCCAGAGATTTATCAAAGTTTTAACTAGAATAGCTTAGAGTTGTTTGAAAAGGATATAATGAACTAACCCTTGTTAGACGTAACTGTATCGATAAAAATATTTCGATTTTATTTTACAATTTATTTATGTAACTAATGCATTTTTGAATTTTGAATAAAACCTTTATTGTTAGTATAATTTCGGAGCTAAAACTAAACTCCTCGGAGCAACAGCCCATTTCAGCTTTCGTGATCTAGGACTCTGGGGTGCTAGGCATATGTCCCGGTAAGGTGGTCAGTCTCACGCGGAACCCCCGTGTTTAGTTCCCAAGCATGTTTGTTACCCCTTTTATCGACCCGCTCAAGGGATGAAATTATGAGCCAACCTCGTTTGGAAGCAACAAACAATTTATAACGCATTTATGGGGGTTTATAATTTTTTTTATGGTTATCTTATTTTGTTATTACTAAAATAAAACTTATGCTAAAAAAGTTATAAACTGAACAAAATAAAGCTTTAAAACAGTAATAGGCATTTATGTTTATTTACACGTCTGTAGAAAAAAAACCTTAAGATTCACTAAGAATGTTATGTTCAAGTGTAATGCTTCATAAGAAAATCAAATTAGAGCGTCACATATTTTTCTGGAGTATTTTTTCGACAAAAATAATAAGAAAACAATATGTCCCCTAACTTTTAAAATTTATGATACCTGTGGATCAACATAAACCTGTTGATCAATTAGAAGTCACCCTAAGTGTTTTTGTTTTGTCTATAATAGCCTACTTTTTAACACTAAAAATTGGTTTTACGTGGAACAAAAAGGTAGAATACACAACAACATACTTCACTAACATGAATAAATTTGAATTTAGTCCTATAAATTACATAAAAAGTTTTTGATGTCACTTACAAGGAATTTGACGTGCGTAGAGTTATTCTTAAAAAAAACTTACGACAGTTTTTTTGGAATAAATTCAAAAATCTAGTTAATGTTAAAAACATAGTTCTCAGCAGCCATTTTTATCAAATCGCTTACCAAAAACAACAGCCATGATTTATGGTAAACCATCAATGCTGATGGATTTTTTTGAGACTGCCGAAAAGTAGGTCGATATATTTCCTACACAGTCAAAAGCTAAGAAAAAAAAATCAAATGATTTATCAAACGTAAAGTGACTGCCGATTGATGGTGGATCCAAATGGTCGGGAGCCCGACCAGAACATCAAACAAGAATGAAATTTGCATTCCTCAACCCCCTCAATCTGTCACAAGTCTGTCCGTCTTGCTTGAAGAAAAAGTAATTACTCTGTCTGTGATTTAAAAGTCGGACTTTTTCTCTCAGACAATCAAGTTTTCTTTTCTGCGAAGTGCTTCGGATTCTTTCGCAGGATCTTTTACAGCTACAAAAAGAGGGGAAGTTGTCTTTTGGGATTGGGAATTTGGACGCTGTTTAGTTTGTGTTTTTCATCCTGGAGAGGTAACGAAGCGCCATTGTACGGAATGCGAAGAAAGTGGTTTCTGTGTCTTATAAATTCCATTCGTGGCAATTCTAAACGAAGTGCTGTTTTACTTTTCGTCCCTCAAGAAGAATGGGCGATTTTTTTATGTATATTTTTTTAAGTCTGTATTTATTGTATTTCTGTTATCAAGTAAACTCTGTAGTATTGTATCGAATATATCGTATATAGTATCTGAAATATTGCATGGAATGTATAGAGAAAGGGTCCTTGTTTTATATAAATTCCATTCGTGGATATTTGGAGATTCTAAACCAAGTGCTCATTTACATTTCTGTCACTTAAGAATGGTCAACTTTTTAGCTTGTAGTTTAAAAGCATTTTGAAAAATTCCAAATAATAAAATCTATGTATTTAAAAATAACTTTCGTTTTATCGATAATTGTAAAAAACCATTTAGGTAACCCAGGGTTCCTCGTCTTATAAATTCCATTAATGACAATTCTAAACGAAGTGCTGTTTCACTTTTCGTCACTCAAGAAGAATGAGCGAATTTTGGTTTGTATTTTAGAAGTTTTATAAAAAAACTATGAAAAAGGTATGTGTTTAAAAACAAACTTTATTAATAAGTTTGAAATAACCATTTAAGTAAATCAACTGTCGAATACCAGCATAATTCCTACCATTTTATGGAATGTAAAGATAGATTGTTCCTTGTCTTATAAATTCCACTCGCGGCAGTTCTAAACGAAGTCTTACTTTTTATCACTCAAGAATAATGATCAACTTTTGTATTCTCCAAACACGTTGGAAAGAGCATAACTCGGAAGGTATGTGTAAAAAAAACTGTAGTTCCATTTAATACCTTGTAATTAACCATTTAGATAAAATTTGATGCGTTCTACAATTTTTTTTATCTTTATCTTACATTATTGATGGTTTATATACACACATCAAATTAACTTAATATAAGTAGTACTATAAAAGAATAAAGTTAAGTATTAAAAAATACCTTGATTGAACTACCAAGTTTAAATACACTCAGTATAAAAGCGCGTTAAAATTGATATGATTATCGATAACTTTAAACGTACTAAACAAAGAATGATCCCCATTCCAGAAAAAAGCCACAGTTTCAAGAGATCAGATACATAAAATCTATTGAGCCTATAACAGTTTATGAAATACTACCATTCCCAAAAAATTTATATCTTTGAAACTGAAAACTAACATTACATGAATCAAATAAACTGGATATCCGTATAATATCTTATTACTAAAGCTTCCACTGAATAATACGCTAGTATCACGTTGGATTCTCGTTCCTTAAGGCCCATAAAGGAGGCTATTGTTTCTTTTGAAATTTAATGTGGCCCCTTTCTATGTTGAGGAATATATATTTATTGGGGGGATATTCGCCAAGCTTCGTATTCACCGCCAAATGCGAACCTATTTTTGAAATTTGGAATTAGCTTAGATGAACAAAGGTCGCACTAACACGCTTGTTACAGGTGTTAAAATTTTGAACCAAGGTCAAGTCGACGGTATTTCAAATTTGAATTTGAAAATTTATACTCAAAATTGATTTTTGCTCGTAGTATATCATAATATTCAATAGCGAAAAAAAATGGTAAATTAAATATAAAGTAATACAAGTAATTATTCTGTACAATAACCTGAAATTGTAGTATAATTTTTAAAAATACCTTAATGTAGAACACTAGTATGTATTGCTTCTTGTTAGACAATACTTTAATTTTTATTTTCAATTTCATTCAATAAACATCGCACAAAGCTTTCCTTTAGACAAATTATAAACTTAAACTACATCAAAATAAATACTTATGATTATACAGTTTATAGTTAACTTGGAAACACATAAAAACCTGCCAACTAAAGGGATCTATATTTGGCGATGAATTGGAACCCTGGCGGAAAACCACCCGATAACTCGAATTTTCTCCCCCATTTTATTTATGGAAATCCTTTAGTGAAAAGGATATCGGAGTAAAACAATTCTGGTAAAATGATGGTCAATCAATGCAGTGAAATCGTTTAGTTTGTCAGTGGAGTATAAAGGAGTTAGGGCAGTGAATATGCTATTGGAAATAATGAGACATTGCGTTTATTTCACTTATAAATAAATAGAGTAGTAACATCGTTGAGCAAGTTGAAATCGACCTTCTAAGAAGGGTTTTGAACTTGAAGAGTGATAAAGATAATGATAGAAGGATCTTAAGACTGAGTTTAAAGATATTATATTATTTTGTCTGTAAATATTTTGTATTGCAATATATTTTAGAATATACAGTAAGGGTGTACTATCTTTAAGAAATTGATTTTTACTTAAAGCTATGTTTGAAAATTTATGATGGAATTCTTGTTATGACTAAAAAAAGATTTTTCATGAGAATAATTTACGCTGTACAAATAAGTAACACTTTGCGTTCTAAATATGTTATTAAAAATTTATCAAGTCCTCTTGGTGTAGCAATTTATTACTGTATTGAACAAATTAAATATAAACCTCTAATAAAAATAGCCATTCTTTTATTATTAAATGTATGAATCCAGTCATGAAAAGTTTATTAGTGACAAAGAAGGCTCATATATTATAACCACAGAGTCGAAGGGACATAACTTTCTAAAATATGACAATTAATGGCTTTCTCTTGAACAGAATTTATCAAATTCAAACGCATACTATTTTTACTGGTTTTAATGACCGTATTGTCATATAACTTAAGAATTTATGAGTGTCGTAAATATTTCTCGCGGTAAATGAGATACTAACTGGAAATTTCAGCAAGAAAGAAACGGGAGAAGAATATGTTTACAAAAATATACATGCCACAAGTTTACACCAGTGAGTTTTGGCGTTCAGTTTTACTCTAGATATTATACGGTTGAAGTATGATATTTATGAAATTGAGAAAGTAAAATTTTTTAAGTTGTAACACCGTTAATGGAAGGATTCAGATGTTTTTTCATTAACTAAAACCAACATTACAAGATATGGACAGTGAAGATATACCGTTAAATTTTTATTAAAAAAGATCTAGATTCATGCTAAATCCAAGAATCTAATGTTTACAAATGGAATATCATTTTTTAGATAATCATTTAAAAATTATATTCAAAAAACCTATGTTATTATAGTAGTTTGTTAAATATAGCTTAAAAAGTTGATCGAGTTTAAGACAGAAATATAATTATAGGGTTTAGGAAATAGTTAACCATACCTTGCATAAAGGATTTAAATGTTCTCTTCACATGGGTTAATGCTTTAATTAATGCGAAGTGTAGTTAATTTCTGAAAGAAATTCCTTTCATAGTCCATATTCGTTTAATTAATGAGGGAAGGCACTCAACAAGTGTGTAATGACCAAGCGTTAATCTTCAAATAAACAAATACTTTCACCTTCATTAACAGGAGCAAGTGTTTATTAAGTAAAAGCACGTGGCTGCCTTTAGCTGTCGAAATCAAAGATCATTAGACCGAATGGTTATATTAATTGCAAAGGTAGGCTGAAGCACTTAATAGTTCGTTATACACAAATACGGAAACGAGGAATAATTTGTCTTGGAAAGCGACATCATTACAGATAACGGGGCGCATCTAAAAAAGCACCGAGTATTTATTTTTTTAACACGGTTCAGTGCATAGTTTGCAGTGTAATGATGAGCGCCTTTTATAGAAAATAACAAGATAAAAATTGCATCACCTAATCAATACGAATGAATTACGCAGGACGGCATGTTTAGTTTAATGATATAATCTCCTTTTCTTCCAGACCATCTTAAGCAAAGCTTTATTATGGTCTTCATTTGCTTAGAATAAATTTCCCTATTCATAAGACCTCGCCGAAATGAGAGTTGTTAAATGTAAAAGAAATGCAAAGATTTTTTATTTTTTGCTGGGACTCTTGGTATTTTATGCGATGTCCTTTTGTTTTAAATCGATGCAATGTGTACTTTATGTTATTGCTCAATTAAGATACAAGATAGCTTCGATGTCCGCTACGGCATAAAAATGGCAATTTGGATAAGGTTTACGTTTGAATCGTTAAATATAAGATGTCAAGTTAATTTCCCCCTACGAATCTTTCGTCTAATATCTAAATAAATGACAAGCGTATACGGAAATCTTTCTGTGTACTTAAACCCGTTTTATATTTGGCGATTTTGAAATCCGATGTTTTTTAGTTGGAAATAATGCTCTTTTATGAATGGAAACTCCAATCGGTCTGGAATGCTTCTTGTTACATAAATTCTAAAGTGAGTTTACGTGGTTTTACAACGTTATCTTCTAAAGGGGATCACTTAATTTTATAGGCACTTTATATACAAATAAAATCACGTTTGTTAATGTAGAAATACATTTGTCTGCTTTTTGATTGCAAGCGTTGAGAAATTAGAATGTTCGTTCAAAATTAAAGTTGAGTATTTGCGTAATCTGTAGCAATAAAAGTTTAACGTAATTATTTTCTATAAACGTTAGTTTCATAGAAAGTGATATTAAGGTCTAGCTACCCCGCTAAACTGATGTAGCCGGGATATCTCGTTCTTATCTAGTCAGTTGAATACAGCTAGTTTACCCGGTTTAAAAGAAACTAGAAAACTATTTTTCTTAAAATTATGCGGGTCGGTATCAGAGGTAGAGTCTCTGCTTCGTAACCCCTAATCACGAATTTCAGTGCTGGATGAGGCAATAGGGCTAACGAAGATCATTGTTTTTCATATCAATGTTAAATTTATTTTAAAAAGAAATTTGCAATAAAAAATTTTCATTATTACTCCTAGTCCTAAAAAAATACATCGTTGTCATCAAATTTGATTCAATACGAGGAAATGCGATGGCAGAATCGGTTTCTTATTTTTAACAATTTCATCTTCCATATTTGATTGTTAACTTTCGTGCGTGTGCATTACATCATTCATGCAATTAGAATGAAATTCTGTAATTATTTTTTTATGTAATCTTATCGCTAATTGGTGGCTTCATTGTTTCAAAGTTTTAACTTCATGATTTTCGTTTTTTAAAACATGTTAAGATAAACAGTTACAGAAATTTTGCAGATTAAAATTATTGTGCATTAAATATCTATCAAAATAAACTAGCAACTAAACGCTCTTTTAGTCCAATTTCTCTCTAAATCTAACCTCACTAGAGGTACACAAACGTGAACCTTTATAAATTTTGTGAATTGTATAAACTACTATTACAAAATTTCTAAAAATAAATAATTTGCTTCGGCATTGACAAAGGACTAAACAGAATTAGATTGTCCTATAAATTTTCCGCTTGACACTTTTTATAAAACATTTTTCATTAGGGAATTTAATACTTCAAAAATTTAGTAGCTTACCCGTTTGTAGCATACAATAAATTTATTGTACCACTTAAATTAGTGGAATTTGATGTCTTAACTGGCAACTCAAATATTTTCTCAAAATTAAATATTTAATAAAGTTTTATGACCCTTAACATTCTCTTAAGAATACCAATCGAGAATTCTGTAAGGAGTTTAGAGAGCTAAGGTTATTTTTTGGCAGATCAAAAGCTATAACTACATTTTAAGTTTCGTACCAAAATAGGATAGTAACGACATTAAATTACTTTGCTGATAAATTGCTACGACAGTTTTAGAATGTCCGGTAAAATAACTTACTAGTCCGAAACACAAGTTAACCGGACTACTAATAAATTTAGATGTCAAGTTTTCGATTCAATAAGCATTTACCTCTAGAGAAAGAATTTAGTTTTAAAAAAGGCTATGGGAATAAAAGACTTTATATCGTGCATATTTATACAAAGAATTAACAATTTGCATATTAGAACCAAAATCATGTAGGTAATCACAACGGAAACTAGGTTTGATGTCCTGCCAGAAAAATCCATTTAATTTTAAAAGGCTATCTACCAAATACTAGTTTATTACCAATAAAATCCTCTTAATTTAATTTTCTTGGTATAAATAGTTTAAAATTATCATTGTTAAATATCAAGAAAGTACCTTCACAAAGTTAAATTTGCTCAAAATTAATTTACATGGAGTCGAGTTGAACCAAAACCGTACACTCTTAAAACAAACGAGTGAAATCCACTCCAATAGGAAAAGTGCATTTTCGACACTGAAAAGGAGTTAATATTAAATCAGACCGAGTTAAAATCGCTCGTTTGTTTCAAGAGTGTAGTTGTAGTGCGACTGATTTATAAAACTAGTGACGATTAATACTTTGAAACTAATGCTGCGACACGTATTGAACCTTGTAAGCGGTTAGCAGCTAATCTCAAAGTATTTGATATTCAATTAAATCATTCGAAAGCCATGCTAGAATTTAAAACTTAAATTGGAACCCTAATTATAGTTTACAGTACATTCAGTTTTCACAGAAAATGATTCATTGCGATGCCGAATACTTAATCTTAACCTTACTCTAAACAAGTCGAAGATTTCATTTATTTCAGAAAATAAGTAAGTTAAGATTCTGTTCCTAATGTCATTTCTACAAATTAAGTTAAAGTTTTACTCTATTCCCTTTTAGGTAACTAGGTTTTAAGCTCATGATTAAATTGAGAAGTTATATTTCAGAAAATTAATCATGAAAGAAAAAAAATACAAGATACTGATTAACAATTCCAATATTTATTTAAATCACTATAAAACTTTGATACAAAGATAATCACAATAAGAATTATTTAATAAAGTCAATATTTGCAAATTTATTACACAAACAATTTATTACACAAACACAAGACAATTTATAGGATAACAAAGCCCACCCACTGCGAGGAACATAAAGTAGAAACAATTTACAAACATCCTTTTACAATTTTGCACGTATAGTTAACATAAGCAGTGCAAATTACAACATATTTTGTATACAGTCGTTTTTGTCATACACAAGTACACTTTCTGCAAAAAAGATGTATTAGAATTAGAACAAAACTGTATTAGAACTGGCGTTGACCGGTCAACCGTTTCGAAGCTTACCACAAAATCACGTTCAGTATCTAGTCATGACAATTGTGCCTTATCTACTATGACTTAACATAAAAAAAATTAACTTACCCTTACCTTTATAAGAAACTTTCGACCAGATGCTCCCTGCGATGTTCTACACAAAAAAATCCTTGACAAAATTAAGACTATTTTTAAAACGTGGTTTCATGCGCATGAAAATATAACTCTTATACAAGTCTAATAACATTTACCCCTAGTATGCTGTAAAAAAACCCAATTAGTAATCCATTTGAAACGAGATGCAGCTTACGCATACTTAAAAACAAAATTATTGGCAATCAATACAACATTTACTCAATTATACAAGGTTTAAACAATACAAATATTAAATGAAGCATTGGGAACCTCCGATGAACACACTTTACATTTTAGAACACTCATGGTAAATGAAGTTTGGTATAAACAGAAACGTTTGTGCAAGATTGTTTTTAGATAAATCAAACTAGTTTCTAAGAAGCCATGAATCTGTTGCTTCACGAAGGCTAGCTCTTCGTTTACAACCGATCATTTGCTCCAACTATTTGAATCGTTTTTGTAATAAAATACTTTGGTAAAGCCAAGTGAAGTACGCGTGTATTTGACGATAATGAAAGGCGCAATTCCTTACAAGTGAAACATAGACGTTTTTTGCAGTCGCTGGTTTAGCAAGATTTAAATGGATATCATTTTTTTTATTAATGCCATACAATCGCATCCCAGACTGATGTGCAAATTTTGAGATTGAAGCGTCAAGATTCCAAAATTTTAATAAATTCACTTACGTCAGTTGAAAATTCAAGAATTTATTCCAAAATGCCCAAGACAACCATGGTAGAATTGTTACATGGATTTGATAGGTTTATTTGTACACAAGGTCTACTTGGATCTGAAACTTTGTGGGAAAATAACACCAATTACGACCCATTTAGAAAGTTAAAACCCACTTAGATTTATTGAAATCTAACCCATTTGTAGGTCTGGAACTAGGGTGTTGGGGAACTTAACAGCTGGATGATATTCAGATATTTTTTTAATAAATAGGTTTCTCGATAAATGATCCATAAACATACACTATTTGGATTAACAAAATCGTGTAAAGTTTTCGATGTTAAACTTGCAAAAGGGGAAACTAGTTTAAAGAGCATAACATGTAGACGATGCAGTAAAGAAATAAATACCACGTATGCTAAACGAATTTCTTTAAGTTCATACAAAAAAATTGAGTTTTTTAATGTCGGTTGCAGCTAGTTTTGGTAGCCTTAAATGATTTTTCAAAATGAAGATTGTTTTACACAAGTTTAATGGGACAGAGCTATAGGACAGCTATTTTCCCTTTGAAGGATACTATGAACGATTTTATGGACACAGGAACCTATGCTTTAGGTAGATTACAGTTAACCCTGGAGTAAGAGCCAATCTGTAAATTTCAATGCTTTGATTGGTAAATTGACGATTTAGATTTTAGTTAATCAAGTTTACATTAACCAATTACAAATGTTTGACACAATTTGAAAAAATAATTTGCTAGTGAAAAATAGATAAGAGTTAGATACGATTTTTTTAGTTCACTTAGTTTTAGATAAGATTCTTTTTAACCAACTCGTTAGCAACACGCCTACATCGCTGAAATTAATTTTTTGGATTTTATGTTGATGAAGTACTTAAGTCCAATCTTACATGCTTACATCTAATATTTAAACTTTTAATGAAAAAAAAACGAAATTTGATTTGAGGTTCTTTAACACTTTGAATGCTAGCAACAAGATTTTTTTCATCAAGCTAGTTCAATTATCAGTAGGAAGAAATTAAATTTGGACGGTTTGAAAGTGGTGTGGCTAAAAATACTTAAAATTTTATTAAAATAATGCAAGAAATAAACACATCAGCAATTGAGGAGTAGGGTACAAGATTTCCTCGTAATCAGACTACCCCCTCCCGTCCCATTCGCTACTTTGACAGCTATTATCTTGTATTCTAGACAGAGCTCCAGATCATACAGATTGACGCTTTGAAAATGACAATTTTGAAAAGTAACACGGACAATGTTACATTGATAGTGCAATAGTTTACATGTGAACGGGTGAAGGAGGCATCTCTAAACTAATGCAGGATGTACTTTATACAGCTTCTTCGGAGAAGTTTAACTTAATCCAAATATTGAACTCTACAGTTTGAAAGAGTTTGGTTTAAATATCGCAGAATTAGAGCAACGTTCCGACTAGAGGGTGAAGGGCTACCATATATTTTTAAGCTTTATTTCCAGGAAAACGAGGGTAGTGTAGAACTATCGTCACACTAGATCCATTTTCGAAAGTGTTGCGATTTAGAACCACATTTCACATACAATCTTAAGCAGATATTTAAAAACCAACCAGTTATATAGCGAGATCTATTTTTCGAATTACAACAGCTATACAAGCGAGGTTACCGACTCTACGATCTTCTTAACAATTGCGACGTTCAAAAATTATATCCCATTTTCAGGCAGTCAGGCAGTTATTTTGGTGTTAACACTTAGGGTAGCAGTTTAAAATAAAAATTTAGTTTGATATATATTTTAGTTTTTGATATCAAATTACATACACTTCACACGTTCCTCCATTCTGCTAATAGTTCCCGGACTTCAAATAATTCTGGATATTTGTCGATTATGCGTATACCATCAATTTGGACAGAGTCGCTATTAAATACCCTACAAGCTGTTAGTTTTACTGGGGTACCAAAAGTATTGCAAGTTTAACAGGAGCTTTGAAGATGTAGAAATTTAAATTTTCCAGCGTCAGGTTGAAAGTAGACTAAAAAAATTTCTCAAGGGTAACCGGTGATCCAATTGTACTATAAAATTCCCGTTTAGGACACATTAAAACCATTAATCCAAATTCAAGCAGATACAATTATTCAGTTTAATTTGTTGGTAACCCTTTTAAAATGAATTACAGCGCAAAAGCTTACGTGGAGACTCAAGTTTGTAGGAAGCGTTTCAAGCAGTGCAGAAATGAAGGTAGCAGTGTGATACATCTAAATTATCGAAAAATGTTTATTCTTAAGACGAAAAAATTCATTTTGATTTGATAGAAACAAATAAAATTCTTTACTATTGTACTTTAGACTTAGCATAGTTTAAGTTTGAAATATCGTCGCACTAGAAGGCTATTGGCGTCGTATTTTAGAACCATAATCAGGTGAAGAACCGGCTCCCGAGTAGGCACCTAACGCAACCGTTAAGGGCGACATCCATAGAGTTTGGCAGGATAACCACTTAATATGAAAACTCCTTTCAACTTTTAAAAGCAACCTTAATTTTTTCAGTGTATAAATGAGGGCGAGAGTTTAATACCTTCAAGAATGTCATTTGTACTTATCATTCATAAATTTAAATAAATTGCAAGCTGGTAGTAGGAAGCCGATTGATTTAACGCATGAATGTGCAACAAAACAGAAATGATCTTAGAAGGTTTAACTCTCAATCACAGGAATAAAATATTAGAAGTTACCGGGAAAGACAGTTTTAAAATTCAAAAATATTCAAGATTTTAAGGCTCTATAAAACCAATTAAGAACGTTCAGTTTTAATCTACTCTATTCATGTATCTATCGAACGTTAATTGTAGGCGCACACAATAAGTGTAAGTAGTTCCGTAGGATTTTCGATCAGTATGCGAGAAAGCCTTACCGTTTCAAGTGCCAGCGAATTTCACATTGTAACATCCTCGAGAGTTTTGCAAAGGCTGTAATGCGCTTTTGAACGCGAATTTACTTGGCGCCAGAAAGAACTCTCGATTTAACTACGCAACGAAACCGCTTATGCAAACTTGATATTTTAGTGTTAGATTTTAATTTGCGAATATCTTTGAAGTAATATCATAAGGGGATTTCAGTTTTTAAAAGTTGAAATCAGTGTTTTTCTTTTAGTTTACTCAAAATTGATAGTTATAAGTGTCGAAATTCGAAGTTCCCTTTATGCTAATTTTCGAACTAATTTAAAACAAAACTGCATTAACGAGGGCAGAAAACAATTACATTTTACTGCAAAGTCTTTGGAAATCTTGGATACAAATCCAATTTACTAGCCACATTCAAAATATCAATTTCAACGCATATAAAAAAACCAAATGATTTTCAGGACTTTTGCAATAAGTATGAAAATTTATGAATGATAAGTATCAATGACCTTAAGCTTTAATTACTGTGGGTCTTTCAGACAAACGAAGTTGGCGATCCCGAGTAGCCAATGATTAGGACCAAGATAACAATTATAATTAATCTACTGCATCGTGTATGATTGGTGTCGTGCAAGCTATTTACATCTTAAAATAAAGTTACATTAAAGCTCGTAAGGATTCTAAGTTGATACCAAGCGAGATATTGGCTCCAATTTGTTTTACAACTGCTTAAGTTTGACTATTTTATTCCAATTGTCAACAACGTGGTTTTAGTACTTTTAATTACAATTAGAGTTCGTTTTAATATTTAACACTACCAGATTGTGTTAAGTTGTAAAGATACAATTGGTTCTGAAGTACTACATATTAATTTTAGAATTAACGTTTTGAGTAGTGCTACCTTCACTTAGAACGTTATTAAGTTTATAGAAATACTTGAACCTTAATGTCTCAACGACTATTTTCTTTAGTTACCATGAAGACAAAATATTAATACACGTTAAAAAACAAACATTGGAAATCAATCTCATTTTTTTCAAAGTGAATAAAACGAATTGAAATATGGTTACAACTTTTAGAGATTACTTTTAATTCAAGCTTTAGAGGGACAAGGAACCATACATTTTTCCCATCTGGACTGTAACAATTGCAATTACAGCTATCAATTTAGTGGCTGCATTACGCCCATCTTATTTTATTAACCAATTTAAAGAATAAGGCCCACAATTTGTTTAAAGTAACATAATTGTTTTTAATAAGCAGAATGGAGTACGTGGTTTGGTTTTAGAAGACCAAGTCCAACTAAAGCTACATGGGGCTATTAAGACCGAGCCTCAATTTTGAACCGCGGTCAGGTGAATGTCCCAAGCTGAAAACAATGAAACTACGCTTATAGGAAAAGGGATTAAACATGTAAAATGACCAATTTCTAAATTGCAATTTTAATGTCATATGCTTTAACTAAAATATCAAATTTAAGTTTAAAATTAAAAATTGTCGACGATAAAAAATTTTACGTTTGGGTTCACTTAATTTTAGTTAACAGAAGACTGAAATAACCGGATTAGAACTTCCTTAAGTTATTTAAACTATAAACAATCCTGTATTTAAGTACTTAAAGTAGATAATTCTGAAACAAGTGTTGCAAAGTCATTAAAAAACAATTACACTCGCGTATAAATATTAGTCCGAAATTGGGCGAACACAAAATTATCCAAATTTAAAATTACTTTATGGCCAGCGATCATGTTAAGTCAAGCGAAAGTAATTTTTGCAGGCTATCCAACGCTTTTGTTTAAGTTCTAATATGTTCCAAGTTTATGTTCATTAGGAATACGAGTTGGAGTAAATTAAGCTAATTCCGCAACATCACCATATGGAACTCTGGTATTTTTAATCACTATTCTGAATCAGTGTGGCAAAAAAGTTTTGAGTTTGTAACCAAGTAAATAACTTTACTTATAAAATATAAGGTTTTTAAAATTCGCAAACTTATTGAAATCAAGATAAAAGGCTTAGTTTATTTAAAATTGTTTAGAAGTACAGATACACATTTTGCAGGAGCTTACTCCTAAATAACCAACGCATGATCCCAATTCATTCATAGAGCACTAAAGTCCATTTTAGAGTTAAACATTCAAGTACAAAAGGTTTTTGGTTCCATTGAAATTATCCTTCAAGTTTACGCTTAATAAAGCACGACACTTATTGTACTCAAGCGTGTACACTATGATAAACTAGTCTAACGATGAGCACGATGTTTAGCCAACTCTATTGTAGAGGCATGTTAAAATTTGCTTGTGTATTTTATTCCAACCAGGTTGCACAATTTTAAAGTAATTTTTCTACTCAACTTTTATACTAACAATTTAGTTAAACACAATGCAAAAAAATTAATAAAAATTTGGAGCTACCGAGTTTGATCCCTTGCCCATTAATTTTGGTAATATTGCCATCGAAAATTTGAATAAAATCTTAGTTTTTGAAACTGCACAGTTATTGATACACATCTTCGGTTGAGTTTGAATTTGTCCTAGTAAATTTTTAAAGTGATGCTTCATTTTATATTTACAGATAGAGGAACGCAGAAATTAAGAAATCTATTTTTGGCTGCAAGAGCTGTAGACTGCTCACTAGTATTTTAATTAGTTTCAGAAGGATCTACAGATTTCAATCGCAGGACTTTCAGATTGCGGCATCCTCGAGCGTTTAGCAAAGACTGTATTGGCTTTGAACGCGAAAGCTACTTGCCGCGGCAAAGAAAAAAAAATAAAGACCTAAAACACTCGATTCAGCTGCAAACCAAAATACTTAACATTTAGTTTTAGGAGGATTAGAAAAATTTATATTACTTGGGTATATTTTATCTACCGAAGCCCCCCAAGCGAGATAAGTGGAAATAAGTTATTTAGTTTAGATAACATTAGTTTAAATAACCTTTTAATTTTATATTAATGTTGACCAAGTACCATGCTCAACGTTAGACTAGTATACCACAGTTTGCATGCTCAAGTACACTAAATGCCTTGCTCTATCAAGAGGGAACGTGAACATTCAATTTGAAGAGTAAAATGAAATCGTTGATTAATGTAGTTCCGGAAATTGTTTTGGTATTAATGAATTGCGATCTTGAATTGCTTATGGCAGATTTAATCTACAGCAAGCCTACAAGTCTTCCAAATGCAGATTAATACGTTCGTTTTACGTCTCTAATTCATAGTGTTAATTTTGAACAAAAATGGAGAATATTTCAAATGGCATGTTGCAAGATAACACTCATACATGTAGCCTTTGGGATTATTTTTCAGTAGGAAACTTAATTTAACGAGTTTTGCTAGGTATGAAACAAAATTAGTCTAGGTTTATTCGGTTGTAGGATTTGGATTGATACCGCACTAGAGCTGCCCGAAATATACGATTCGCAAGTAGGATACAGTCTGTTTTGAAAGCATCTGAATTTAGAGTATTAAGTCATACTTTGAACCAAATAATCTTATTTATGGATCAACAATTTAGAATTGGTCATTTTCAATTGAATAGTTTCATTCGAAACTAATAACCATCTTTAAAACGCTGCTTTAATAAACTTGCTTAAATTGTTTTTTGGGGTCGACTTTAATGACGTCGCAATAATGCTAGACGAAGGATTTTGGTGACGGGCGTCGTTACTTCAAGCCGCAATCAAGGGTACAGGGAGACTATTAGATCACACTGGGGGCACTTAGTGTTACTAGCGCTGAATAAACTGGCCACTGACCCATTTCCTAGGTTTTATACTACAAACAACCTTGATAGAATACAAATTCGTGCTCAGTGCTAGACTACCCTGTCGTGTTAACACCAATTTCAAAATAACGAAACTAGTTTCAAATAGTCACCATACGTAGAATTTTTGTTTCGATAAAAATTTTTAGTTGGTTCTAGCTATCTATTTTACGGCATACTATTTTTAATAAAGAGCTTTACGATACGTTCTTTTGGTACCCAATGTCAATTATTTCGGACCAAACACTTAAAATTCCGCTAAAACTTTAGTTGCCAAGTTAGACCAGATCTCAAGAATTATGAAAGATTAAGATATTGCATAGATTGTTATAGTATAGAATGTATAGAGAACTAATGGCAAACACTTTATACGTCATCTTTAGGGTTATAACATGCTTATCAGTTTTAATATTATACAACTTTACTATACATTAGAAAAAGTACTGGACGTTGGTAATTTAAGTGTCAGAAGTTTTTGTCTTAAGTCTATCCTTTTAGAGAAAAAGTCATTTACAAAGCGTTAATCTGCAACATCGTGCGATTGAAGTAGATTTGATTAGGCATTGCACCAAGTTCGACAGATGCAGATGAGAAAACTTGGCATTACAACCTAAATAACAGCAAAAACTAACTAAGTGGTTGCTCAATCGCGGTTAGAAATGAAATTTGCAATACATCTAGTAGATTGAGGGTTTGACAATTAAATCTAGGATAAATTTCAATGCAAGTTGGAAAAAATGCAGTTCCCAGCGATCTTGTCCCAATTACATAGACAAATATTTAAAAGTTAAATTTGTTCATGCAAGAGCTACGGTTTATTCTTTATATGAAGATAAATTAAAATATTTATATGAAGAATTGAGTAACGATATACTTATTCAAAACTGCTTGAAAACTTAAGTTGTAAACGGTTACATTTGGTTACCTACATTCCCCAAAGCGGCAAGTCTAATTTACAAGCATCCGAATAGGAGTTTGTCGCCATATTTTGGCCTGAACTACGCTACTTCAAATTCCTCAAATTGCGCCAAACACATGGAATTAGCAAAATGTCATCTTGATTAACCAATATCTACGTTTTTATGGAGTTGGAACAATTTGTTATAGTCTAAATAGGACGTCAATAGCATGTAGTCACCTTAGTTATTTTCTTATAGATAATATCGTGAATAGGTATCCTAATATTTTGAGAGTTAGTAAAAAGTTTCGTTCCTCACGAAAAGTCAATTTTTGACCCAACGTTTGGATTTCCCGGGAATATTTCCACAATCTGTTGGGTCTGGGAGGTGGTAAATCAGATTAGATGAAGTCGCTTATGAACGGACCTTCTTTTAGTGATACTTTGAAGAAAAAGGGGGTGCACGTAAAACCAATTTCATTATAACTTAGACCATTAACCATTTTCGAGAACTTAACTTTTGTAATAGTGGTATTAATCGTCGCACACCAGGATACAGCATCGGTTAAACGTTTATTTGAATAAACGTATTGGAGCTACTTTTGCTTTTGGAAACTGTCCCAATATTTTAAATTGTGGTCGCGTCCGAAATCGCACAACTGCAACTTTTAGGGCATATTTCTATGAATTTGCGGTATTTCCAAATTTTATGAAAAAATCGTACTTGATTACTTGGCTGAAATAGCGAAGAAATAGCAATTTACAAACAAAACGTTTCCGTCAATATCATTACATTAAAGTATCTCGCGCACATTTAAAGAACCATGAACAACACTGGCTGAAGACGCTTGCTTGAACTATTTCTTGAACCCTGTTTTGGACACACTTGCGAAGCTACCTTGACAATTTCGATGACCTCTAAACAAAAATGCTCAAATATAGCAAGAGTATCGTTTCCCAAGCCATATTTTAAAGTGAAAAAAAAATGACTAAGAGACTTACTTACGTTGAAGCCGGCTAAGTTTTTGTAATCACTGCTGGAACCGTTGTTGCTTATCCTTCGTGCCCGTCTCCGTCAGACAAGATCCACAAGTTCGCTGACCGTTAGATATTCGAAGACATAGAAGAACAGTGCTGGAACTTTAATGTAGAGTTGTCTTCGCAATTAAGTATTGCTAAAATAAAATTAAACTGTATTAGTCAAAAGCTATTACTACACAACTATAGTATTTAACCCGCAAGCACTCGTATGGTTATATTACACGTCAGTGGTTTTTGCAACAGATATCCTTATGCCTATTTCAAGACGTGTTAGGTCATTGAACTTAATTTGGTAAATCCATGCACTTTAGTCCTAAATTTGTTTATGGCATGGATGTTAAAATTATTAAAAGGTGCTGCTGATAGCGATAATCTTAATCATTTAGAATGTCAAATAATCAATTTTAATTGTTAAGATTAAGTTAAACGGTAAAAATACATACCATAAATGAAACTGCAGATCAGGAATTTGTAGAGTTAAACGGATCACGTAGTGCCATTTTCAAGTTGCAACCTGCAAAAAAAAAAAGTTAGAGTTTAACAACTATACAACCAACACTCCACATATTAACATGGTTTAATTTTTAAATTAACTAATTTTATCAATAAAACACTAAATTTCATTAATCTTAAAACGCATATGTACTTGCTAAAACTTTATCAAGATATTGGTTCCTTATCTTAAGGTTATTCAAGGCTACAATAATGCACTTGGATAATTAATTTTTCAGTTGTACGTGTTAAAGTAACGCAACTTATTAGAAATACTTCAACTCTCCTATATATATAAACTAGTTTTTTCAGGGTTAAAGATACCATGTAGTCCAAGATACGGCCACACACCTAAGTGGCAACCAGACATACGACCGGTAAGCATATTACACAAACAGCACCAAAAGATAATGCGGCGTTGCCGACTTACCGAAGCTCACTGACGAAAGAGGCAAAATTGAAGACACTGTTGCTGATGCTCACTCCGTGAAGGAAAGCTGCACTATCGCATCACGAAAAGACCGATTCAAGCCGTACACAGGCGGTTGATGAGGTGGATGTCACCCATCTGCAAAAAGAAATGAGCAAATATTAAAGTTTACTGTAGGTTTAGTTTTACCAAATTATATATTAATGAATATTATCTATTCAGTTTAGAATAGATAATAGTCATTAATATTTCCTTTAATTGAAAGCGGTTGGACAAGAGATAACGAACTGTTTTAGCAATTCCAAGTTAAGACTTTCAAGTAAATTAAGCTTTTGGATTCCCTTTTAAAAGCAGTGATAAAATCAACGAGTTAAGTTAGTTAAAAAACACCAGTCTAAAATGTGCTTCAGTTCACTTGTTAAATATTTGTTAAGACCTAGCATTTAACACGCATGTAATAAATCTCGAATTAAAAACTTACCAAAATGTCATAACTGACATGCATCATTAAGCATACGGCGTTGTCATAAAATCCACTCATTTATACGCTGCTCCAATAATTCGGATGAACCATAATCGCTATGCAGACACAAGAGTTGAAGTATTGACAGCATATCTGCAAGAAAAGGAACTTTATGAATATTAAAAAACCCATTCCTAAACATTCAGTGTTTTACTTCAACATACCAGAAGTTCCGAACAAAATGGTTAGACATAAATATAAAAACAGCAAGACTGCTCAAAACCGAAATTTTAACTATAACTCTGAATTAGAGGAGTGTTAATTTGCAAGCAGGTCCAGCGCCCGTATTTACTTTAAAGTTGAAAGGAGAACTAAATAGTATTACTCTAAATTACAGTTTAAAATTTAGTTTTATAATTGAAACCTTCCAAATATTTAATAACTGGGTTTATGCTCGCAAGAATTCGACTAAAAATAAATCCGCATTCATTTCACTAACTAATATAACTTTTGAGAATGAACTCGCCACACAAGCGACATTAAAAAAAATTTCACGAGAACCATTTATTTTAACTTATTCGAAGATAAAATACACTAGAGCTCGAAAACACAAAATGGCGAATTACCTGCATAACTAATGAAAATCCTTTCAATAGGAAAAATCCTCACAAAGCCAAACGTCATAGCTACTAGTAGCTTAGGCTTTTGAGTGTCGGATAAATACGTCCCCTTATATAACTACTCATATACTTCTAGAAAGTTCCTTAGCTTATTTTTATTGGCTGTCTTACATATTTCTGCGTAGCATTTCACTGGTGATTTGCATAATCTCGAAAAGTGTTGTCTAATTTCACAAATGTGCATGAAATAAAATGTACGTTTTCTTTTGGTGGGTTGTTTGTATTAATATTGCCCTGAAGCTTCAATAGACTTATCATGACAGCTCGCTGTCAATCCAAAGCGAAATGCTTGTAGCACTCCTAGAATAGAGAGTATCTCGTGATTTTTATCCAAAGTCTAGATGATTAGGCCAACATCTGAGTTAATTCCAGGTACTACTGTATTTTAGAGCCAAGACATTCGATTAACATTTTATAGGCGCGTTTGCACGAGCCATCGAATCCATGGATTGAAGAGCAAACTAAGCAAATTTTCCCTCTTGGGGATTTTCTCCCAAACGTAACCGGAATTGCAGGGTTCATTGAGGGGTTTCGCAAACCCTCCAGTGAAGGAGGATTTGATGTTTATCATACCATGGATTCGACCACAGACTATCATTTGGGTTAGAAATCCGGCTCGACCTTGTTTACCCCTAATGGGCATTTTGGCATTTCCTGAATTCGATGGCTCATGTAAACACGCCTATAAGGCGCGTTTACATGATCCATCGAATCGATGGAATGCCAAAATGCCCATTAGGGGAAAAAATGGTCGAGCAGGATTTCTAACCCAATGGACCATCTTTGGCCGAATCCATTGAATAAAACGTCAAACACTCCTTTCTTGAAGGGTTTTCGATACCTCCCAATGAACTCTGGGGGTTACTCTGGGGGTGAATGTTTGGGTTTTATGCCCTTGCGCCATAAAACCCAAACATCCATCCATCCATCCATCCCAATGAACTCTGGAATTCTGGTTCTGCATGAGAAAAAATCCCAAAGAGGGAAAAATTGCTGAGCTTGCTCTTCATTCCATGGATTGGACGGCTCATGTAAACTCGCCTTCAATGTACTGTACCTTTGCATGTATACTGCTTGCTTAAAGAATAAACGTGAAATTTATCTTATTTATTCGGTGATTAGTTATTACGTAAAGCACGTGGCACTTAGCAGTGGGTAAAGCAACGATTTTTTTAAATAGAAAGGTGGTAAGATCATCACTTTTTCTACAGCCTCTTGTTGCATAGTATTTTATATGAGTATAATATCATATTGGTTCTATTGTTTTGTGGTGTAAACTATGTTTTATAAATGGAAGTTCTATTCTGGCTGCCTAGACATGACATCCAAAATATTTTGATTGTGGAAGATTCCATTTGAATTATGGTTTTAAGCCGAAAGAAAAAGGGTTGCCAGTCCAAGGCATTTGGCGAGAAGAGGGGATTGTTTGTCCAGTTCAATTGTAAAAAATGTATCACACTAGAACTACACATCAGTTATCGGCGATAGAGGATTGTTGTTGTCTGTGTACCCTTCAATTGATAACCGTTTCTAAACCTTAAGGAAATGTGCTCTCATAAAAGCAATAAGTCGCCAAAGATAGTTACTCTTGCCTAAAACCAAACCTTCCTTACCTTTTTTCGAAGTGGACTGTTCCACAATCAGAATATTTTGTATGTCAATTTGTGGCAGCCAGACAAAACTGTTTACGTTTAAGTGTAAAGTTAATAATGGGTTACATTAAGGTGATAATACGTGAAGCTTTTGCTTAATCAAACGCGAATTTTTTTGTTTAAATTTCAACTCGTTGGCTCTAATTTGCACTACCAAACAACTATAAAATGTGCAAATACACTGACGAATATTCATATAAATTGCCAAGTTAGCAAATTAATAGGGCGGGGAATCGGTAGTTTTTTTTCGTTAATTTAATGATCATGAAACAAGAAGTTCTAAAAGAACTAAAATAGCCTACTTTCCTGTTACTTAAATACTTACTTAAATTCTTATCTTGAAAAAACTAGGATCGTTACAGTAAGTGACATCAACAACCGTTTCTACATTAAATTTATGTACAAAAGAATAAATTTCACTAACCACAGCATCTAGCTATAATTTCAACTTCGTAAAGCCATTATTTTCATTTATTTTCTATCACCAATAAAATAAATATTACTTATCGTCCGCATGATTTATTTGCAGTTATAAATAAATATTTAATTTTTCGTAGAAAAAAACCCATAAACTATTCCAAAATGCACTTAAAATAATAAATGTAAATAAACAAGTAGGTTTGTAACAGAATATGTCACTTAACCTGCTTCCAAACAACAGTTGTGTTTAACAGATAAAAAGGCGCCAAACACAGCATTAATTCTATATTAAACATTTAACAGCTAATTTCAGCTAGTTTCATTTATTTTATTTCGAGAATTAAATAATTATTACTTAAATCGTTTGCAAAAAATTATATTTCAAAGAATAAATATGTAATATTTTTCTCTTTTGAATAGAATGAAAACATTGCTTACCTACATACAGAATCTTGAAGTGAAATATATTTGACGTCATTTCAAACTGATCGATGTCGCAAAAATAAATTTATTTTAATTCATTGTCTAAAAGAATTAAAGTTTCTCAAGCGATTGTTGCCATGGCAATGGTGATTTATTTCTAATAAAATGGCTTCCTATGCTTTTTAAATGAGCATTAAATGTTAAAGTTTTTTTTAAGTAATTGAAGTACTTAGAAATCGAATTCTTTTCTGAAATTTTCAATATATTCTCATTTGGATACGCTGAATTTTTTGACGTATATCACTTTTCCGTAGCATTTGTAGTTAAATTCAGCGATTTAAATGACTCGAAATTGAATTTCAATGCTAATTCAATGGGAAATTCGTCGACAAATAGTAGATTTATGTCCGTCCGTTCGTACAGACAGACGGACAAAAAGTATGAAAGTCGGGTCTCTTAGGTCATAGCTTTCTAACAAAAAAAGAATTTTTAAGATCGGATGGATAGAACCGATTTTGGAAGGGGGGTACGGACAGACGGACGGACGGACGGACAGACAGACAGACGGACGGACGGACGGACATCGACCGCATGTCAATACCTACTTTTTTATTTTTTTTAATTCTTCGAATTAAAAAAAAAAGAAAAGTAGGCTAAAAAAAATAAATTTTGGACGAAATTAACTACTTATTAGCTAAAAAAAAACTACAGTCCAGAAAATTGCGACATCTAAACACGATACTGCAATTCTTTGCTACACCCTTATTTCGCAAAAAAAAAACGATCGTTAATAAAAAAATATGACAATTGTTTAGTTCGTCGTGAATTTAACAAATCAACTAATTCATTAAACGATAAAACAAGGTATTTTTTTAGCTTTATCTCATTAAAAACCGGTACTTCTAATTGTTTCTTTTTTCTACGTTGTATTTAAATGCTCTAAAAAATAGCTAAGCGCTTCAGGAAAAAAACAATTTTTTACGTGCTTTCTATCTTCGATATTGCATTACAACACGGATTAGATCTAATTGAAACTAACTAATTGTTCTATAATTGAAAAGCTGCGTAAGAGTAATTGTCTAAGTCTTGATATTAAAAGTAGCTAATTAATAATAATGAATTATTGGGAGATTATTGCTGGTAAAGCAGTCATATGTTTTTTACTTAATATATCAGAGATTATTTTTTCGCTTACAAGTTCAACAGATTAATTTAACTTTCCAGGAGATAAGAAAAGTAAAAATTCAAAGTATTACCTGTCACTAAAATTGAAAAGTGTTATCCGGGTTGTTATATTTATGTTAAAATATGTATCACAAACTAAAAGCGTTAATACTATGTTTACACGTAAAATTAAAGGTAAAAAAAAACATGGATTTTTTCAGAGTTTTTAATAATTTTGTATCTGTATTTTTTACGTTTAAAACATAAATTCAGGTATTTTAAGTGTCATAACCACAAACATTTAGTTAATTAGCAAATTAATGCCATTATTCTTTGCACAGGAAAAAACAAATATAAAATTTTAATTGTTTTAAGTAGGGTAGAGTAGGGTACATATATATTCCGGCCTTGGGTGCTTGATCAGAGACCCACTTTTATAAGCCTTCGTCAAGTAAGACAGACACAGAAATAGCTTTTACTGTCACAGAGAAAGGAAGTACACCCAGGGCGAAGGCAGGAATCGTACCCGCACCCGTTACATGACGCAGACTGCTGGCCTGCAATGGAGTTTAAGTAATTATTTACGATTTAGTACGACCTTAGGTAACGTAAGATGAGCTTGGTGACACATTTGTACCTCGAACAGCGAATTTTAAATTATAAATTATAGCACCTTTTTGTACTCGTAATGTCTGTCGAAAACAAAGAAATTAACAAACAAGTCATTGAATTCGAGCCTTTAGAAATCTGTAAACCTTTTGTTGTCGAAGGCCAAGTATTTAATAAGTGCATTATTTAAAATGAGTAGATGAATAATTTGAGTCCCTAGTTGGGGGGGGGGGAGAAGAAATATGTGTGCACATAAGTAATTTATTTGCGTTTGGTGTTTATTTGGCGGTATCAAACTTTTATTCAGTAATGTACTTAATTTTACTGTAAATATAACTTCAAGATAATTTAAATTGCTTTTGTCGATTGAATTGATCTGAAGAATTTTCAAATTTGTATTATGACTTTTCGAACCCCTTCAAGTTTAACTTCTTTTCAATTTTTGTGAACAAAATAATTATATTTTTTTTCGAAATATAATATTAAGAAGCGAAAGCATCAAAATTGGAATTCACGAATTTTATTTTGAGGAAAAAAATTCTCACCAATATTTCATAAGAAACAATTTTCTCCCTTTTAACCCTCTAATGCATACTGTTGCCATATGACAACAATTAACATAATCCACTTAATTCTATTAAAGTAGAGCTTCCTCCCAACAAATATGTGATTTTTTCTTCTATTCCGTTCCATTTTGTAGTTTTAGTTATTATTAACCCTCATAGATGACAGTAGTAAAAGTGTATTGAAAAATAAAGAGTGAGGTTATTAACTGTTGTGAAATTACGTCTTTGGCACTATTCAAAGTATAATAATATTAGTACTAAATACAAATATTTTGTTTTCGAAAAAATAATTACAAGAGGGTTATTTTAAAATATATTTAGTAGTTTTCTAATCATTCTTATCAAAATTGGAATTTTATTGTTGGTTTTTGCTGTATGGCAAAACTTTTTAAAAAATTAAATTATTTGAATTCCAATGCAGTTAATTTTTTTAGTTCTTTTCCCTTAATGTATGAGTATTAAAGATATAAATATATTTTTTCGGGATGAAAAAAAAATCATGCATTACAAGGTTAAAAGAAAATTCTTTATCATATGGTATGGTATGGTATGGCACATATATATTCCAGCTTGTGTGCTTGTTCAGGGAACCTGCTTGTAAGCTTTCGTCAAGTGGGACAGACACAGAAAGAATTTTTACAGTCACAAAGAAAGAAATAACACATAGACAAATAACAACATTTATTGAAGGCCTTAAACATCCATGCCTGACCGTTATTCGAACCCGATCCCACCAGCTCCAAAAGCCAGCGTCCTAACGATTGAGCCTCCCGGGCTGCCTCATGTTGTATGAGTATTAAAGATATAAATATATTTTTTCGGGATGAAAAAAAAGTTAATGCATTACAGGGTTAAAAGAAAATTCTTTATCATGTGTGATGCATCAATAAAACAAAAGGCATTCATCTAGGTATCTGACTTTTATAACCGCCTCAATTTTTACTACTTCTGAATTTTTGTGAACAAAATAATTATATATATATTTTGCGAACTATAAGATTAAGAAGCTAAAGCATCAAAATTGTAATTCACGAATTTGTTTTGGGAAAAAAAATTACAACTATATTTTATAAAAATCACTTTTCTCCAATTTGAAATATAATTCTTTATCATATGTGATGCCTCAATGAAACAAAACGCATCCATCTAGGTATCTGAATTTTATAACCCGCCTCAATTTATACTTCTTTTGAATTTTTGTGAACAAAATAATAATTTTTTTTGCGAAATATAATATTACGAAGAGAAAGCATCAAAATTGGAATTCACGAATTTGCTTTTGAGGAAAAAATATCACAACAATATTTCATAAGAATCAATTTTCTCATTTTCAATAGAAAATTCCTTATCATATGTGATGCATCAATAAAGTAAAACGCATCTATCTAGGTATCTGACTTTTATAACCGCCTCAATTTTTACTTCTTTTGAATTTTTGTGAACAAAATAATTATATATATTTTTTTGCGAACTATAAGATTAAGAAGCGAAAGCATCAAAATTGTATTTCACGAATTTGTTTTCGGAAAAAATTACAACAATATTTCATAAGAATCACTTTTCTCCAATTTGAAATATAATTCTTTATCATATGTGATGCCTCAATGAAACAAAACGCATCCATCTAGGTATTTGACTTTTACAACCGTCTCAAGTTTTACTTCTTTTGAATTTTTGTGAACAAAATAATTATATTTTTTGCGAAATATAATATTAAGAAGCGAAAGCATCAAAATTGTAATTCACGTATTTGTTTTTGGGAAAAAAAATTACAACAATATTTCCTAAGAATAACTTTTCCCTTTTTTAAAAGATAATTCTTTATCACATGTGATGCATCAATAAAACAAAACGCATCCATCTAGGTATCTGACTTTTATAACCGCCTCAAGTTATACTTCTTTTGAATTTTTGTGAACAAAATAATTATATATATTTTTTGCGAAATATAATATTAAGAAGCGAAAGCATCAAAATGGGAATTCACGCATTTGCTTTTGAGAAAAAAGAATCACAAGAATATTTCATCAGAATCATTTTTCTCCTTTTTAGAAGAAAATTCTTTATCACATGGGATACATCAATAAAACAAAACGCATCCGTCTAGGTATCTCAAAATTAAATTTCAACAACCGACCCCCCCCCAAACACCCAATTGATTGTCGGTCCAAAAGGCCCATTCATCACACACATTCCTTTTTCAGTTTAATTACAGCGTCCAGACAAAAGCTGTCAATAAGGCAAAGATTACGCCGGGGCAATTACCCGGGTGTTGCGACAACCCGGGCAAAAGAAGCCGCAAAACGGGGGGAAAAACTCCTGTAATTATCCGGAGAAAAGAGAGACGTATCTTACAAGAGGATCTAATTAGTCAGCTCCGAAATTAATGTCCTCTTTGACGTGTATTAACGCCGGAATTCTCAAGAGGGTATTTGCAGCGGAAAGAGCGGGAAAAAAGCGCGGGTGTCAAAGAAAATCTGTCACCTCGGTGCGTTTAGGTTGACATTGGTGTTAGATGCACTCAATCAAATTTAAATAACATGTTGTAAATAGGGATGACAGTAAAAATGTAATTATAACTATAAATGGTATTTATAGAGAAATAGTATCGATATCTCTTTGATACTGAACAATTAGATTCGTTTATAAAAACAATTTGTGAGAAGTGTGATGTTTATATATTGAGTCCAAAATAAATCCTGATATTACCTAAAACTCTAGAGTATACTGTTGTCATTTAGCAACATACACTTAAATCCACTTTATGACTTATTGTTAAAATATTTTACAATTTATTGCCGCATTATTTATCTGGGGCAACTTTAGTAATTTGTTATCTATTGATAGCTATATTGATGTTTTAGAATGAAAAAATGCATTTATTTTTTATTTTTTACAATTAAAAGGATACAACTACCCTAAATTTAGTTCATTATCTTCAGTGCTGTGTCTGTGGCCTTCTCAATGTTTTAAAACTTTAAATAATTCAGTTCCAGCTACAAAAGACTTGATTTTAAAAATATTTTCTTCTTAATATTATGACCATATCTATATTTAAGGGAAATTAAAAAAATCATTCATTAGAAGGCTAAAAAAATTAGTAACTAAAAATATAAAAGTTGTGATATATCATTATTTTTGTACTATTAGTAGTGCCTTAATTAAAAATATTACAATCAATTACTGGCTTATTAAAAAAATATCATGTGAAATGCCGTTAGTTTCAGAGAAAGCATCTTTTACAGAATTAGAATCACAGAAAAGATAACTTCATTTAAAATTATAAAAAGTAAACTTTTATGTTCTTTTCGGATATTCATTTGTTTATTTTTCAAACTGACAATGTATTTTTTCTAATTGCAAAGTATCTCTAACAAAACAAAAAAGGAATTTCGCTGAAAAAATCGCCAAATTAAATTCTGCATTGATTATAGTTATGTGTGTGTGTAAAAATTCAATATACATAATAACAAACTAATGTACTTCTTTTTGAGAGAAATAGACCGATTTGTTTTTAAAAATTATCTTCGAGAAAAATTTTTACTTGAATATTCCCGAATATTTATTTCAATCCTCCAAAATAATTTATGCCATAGCCGTATACGCCTCGTAAGTTTAATTAAATTTTATTTACAGGTTTGTCATACTAACATGGCTACGTTTTTCTCCTTTGTTGGTGTCTCCTGTTTGCATTGTGGGAGTTTCTTTATCGTAGGAAGTGTTCAATGGGTTCTTAATTTGGTTTTTCAATGTCCCTAAGAGTTTTTAAAACTGCTTTGTTGTTTTCAGGATGTTCTTGTTAAAATGATAAGAAAAGGAAATGCGATAGTGATCTGAATATAAAGATCAGCACTTGATGAAAATGTTAAAGAAATACTTTTTTTGTAATTAAAACGGAAATTGTTTTCTAAAATCTATGTTTTCATAGAAAAAATATTAAGTATATTTTCACTGTTAAAAATTACCGTACATATTTATTTTAACCTTATTTTCCATCTATAACAATATTATTACTTAGCCTTAATTAAGTTTAGCCTTATAATTTTTTTTTACCATTAATATTTTGGCTTACATTTTAAATAAAGTAAATAATAATAATTTCATGTGTACTAATACTTTAACTTTATATTTTATAAAAATTTGAAAAACCTATTTTTGTATTTCAACTTGATTTAAAATAGAGAAACGAGAAAACTTTTAAAATGTCAGAATTTTTCCGATTTATATCGATCGGAAATATTACTAGACATATTTTCTTTTATTCGACGATCTCATATCTAAAGGAAGATATCCAGTGGCAATGACGCTTTACTTACTTCCAATATGAAATTTCCGATACAACATCTAGAATGCTTCAAATCATCATTACTTTCCAGATGGACAAAAATAACAATACCGAAATAACGAACAAAAGAATAGTGGCCGATAAAACAACATAAAACAATAACAATGGTGCAAATAAAAGTTTTTTCCATCCTCAACTGGCTTTTTCGAATCATTCGAGCAATTCTTACTTCTGACTCATTTCTCTATACCTTTTTATACGGTTGTATCAAAGCTCTTTTATGTTTAATCTATTTCTGACTTGCACCACTTGTTTAAGAATTATCCAAAGATTAAATAATACAAGACTGTATCGAAAGAATGAGTACTTTTGAATAAAATTGATGTAATTTCTAAGTTGACTTAAGTCGGTTTTGTCTGACCTACCCACATGTATTTTTATCCAGGCTATAGCAAAACTTTTCCCGTTATCTTTTCACATTTGGTGAACTTTTACAAAACCATACACATGGTTCATTATCAACCAAGTTGGACACGGGTTCATGACAAATTGTGGGGAGAGGAAATAATTCAAGGTTCAAGATACGGTTGAAATTTGTGAAAAATAAAAATGTCAAATTTTTCCTGGTTGACTTGAAGACCTGGCTTAAAGAACTATTTATATAAATGAAACGTGAAAATCTTTAGTTATTGAATTATTTTTTTATTAGTGATATTCACATAGTCCATGTTTAAAAGTTAGGAGGAAAATGATCAATGAAGTTTTAGTTATTACTTTATTTTATAAAAATCTAAACGAAGTGCATTAAGAAAGATAAAAAAACATAGTTGATCATACCAATGTAAGATTTTAGTTTAGCATTTAAATATATGTATTTGAACATTTTATATTAAAAATTGAAATTGGATAAAGTACATAGAAAATCCTGGAATTTAACTTAACTTTTGAATTTTATTAAATAACCTCAGATTAAAAAAAAATTACGTATGAAACTTACGCATGTTTGTTGTAGACTGTTGGACCGAGTGATAAAAAAAGGTAATAATATACATCTAGCCAAGGTTGGAAGCTATTTTTATAACCATTCCAATCTAGTGGATTGTGACAACTTTTTATTTATATTCTATTACCGCGGTTACACTACCTTGGATGCTAACAGCGACCAAGCCAATGTATCCGCGAAATTCCGAGCTGCCGACCAAGCTGGCGCTCAAAGCCACGAACCCATATCTAGATTGCTCTTTTTTTTTTACCTTGGCAAAGCAAAGGTCTAGCTCAAATCGGTGCCCAAGTTATCGCTCAAGGTAGTGTCACTGTGGTATATGATTTTTTGGTTCCTTAAAAAAAAAGGGGGAATTGGCGCGCAGGACCGGGGGTCTCCAAACTCAAGTGCCTCAATGTTAATCCAATGGGGAAAAAACTATTTTGTTTGCCACATTTCTCCGGCTGTATTGAATATTTTTACAAGCGGATTTTTTTATGTGATAAATGTAGCTGACTTACAGGTCTCTATCGTTCCACTTTTTGAAATTGCTTCGAATATTTTGTGTAAAATAATTTATTGAATATTAAAAAAAATATTCGTACTAATTCAAAAAGTGGGATTGTCGGGACCTGTAAGTCAGCTACATTTATCACATAAAAAAATCCGCTTGTAAAAATATTCAATACAGCCGGAGAAATGTGTCAAAGAAAATAATTTTTTCCCATTGGATTAACATTGAGACACTTGAGTTTGGAGACCCCCGGTCCTGCACGCCCATTCCCCTTTAAGGTCACGTAGTGCATCGCCGATGCTCCAAGTTTATTTCTGTTGTTAAGTTATTTCCATCCCTTCAACTAAACTTTCTTTTAGCGTGAAATAAATAAAGTTTTTAAAATAAATGAAAGTTTATGCATGCGTATTTAGACATATTGGGCAGTTAGAGACTTCCAATTTTGCTCTCACTACCAATTTTGACACACATATTACAATAAATCTGTTTTCTCTGTAGATGTTAACGCATGCAGGGATTTAATTTTCCCGAGAGAAACCAAGCCAAGCTCTTCATGTATCTTTTAAATGCCACATAATCATATGACATGCGTGATTAGGATTTTCCCATCCAGAAAATCTGACGACTCAGCCTGGGCTCGAACCCGCGATCTTGGGCATATGAATTAGCTTCTGAGTGGTTTGTTTGTGGGGTTTAAGTCAACGGTTAATATAACTGTTGCGTCACTGTAAGTGTGACCATTCCAGTTCTTATTTGTATGCATACATGAAAGATTCAATGCATTCTTGCCAATCAATAGTACTGAAGTAATACTTTGAGCTACATTTAGAGAAACCCTTTTCAATGCATTCCTTCCTAGTAGAACACCAAACTTTTACTTTATTCTCGAACCTTTTCCCAATTGGTGGACTTCTCTGACAACAGCGACTGATTTCATTATCATCGACGTTGGACAAGGGTACATGACAAATAGTGGGGAGAGATAGAGAGAAAATGATTCAAGAATCGAGATACGGCTGAAAAAAAAACATTACTTTTTTGCTGGTCTTTGAAACTGATTTTGGAACAATTCTTAGTTGTATGTACACATGGAAGATTCAGTGCATTCTTACCAATCAATAATACTGAAGAAATATTTTGCGTTACATTTAGGGAAACCCCTTTCAAAGCATTCTTTTTTAGTAGACCACCGAACTTTTATTTTATCCTAGAACCTTTTCCCAATTGGTGGACTTCTCCGACAACAGCCAATGACTTCATTATCATCGACGTTGGACAAGGGTACATGACAAATAGTGGAAAGAGATAGGGAGAAAATGATCCGAGAATCGAGATGCGGCTGGAAAAAAATGAATGTTTTTTTGCTGGTTTTTGAGACTGACTTTGGAACTGTTCTTAGTTGTATGCATACATATAACATTCAATGCATTCTTGTCAATCAATAATACTGAAGTATTAATTTTTGCTACATGTAGGGAAACCCTTTCCAATGCATTCCTTCCTAGTAGACCACCAAACTTTTACTTTATTCTCGAACCTTTTCCCAATTGGTGGACTTCTCTGACAACAGCGACTGACTTCATTATCATCGACGTTGGACAAGGGTACATGACAAATAGTGGGGAGAGATAGAGAGAAAATGATTCAAGAATCGAGATACGGCTGAAAAAAAAACATTACTTTTTTGCTGGTCTTTGAAACTGACTTTGGAACAATTCTTAGTTGCATGTACACATGGAAGATTCAGTGCATTCTTACCAATCAATAATACTGAAGTAATACTTTGCGCTACATTTAGAGAAACCCTTTTCAATGCATTCTTTCCTAGTAGACCACCAAACTTTTACTTTATTCTAGAACCTTTTCCCAATTGGTGGACTTCTCTGACAACAGCGACTGACTTCAATATCATCGACGTTGGACAAGGGTACATGACAAATAGTGGAAAGAGATAGGGAGAAAATGATTCAAGAATCGAGATTACGGCTGAAAAAAATAGCATTACATTTTTTGATTGTCTTTGGAACAGTTCCTAGTTGTACGCATGCATGGAAGATTCAATGCATTCTTACCAATCAAATAATACTGAATGTAATACTTTGAGCTACATTTAGGGAAACACTTTTCAATGCATTCCTTTCTAGTAGACCACCAAACTTTTATTTTATCCTAGAACCTTTTCCCAATTGGTGGATTTCTCCGACAACAGCCACTGACTTCATTATCATCGACGTTGGACAAGGGTACATGACAAATAGTGGAAAGAGATAGGGAGAAAATGATCCAAGAATCGAGATACGGCTAAAAAAAGCAAGGTTTTTTTGATGGTCTTTGGAACTGACTTGAAGAAGTAGTTCCATTAACACTTTCTTTCTTGGAGTTTTCCGAGAGTTCCGAATCTTAACCATCCCTCTATCCAATTCTTTTCGTCCCTAATACTTCCTTAGAATGGGTCTTTAATTGAACTTTTTGTGTGTTTTTTTAGGAGGGTTAGGTTTTGGTTTGTATTCGCGAAGCAGTCTGGACCTTTTTGTTAATTCTTTTCTCTTCCGTTTCAGTTACTTTCTTAATGTTGGCTTGGAATCGGCTTTTCCGAGTGATTTGAAAAATCGTTTATTTTCTTACGGGGATGATTTCGGAGATACTGGCTAATGTTGCTATTTCTTATAATTAAATTAGATTAGCTTGAGCAAATATGAATAAAAATCTTTTTAGTTAAATATTTGTTAATTTAGCATACATTGCATTTCTTATTAGAATTAAGAAGAAATATTAAAATATGCATTAAATATATTGATTAAGTATAATATATTTTTAATATCAATAGAAAAACGGATCAGTGCACTAATTTGCAAGTTGTATTAATTTTTATTGTTGTACTTTTGTAAACATTTTCGAAATAAGTTTTAAATATAATATTATGGGAATGTGCTCTCTAATAACGTTAAATAGTAAAATAAATAAATTAATGAAAAAAGGTTATGTGCATTAGTAATAAAAAAATGAATTAACAAAATACTTATTTTTATTATGATCCAAAAGGAAATAAACAAAACAATTTTGAATTTTAGAAACATATCCCCCCCCCTAAAAAAAAAGTAACTATAATTACTCAGCTATTCCTAAAGAAATAAAATATTATATACCATTCCTAAAATTATACATTTATAAAAATAAGAATAAATTAGAAAAATAAATTGCCAAGAAACGTACAAAAATAATTTATTTCACTTCTACTGAATTTTTGAAATTTCAATTAAAGAATTTTATTTGTGTGCTGCAAAATAGAAGTTCTTTTTTCTAGCTCAATTTTTTAATAAAAATTAGTAACGAAATGTGTTAATGAATTTATAATTCGCACTTCGTTTTGCGATGAAAGTCTTTCAGTTTTTTATGTATCGTATACTTTTTAAACTCAAAAAATTTGATTAAGTAAATATCACACCTTTTTCAGTTACATCAACGACATTTTGATTGTATTTTCCTTTGCATGAATGGTTTTTCCATGTTTGTAAGGCTATACATATCAGAAGTATCTTTTATCAATCTTTTACATTTATTTTTTAATGATTTTTTTTTGCGTTTAGCTCTGCATTATCTTGAATGTCTTAACTATTAACAAATATCAATATTTTCATTCAATTAAAAAAAGATAAATGGTTCTGCAGATAATGAAATAAATAAATTATGTTTTTACATTTCAAGATTGAATAATAGATTAAGAAAATGATTGAAAACAGAAACAACATTGCCTAGAAATAAATAAACTTTACCACATTTATAAAAAGACGCACATTTGTTACAGAATGGAACGAAAACAATACATTTTCCTTCTATTATCCTATATGATTGACATTCGTTTTATTACTGTGAAATATTTTTGACGGATTTTGAATTAAGTTTTGGGAAACTCAAAGGAATTCATGCAAAAACAAAAAGAGTAAATAATATATCTATAACAGATAAATGTATTCATGAATGCATAGTTTTGTTAAATAAAAATCTAAAACACGTTTGATGTAAAAAAATGTAATTTTTCTTTTAAATTTATTTCAAATGCAGTCAAATCGAAAACATTCTAAACAGAACAAATTAACATCGGAGCTTGTTTTGATAGATTTATCAAAAAGTATTTTGAAATGTTGCGTATGAAAGAAAATAAAAATTAAATGCGTTTGATTTAAAGAGTGGTGGATAGTGAACTGTGAATGTTTTTGTTAAGAATTTTAACTCAAACAAATTAAAGTATAAATTATTTTATTCTGAAAATTAATCATGAAATTGAAGAAAAATATAATGTTTTAAACGATTGGAACGATTTTACTTTATTTAGAAAGTTAAATAAATATATTTTTGTGTTGGTTTTTAAAATATTTATTAGTGATTAATAATATATCCCTTAATGCATCCATATTTCAAACCCTAATTAAATTAACAGAATTGTAACAATAATTCATAATTATTGTATTTAAATAAAATGTTCTTAGAGTGAAGCAAATAGTTACTAATTAATCTAAAATCTTTTAAAATTCGACACCTAAATACTTTTGCTTGATTCAATTTATAAAGGGATGTAAAAGCTCTAAACAATACGGTACTTTAAAATTAAACAAGGAGTTTAATTCAATAATATATAAAATATTTAATTTACATTTTAACTGAAGTCAGACTAGAAATTTAGCGGAATTGTCTGTCTTATAATTGGCTTATGATTATCTAAGTTTATCTGTGTATCATCCTTTTCATAACCTTGACATTCGAATCACTGTTAGTGTATTTATATACAACCGACTTAAATATCAAATGAATCTATATTTCCAAATGATTTTTAAAATTTTATTATTTTATAAATCGAATTTTTTAAACGATATGTTAACATAATTTGAGTTTTAACTCAACATTTGTAGTAAGTTGAATATATAGGACCACTAAGATTTTTATCTTAGCTCATTATCTCTAGCAGTTTATTATAAAAGCAAATATTTTAGTTTTACTTCTCATTATGCTCTTTTTGACGATATAAAAAGCTAGTTTCCAGCCTACAGCAAGTGATCCCTTCTTTCAAACAATTTTTGTTTTTCCTCAACTGTCAATCCACTTTCGGTTGCAAGTGTGGAGTGTTTATGTCAGAATTTAAAAATAGACTGAAATCTTAAGAAAAATTTTCTGTGATGTAAGACTGCTTTTGAAAGTTTTAATTACATACTATTTAAAAAAAGCGAAAGTGTAATAAAAATTAATATTCATGAATTGTTTACCTGATATATATATTTGTTTATATGAATAAGGTGTTTTGATTATTGTGTGTTAAAAAAAGTAAATATTGTTTCTTAGTTAGGAAATAAGAATACTAATCATAGGGAATAACTTATGTTTATTATGTGAAAGTACCATACATCATATTACAATGAACAACAGAAATATTAAATAAATAATTGTAAAATAATAAAATAATTATGAAAGTAGATGTTGAAGAATGTATAATTTGAGCAAATTCTAAATTTCTCGATTTTGTTTTATCTTTGTCTTGCTGATGACATTTTATACAAAGATTTTAAATGCCGCTCCTTTACACAGAGTATTGAGATTTAAAATCCGAATTAAATCTTTCAGAATCTAAATAAAAGTGTTGTAGTCCAGTGAGACACAATATTGAGATTTAACTGACGTATTTAAAGCTTCTGGAATAGAAATAAAATTATTTTACTCCAGTGAAAATAAATTTAAGAAAAGTAGACATACCTCAAACGAAAATGAATAAAAAACTTTTTAGTTTACAGAAATTTAAAATTTCTAAAGAATCTCATTTAAAAGTTGAAAAGGAAAGCTCAATCTTACCATTAAAAGTGTGCAATACTAGGTGAAAGCAAAATCTTTTATATAACCAAAAAAAGATTCACCTTTTATATTTAAAAAAAATCTTTTTTAAAAGAAAGTTTCTATGAGATAAATTGCTTTTTTGCTATCTTTTGAAAAATGAATAGGCAGCGAGATGATGTGATTAAAAAATAAGTTGAGAGTTTCCTTAATGATGTTGATTTTTTATTAAATATTATTCCACTTTTTTAATTTTCATCCACCAACTGTCTGAAAGTATGGCAAGGTTGAAGGCTTGTCTGATATGTGTGGATGTTTCATTTTTATAAGTATTAAGACTAGGTAATGTTGAAGAGGGTTGCATATAATTTATTTCTTCGTGATATATTTTGTGTGTGCATCATTTTAATATTAATTGTAGGTCTAGACAGTTCCTGAGACGAAATATATGGACGCCCCTTGAATTATTATTTAAATACATTCGATAAACTCAAATAAATCATGAATATTTAAATTTATACTTGCATAGTACGATACTGGAAAAAACATTTTGCTGGATAGAACTTCTAAATTGTCTTAACATAAAGATAACATTTTTGCTTGACAATTCTGAAATGTTTGACTTTTTATATAGTTCAAAGAGGTTAAATCGAGTTTTGTTTCGAATAAGTTATTCCATTATCCCATTAAAAAGCCTTTAATTGATAAATAATTATATTTTATGCATTTTAAATGATTTTCTAATGAATCCTCTAATAAATATTGCATTCAAGCAAATAAGTGGTTGTTATGCGGCAGAGATCCATTTCTCATGCATAGTTTTTACATAAGGCACGTACTCCCAAAAATGTTTTCGTTTAACAATTTATCCTATCTTTAATTAGTTCGGCTTGCTACGTAAAAAACTTCAATGTTAAAAAAATAACCAATTAACCATAAATTAAAAGGATAATTCCGAAATGTTCTGTAGCTGATTAGAAACCGTCATCATTCATTAAAAGAAGACAGAGACTGACCCGTACACTTCTGGAGAATACTAAATGCCGCACTAGATATTCGGTCAGTGTTTTGTGAAGTCAGAAAAGTCAACTGAGCTCAAGATGATTTCTGAGTACATTTATTAGTAGATTGGAAAACACGCCCTAGCATATCGATACGTTTTCCAAGTAAAACGCTTAGATTTATTCATTTGCTCTCAAAAACTGCATTAACTTTTTTGATTAATAACTTTAAATTGTTAAATTGATAAAAATATAAGAAATATGTTTTATTTTATGTTTTCTCTAAAAAGATCATATAAATTTGAAAACCCCAAAAAATCCCAGGAATTTTAGACTCGCTCTCCCTCTATTAATGGGATGCAATTTGCCCAAAAATAAATTCGAACAATTTACGTAAGTTAATTTTTAAGATGATTTTCTAATTAAGATTTGAATGATTTTTTTTTCAAAAAGCACATTAGTAACATTTTGCATCACGTGATTTCAAAATCATTCTAAAATAACTACCCCAACGAAGGATTGTATAAAAATCATTTAATCAAGTCTGAACAAAAATTAATAAAACAAAAGTTCAACGAAATACTGTAAATCCTTCTGTTCTTATCTTCAATTTATCTGACAATTTTCTGTAATTTAAGAAAACGCTTTCATTATCGGTAGAAACGTCACTTGCCGATCAATAAAACTCTATCTGTTCCACGCTCCATCTTATTGTACCGCAAAGGTATTCGAAAAACGCATTTTGAAATTGATTTTCGAATTTCGTATTTTATATCAGTAATTTTCTTTTTTCCACACATTTTTATTGGTTTACTTTGATTTCTTCTTAAATTTTTTTGGGAAAGCTGTAATACTATAGATTGGTCTGACTATTTTTTCTTTACATTTATTGTAATATATTTCTGTCAAATTTGTTCTACAAGTAAATGTAGAATAAATATAAAGATACTTAAGGTAATAAAATGAAAGTTTTCAGACTAAAAAAAGTATTTTATATGAAATTGAGTTTCAGGGACAGATGGGTAGCAGAGCAAAGTTTTTATGTAGAAATTATTGTATTAACTGTCTTTGTGCAATTGTTTAACTGATTGTCTTTATGTAATTAATTTACCGAATGTCGTATTATAATTTTGAGATACCTGATTTTTGTCCGTTGATTCAACAAATAAATTATTCCGTAGTGTATATAACATACATTTTCAGTTGAATTTGGTGCTGATATTTCTAATATGAAATTGAATTTCATTGACAGATGGGTAGCAGGACTAGGTTTTTATGTAATCAATTTACTGACTGACTTGTGAAAGTGTTTTACTGATTGCCTTGATATAATTAATTTATCAAATGTCTTATTATAATTTTAAATTACCTGATTATTGTCCGTTGATTTAACAAATGAATCATTCCGTTGTGTATTGAGCAGAGATTTTCATTTGGATTTGGTGCTGATATTTCTAATAAGTATTGAATATTGTTGGTTCAATGAAAAAACCACACCTGTACAACTTAGAGAGATTAGCGGATTTTGATAAAATAAGTTTAACAGTTTTTATCCCAGTAACAGTTTCATGTCTATGTTTTTTTGTACATTGCGGGTTTTGTAATCGGACCAACGATATATTTAGTTGTTTGGGGCAGTTGATTTAGTCTTTCTAAATCCATCTAAATATGTTAAATATGTTTATGACTGCGTCACAATACATATTAAAGTTGTATGTCAAAGAAAATCGAAAAAAAATATTCCCGATACTATTGTAAAATAATTAGAATTTTTTTTAAAAAAATATTTCAGACCAAAAACACACGTCCAATATCAGATTGAAATAAATAAAAACACTCATCGTAAATAAAAATTATCAAACATTTATTTATCTACACTTCATCCCAAAATATTTAGCAAAAAATAATAAATCTACCATATGAAAACTTCCATCAATAACAAATAAATAAAAAAAAAACACAAATGATGAAATTCTGCTGACAATGGCTAATTCACATTAAGCAAGCTTAAGTCTGCCAATCTACTCTCCGATACAATAGCGCACGAAAAGTAACGCAGAGCCAAAAATAAGAAGATATGCTTCGAGTATGAAAAAAAGTCGCATATATCTGTAAAAGAATTGCATTATACGACCCCTGGCCCATAAATCATGTCCTGATCCTCTTAAGTAGGTACAGAGCTCGGGAGAAAAGACCTTTCGGTCAGCGATAAATGTTGGAGAATGGACGGTATGGACGTCAAAATGGCTAAGTGATGTATTCCGCAATATTGAGTCATTTTCTGGAAGCTATTTTGACCACAGATTAATAGTTTAAAGTTAATGTGTGGAGAAGGTGGTACTGATATTTTATATTTTATACAATAAGTTATGTTTCGAAATTGAAAGAGGAATACTCACCGGATTGGGCTGTAGACCATGAATTATGGAAGTTAAATACAGTAGTAATTGATATGCCTTTATTGATTTTGATAATTTATTAATGCAGAGATAATGATGATAATTCATTAATGTAGCTATTTTGATGATTATTCATTAATGTGGAAGTCCTGATGATTCATTAATGTAGAGATTTGAACAGATCCTAAGAAGAAAGACCGTATAAAGAAAGAAAAAATTGTAAGAATGATTTCAAGAAAATATTGGAGAATGGATGTTATGGACGTCACAATAGCTAAGTGATGTATTCCGCAATATTGAGTCATTTTCTAAAGCTCTTTTTAACCTCAGATTAATAGTTTAAAGTTAATGTGCGAAGAGGATGTTTCTGAGAGGAGATATTTTATATTCATTTTGATAATCGGTACAGATCCCGAGAAGGAAAACCTTTCGGTCAGCAATAAATGTTGGAGAATGGACATTACGCGGAAGTCATTTAGTGATGTATTCAGCACAATCGATTCATTTTTTGGAAGTAATTTTAGCCACTTATAAATAGTTTAAAATTAATGCGGAGAAAAAAAGTTTCTAATATTTTATGCAATAAGTTATGTTCCGAAATTGAAAGAGGATGCTCATTGGATTGGATGGTAGATATGATGGCTATGAATTGTTTAACTTAATTACAAATATAATTAATATGGTTACATTCATTTTGATAACACATTAATGTAAGATTCTTTCAAGTCGGTAAAGATTTTGGGAGGAAAGACCATTCGATCAACAATACATGTTGCAGAACGGACAACAAAATTAATTAGGCTACTATTTTTTGAAGATTATCACCAAGCATCCTTAAAATATATATCATAATATACACAGATTATCATATACATACAAAATCAAATGAAGTTGAAAGTTCCAGTACAGCCTTATTTTCATCTTACTCCCTTTAATTCAAATTTATGGAACATGATTTGTAAAATAACGTTTACTTATTCTACATTAACCTCAAATTTATGTATAATAGGGTAGACTGACCAATGAGTGAACAGGCCCCAGGGAATAAACAGTTGGTAAATACATTTAAAAAGTAAGGATTAAAAAACATTCCACTGGATGGATTGGCAAAACTGACTTCCTCTCATCTAGTAAGAAGCGATCAGTTATCTGATTGGTTGTCCTGGTCATTAATTAAAATCCCACATATTTATTGACTGGACATTTTTGTATTCATTCACTGGTAAAAGTACTGTTCATTCACTTGGCTTTTGTACCACTTTTTATTTGGACCCACAAAAGACCCAAAACAATGCAATGTAAAGTCACATCCTTTTTTGTAGAATTTACATATAACGACGGATGTGTTCACATTGTCATAAACCAGCAAGCTATATTTTCTTAAAATGTATGAATTTTCTTAAAACAAATTGTGCTTAAGCGTTCATTTACTGGTTAGTCTACCCTACAAATTGTACCCTAGTACAAACCCTATTGTTTAAATTATTTAATATATTCCTTTCGAAGATTGGAAAAGTGGTTAAAAATGGCGGAATTCACGACCTGATATTTCAGCATCCCCCTCGTAATAATACGACCAACAATGAAGAGGAAAAAGCTTCTCGACTTCTGAAAAAGAATTATTTTTTTGGGAATGGTTAAAAAAAGAGATTGAAATATGTGTTGTTACATTCATCAAAGTCACTCGATTTCAACGCAGACCTATAACAATCAATTGCGATCTCACCATTAATCTGTTTTTCTTCCAAAGCAAAGATTTGTTAGACATTTCGAAAAGTGCTTTTTTGCTACACAAAAAAAAAGGTTCAGAACAGTTTGGAAGAGAAAACTGCTTCGACATATAAAGAACATGGAAACATATAAAATAAAATTGAACCGCGATTTTAATGGATACTGCGGCCATCAATTGGCATCAACAAATCGTATCGAAAACAAAGTTTGTCACGAAATGTCATTTTGTTGTAGTTCCGAATGTATGTTTATCGAAAATAATTTCTTGAAAATGTGAAGTGTTTACTTGAAAAATCAAGTTTTAAAATAGGTCATTTATTTTATCGTATTACATTGCATGTCGAAAAAACTTTAGTAAAAGTATTATAAGATAAATAATTTATGTTTAGATTTCTAACATTAAACACCTAAAAAGTGCGAGTTATTAATTTTTAAGCAGTTGTTCATTATTTAATAAAGAACTTGTACTCATAAAAAATACTTAGTTTTATTATTATATAAACTAATTATTAAGATATAAATACTGCTGTGAATGTAATAACAAACGAGCCCCCCCCCCCCAATTAGCTTAATTAAATAATGTTAACAAATTTAAATTATTAAAACTATTCATTGGATAAGCTTAGACCTATTTCTTGGAACAACATACATTTTACTTCAAATACGAACAAATATGGTTAAACAATGTTTCGTAAGTTTTCAGAAGGCAGAAACCATTATTAATAAAGTGTAAATGTTAAAAGCGCCCACTCTAGTTTCATGAACATTGGAAACACTACCCGAACAGAGCTATTTTACTGTTGAATAAATCGATTTACTATGCAAACTTAATTTAGGCTTACTTTACCGGACATTTTAACATATAGTGCTGTTTCACGGCTACTTAAAATGCTTCCTAATAATGTATTTGCAGAACCCTTACTACTTTCTGTGGGTAGCTGTATATTTTATCAAGTAACGGCCAAGTTTATTTGGTTTTAGGCAGCGACTTGAGGATTTTACGACCCTAATGTATTTTATAGTTTCTCAGAAATATTTTACTAATAAAATTTTAAAATGATTTTTTTGCTATTGAAGCAACGTAAACCTAGTTATAAAGTTATTTTAGAGTCTTACACCGTTTAACTCTACCTTAAAATATTTCTCAACGAAAAGTATACTTTTTATGATTGTTAGTTGTTGGTGAATTGTTTAAAACTTAAACTTTCATCTTGTTCCTTCTTACTCTCGCAATTTATTATTGGGGCGCAACATGGGTAATAAATGGTAATAAATATTTTTTAATTGATTAGCACAAAGTTTAACTTATTGTTCAATAATAAGTATCGTTGTATACCTATTTATTTACTAATCTTAAATCATTAAAGGCGTCATGTTAGCATTTAGGTTAGCTGATCGATTATCAAAATACGAGTCAAATATATGGTAATTATTTCAGGTTCTTTATGTTTAAGAGAAAGCAATTTCACTGAACATAACCCGGCTGTTTTAACTCACGATCGTATGTTTTAAAAGTTTCTCTACAATTGATAGTTATTTTTATTTAAATAACATGACTCAACAGCAAAGGTTCTAATAAGATTTTAATTCGGCTTACACAATCTGCTGTAAACGCTGGTTCATAGACATGTCTTATAAAAAGTGCACATAGGTGATAAACTGGCTTGTTGCGTTCATATTTATCTTCAAAACATTTCTTGAAAACAATGGACAATTGGAACGGCTACACCTACGGTGACGTCCTAACTACGCCAAACGTTGTCTTATGTTTCAAAACAGGCCAACCAATAGCAAATAGTCCAAATTAGAACGACCATGCCGATAGTGACGTCACAGGAATGACAAATATTGTCTTTCACTCCACAAACAACAATCATTATCGCTCTAATCTATTAATTGCTGCATAATTTACAGCTATATATGCTGTTGCATTACTTATATCACGTGTTTCCAACCTTTATGCCCCTGCGTACCTTTTGACTTTTTGAGAAACTTTGGCGTGCCACTAGACCTAAATATTTTATATATGTTTAATATTCACTCTTCTAAGAGTGTTCCGGCTTCTTGAATTAAATTCCTGAGAAAACTCCATATTTAATGGTTAGATATTTATTTATAACATGTGCTTAGAATAAAGGAGAAATAAAAAAAATTAAAATGCTATAAATTTACAGTTTTATTTATTAACCATAGGTCTAAAGACATGCAAATAACAAATTCGTACAAAATCAGCAAGAAATTAAACATCATACGGAACATACTTTTATAGTCTTTGGTGCGAAAATTGTTGTTTGTGCCTGTGATTAAAATATAAACATTAGTAGTAATGGAACCTACGTTCACTTTTAAATTCGGCTTCAACAATTGTTATAAGCTATTAATAGCATCGTGCTGCTCAATTCACTCACGCGAACAACCTCAAATGGTCTCGTGTACTACCAGTGGTACGCACCGGTTGGGAACCCCTGACTATGATTATGGGACTAACCTAATCTCAAAAAGTACTGCTACAGAAATGTGCTACAGTGTTGTACAGAAAATCCATTCGCACTTCTAATAAGCTTCAAATCTGTTACAATATATCTGACGATTATCTGGTAATCCATTGAAGAAGAATTATATGCCCATAACACCAAATAGAATGTTCTGAACTCACTAGGACCATCCTGGAGTAATTAAACAACCGTGACTCAATTGAGAAGGATCCAATAGGATTCTGATTCGTCTTCCAATCAAAACAGGTCCATAGAACCCTCTTATCGCTGCGTCGAATCAAAGGTGTCATTTCTCAGGCAGCCAGGCGAGTCTATCTAAGGCTGGCCGGGTCGGTTGCGACGGTAATAATCCAGCCTAGTAATGCTCTTCGTTATATTCCTGGTAGGGATAAAAAAGAAAAGAAAATTTTCTGCACGTCACCTGTTCTTTCACTTTGTGTATATTTAAGATTTTTATTTTAATAAATAGTCTATATTTATATATTTGTAATTTGTCAGTTAGTAGATACTATAAAAGAATTTTTTTTTCTGGATATACTATACTTTTTATAATTTTAAGCTCATTGAAAATAATGTACTAAAAACAAAATATGGCTACGCTAAGTTTAATGTTAGCATGTGTTTGAAATTTTAAGTCTTAAAATCTTAATTAAGAGTCTTAAAATCTTAATTAAGAGTCTTAAAATCTTAATTAAGAGTCTTAAAATCTTAATTAAGAGTCTTAAAATCTATTGAAATGCAAAAAAATCTTACTTACAGACAACTTTACTAACGTTTGTAGGCAAAATAACTGTTTGACATAGAAGTGCAGTGTTTATTGGATATGCGATATTTCATAAACCGTGAACTAAAAAAATGACTGTTCACGATAAGAGTAGAATGTAGCATATCTGATTACTGCGCTTATTTATTTACTTCAATCTGAATCATAAATATCACGATTGGTGAAGAAATATTTAATAGATTGTTTAGTTGAATGTTACTAAGGGGTTTGAAAAAATATTACGGTTTATTCCTGGTAAAATTTGTACCTTCCAATAATTGTAGAAAGAAGTTAGGGTAGACAAACCAGTGAATTAACGTTTAAGGCGCTGCGTTCTCCAGTGAATAAACACCAGGACATAATGACCAGGACAACCAATCTTATGCCAGATAGCTTCCTACTAGATGGGAGGAAGTCAGTGTTGCAAATCCATAAAGTTGAATGATTTTCAATCCTTATTTTTTTAAAAATCTATTTACCAATTGTTCATTCACTGGTCAGTCTACCCTAAGTAGCTTTATAAGTTGTCAGTTTTGTAGACACTGCAAAAGAAGACATTTTTAATAATATACCATGTGTTATCAAATTTCATAATCTTATAAAAAAATCTAATAAACAATTTTTTTTCTGCTTCGCTAAGTTTAATGTCTGCGTTTGTTTGAAATTTTTAAATCTGAAAATCTATTTAAATACAAAACAAATCTTATTTACAGTTAACTTTACTACAGTTTGTAGGAAAAGTAATTTATTGAAATGGTAGCACAGTGTTGTTTAGATATGCGATATTTTATTAGCCCTGCACTAACAAATAATGGCTGCCTTTAATCGAAGAATGTGGCCAATTCCATCACTGCACTTATTTATTTTAATTTGAATCCAAAATATTATGATTGGTTAAAAAATATTTAATAAATTATATTGAGTTGAAAGTTACTAAGTGTGATAAAACATTATAGTTTATTTCTGACAAAATGTGTATCTTCCAAGAATTGTAAAAAGAAGCTACTCTAATTTGACAAAGCCATTCTTTTTTTTAAGCATTTTATCTAAAAATGGCTTGATCGAAAAAAGAAAAAGTCACGGAAATTTAATTCCTCGCTGGTTCTAATTGATTGTTGGTTCGGCCTGACACTACAACGCTAAATACAGGGTGTTTATAAAATAATGCTCGCTATTCGGAGTGGTCTGTAGCTTTAATGAATAATCCAAATGCAAAAAACTTTGAGACACTTACTAATCAATAAGGGGGGAAAAGAATGGAATCATAAAAAGCAAACTCGTCTCTTGACCAGGGTTCTAAATTACGAGGCGTAATTAGCTGTGTTGGCCGTAATTGGCCATAAATGACGACGCCTCGTAATTTAGAATCCTGGTCAAGAAACGAGTTGGTTTTTTATGATTATTCTTTTTTATGATTTTTTTAGGGTTCTATCTTTTTTTTATGATTTCATTCTTTTCTCCTTTTCTTGAGTAGTAAATGTCTCAAAGTTTGTTGCATTTGGATTATTCATTCAAGCTACAGACCACTCCGAATAGCGAGCGTTATTTTATAACCACCCTGTATAGTTGAGCCAAACTGCAATAGTCATCAACTACTCTCCAATTAAAACACGTGTTCTAAGTCCCTAATTTTTATTTTTTTTTTAATATGTTTTTTTGTATTTATTTTTTTTTTTATTTGTTTTTTTTTGTATTTATTTTTTTTTTTTTTTATTTTTTTTTTTTTTTGTTTTTTTGTAGTTTTTTTTTTTTTTTTTTTTATTTTTTTTTTATTTTTTTTTTTTTATTTTTTTTTTTTTTATTTTTTTAGTTTTTATTTTATTTTTTTTTTTTTTTTTATTTTTTTTTATTTTTTTTTTGTTTTTATTTTTTTTTTTTTGTTTTTTTTATTTTATTATTTTTTTTTTTTTTTTTTATTTTTTTTTTTTTGTTTTTTTTTTGAAGCCAAATCTGCAAAATAGTCCCATCACCTACTCTCCCAAATTAAAAACACGTGTTCTAAGTCCCCTAATTTCGGACACTGTAAAGACCTTTAATCGGGCCCAGAACGTAGCCTTAGCTTCGCCTCTACAAAAAGCCTGGCCCCCATGGCTAAAACTCCCTCCACCTACCCCTTCCCCAGACTGTAATAAAGGGTTGGGAATTACGTTTTTCCGGGAATACCGTAGAAAACGGGGGATAACTGGTGGTAAATCACGGGTGGTAAAATGTGGGTAGAACATGAAAAATGATTTTTGTTTAAATCATGCGGAAGTAAGTTAATGCTTGTATGGTTGCGCTAATTTTGGAATAATTATGTTTAGTAAAGGTCCCCTTAAGCGATTCTGATTCATAAGTCTTTAAGTCCCCTATTAACTATGTAAAATTCATTAAAAAATTTTTTTTAATAGAAAAAATTTCCGCCGCCATATGAGCATTTTAATTTGTAATAATTTAATTCTTATAAAATGTGTTAAGTTTGGTCTGGAACGTAAATCGAATTGTAATTTTAATTAAAATAAACTTGCCCCCAAACTATATAATTTAAATTAAAAATAAGGTTTTCTTTTATTAAAAAATGCTTGACGGTATCTCCCCTCTGAGGGGCCCTTCACCTGATTGACAGGTTTTCCAGCAAAACACACTGATATCTATAAAACATTATAAGTTTCAAATTTTATAACTTAAATTATTTAAGTTTGAAAGTATAAAAGAGCTATTAATAATATCTATCCCTAAAGAATAATTTATCATGAAAATTGTGGTTTAGCATGAAGTAAAAATATGCTATTTTGCATGCGATTTTAAATACTAAAATGAAGTTAAGACGAAAATGAGGTTATATTCCATATTATGCCCCATACGGAAAACCCTGGGTTTTAAAAAAGCCATCTTCCAATTCCTTTAAAAAATAAACAAAACCACTTTCCCATTTTATTACCAACAAAACGTTGTGCAAACAAGGTTAAAACGTTTATAATTAGAGTTCACGGCCATATGTAACGGGCCCGTGGGATAGCTTTAGTGGAATACGGCCCTTCGTTTTCGAAATCGGAAGGGTGAACGGCGATCGAGCCCCAATGGCCACTGAAGACCCCAAACCGAGAATATGGCTCGTTTATGCGGAGAGTACGTGCTCTTTAAATATCTTGGGACCCTGGAAAAGTTCTTGTGGGTAAGTTCCCTGGCCCAATTTCCCTAAGGTACAGGTCTCTTGGAATACTAATTTCCTTCTCTTTCAGTGACTGGTCCTTAATTGGTCGAGATGGCGGATAGATGGCAAAGCCTCTGTCCCACCTATGTGAGTGTTTTATGTCTGTCTTTACTTCAAAGAAAGGTTATAAGAGGGACTCAGACCATGCACACAAACCGGAAATATGTAAATTACCTACCAATGAACAACATTAAGCATTTTTGCAGAGCATTATTTAAAAAATAAAAATAATTATTATTAAAAATATTTTTAATAAACAAACCAATAATTAGTTAAAATTGAATCAAATAATTCTTACCACTTAAAGAGCTCATATCATTATAATTATAATTTATTAGACAAATTCTTTATGTGTTTTATAATTCCTAGTAAAATTATTCGCTTTATCCACTTTAATTATTCGCTTAAAAGCATAAATTTCATAATAAAAAAATTCTTATTAAATAGTTGTCAAGATGCGAAATCTGTTTTTTAATATTTCATAACTGAATATACTTAATTAAAGTGATCTGATAAGAATGTGTAGCATTTTTTTATTAATTAAAGTTTAAATTAAAGGAAAACTATTTTATTGAGTCTCAAATGTAATCATTTGATTGTATTACTTTATAATTTGTAATAATTTTTTTAATTAGAATACATTGTGTCATTTCGAATAATTAAGCAGAACTTTAATGCTAAATTTAAATTTAACAGCTCTAATTTGTGTTTACAAAATAAATTACTTTATATTTAAAGATATGTGTATCACATAACTTTTCTTTAGAAGTTTTATTAGATATTTTATTTTTCAATTACAATTTATTATGTTTCAAAATTTGTTTATTATTGTTAATACCATTGTAAATGAAATAATTTCTTATATAATGATTCAACGGAAATTATCTATCTTTTTTTTCTGAATCAACTCATGTTTGTAAAGAAATGCACTTCAATTTAACTCATCTTATAATGCTTCATTAATCAATTTCAAAGTTGTCCCCAGAAATAATACGATGGATATCACTTGTATCATGAAAATTATGATAGCAATTAAACATGCTGAAAAGTAATTTTTATTTAATTTTAATATTTATTATAGAAAGATCATAATAAAAATGTTTTTAATAAAACATACAAACAAATATATTTTCAAAAAATCTACATGTTTGCAGCAGCGACTTAATAGTTTTGAGTTAAGTATTTCGCCTTTTAACAAGAATTTGCAGCTTTAGAATTTTAAACAACTACATACAAATATGTATTGGCTTGAAAGTAACCTTTTCAGTGCGTATTTTATTGTAGTATACTGATTTTCAATAACCAGGAACTGGGTCCTCTTAAATATCGAAAGAGATGAAAAGTAAATAAAGTTTTTAGAAGGAAACCCATTTTTTATTAATAACACAATAATTATAGATGGAAACAAGTGCTTAATCTAACTTATACTACTAAAAATGTTCATGGGAATTTAGAGGAGTAAAAATTTTCCAGGCACCTTCTACTCACAGTAACAGCTTACGACAGACTACAAAGTCAAAGAATTTGGTGCACCGGAATCCTGTAGCTTTTTAGATGCCATTTGTTAGAGCTCGTATTTACTAATTTTGTTTTAAAACAATAACTTTGATATACGAAGGAATTTAATCATTGCTCCAAATAGTGGTGAAAGGAGAAATACTTCAAATATATTCAAAACAAGTAAGTCACTGCTACAATTCCAAGATTCTAGTGAAATCTTGCACTAAAATATTTAACAGTGTATAATACTTAAGAAATCATAAATTTAAATAAATATATTCTAGTATAATTCCTCAAAATAAGCATGTGCTAATTTTTGTTTTTGTGCTAAAATGGTCCATTGCAATGAATGCAATCTCGATTTCAATAACAATTTTCAAATATTCAAATAACATGGAGCTCGGATGGCCGAGTGGTTTGAACCATCACACTAGCAGTCTGCGTGCTGTAGCGGGTGCCGGTTCGATTCACGCCTTCGCTCTGGGTGTATATTCTTTTCTCTGTGACAGTAAAAATTCTTTTTGTATCTGTCTTACTTGACGAAGGCTTGATAAGCTGGTCTTTGATCAAGCACACAAGCCGAAATATATATGCACCTACCCTATTCGCAAATAACATTAATTCAAAAAAATTCCATTACAAGTACACTATATTTTGTACTTTTAAACAATTTATAAGTCTGAATAGTTTACATTAAAATTTATATACAAACTAAACTTATCAATTTAAATTTACATGTAATCACTATTCAAGACCCTTGAAAGTCAGAGACCTCAGAGCTCGAATGGTATGTGTTCAGTAGTAGCTTCAAATGCATGCACACCATTTCTGTCTAAATGTAGCACCATCCTTCTCTTACGGAATAGACCCTCAAAATCACCCAACTGAAAATTATTAAAACCTCATCCCAAAGGGCTCTAAGCTGTATGTGCCAATGATGATAAAACGACTGTACCTGAGTCACTTTGCCACAGGTATTCACCATACTTTAGCATGGCAAGAGACAGTAGAGTAGTTATAACAAAACACTGTATTGGTATTAAAGTGTTGTAGCTGTTATTTTATTAATTCCGTGTTAAATTGGTTTGAAAATAGTGAAATTAGCTTTATGTAAAGCTTTATACAAATTTTAATCTTTTATTTCGGGAACCACCTAAGTAACAAGTCACTTGACAGGTTTTTGAAATAAACAATGCAATTTAACACACTTTTTGTTGAGAACTAAACAAATTTAAAAGATGACATTCCTACATCAATACTGTTATGTGTTGTCTTATACTAGTAATCCAGTCACAACCAAAAGTGTGTTAAAATAGACTTTTGAGCTTTTTTATTTCAAAAACCAGTCAAGTTACATGTCACTTTTGTGGGTTTCCGAAATAAACGATTCAGTTCAATTAGCATACAGTTAAAATGTTTTTCTAGTGATTTACATGAAATGAGGTAGCGCCAAAAGGCCAGAGAAGTTTCAAAAACATGAGCGTAGACAGAATTTTTGACTTCACTGCTCCGAGTGCCGAAGATCGAGAAACTAGTTCGGACGCATTCGGAACCCTCAAGATGTAGAAAGCGGTGAACGAGTGGTTCCGAACAGATTTCGAGACAGCTTTTATTCATCTTCGGAACTACGTCACTCGGAACTATGACGTCAAAATTTCCGTCCGCGTGCGTGTTTGGGAGAGCTTCTTTGGCCCAGTAGTTGAGTAGGCCATGGGTATCGGTGTTTTTATGCACAAATAGCAAACTTACAGTGTGCGTTATACGACTCTGCCAACCCATCACCAATAACTAGTGGGTGTTTATGTTATTTGCAGTTGCTTAATATTAAACACATCTTCTCAAATTTGTGATATTTAAGCATTTGTTTTTGAAAATATTTCTTTCACAATAAAACAAAAACATCATGGTACTCACTTTTGAGATTTTCACTTTTAACAGTACAGTGGGTATTTGTAAACAGTTGTGCTGCAGAAGTATGGAGATATATAAACAGTTATATGACAGAAGTATTCTTCAGTGAAACCCAAAATACGAACAATCCATAAGACAGCTGTTATTTTAAATGTTATATCTATTGTTTTGGGGACTTGGGAAAAAATTGCATAATATTTGTTTGTACACCCACAATCTAAATTAATATGATAATATTGGTATTCATATATAAAATTCTTTATATCCATACACACAATTACAAATAATAATAGAAACAATAGATATGCCTATTCTTAAAGAAGCTGATGTTCTCCCATATTTTAAGTAATAAAATGGCACTTAAAGCTTTCTTAAACCAATGCTGCTGATTCTAAATTGTCTACAGTACCAATTGTAGCTAAGAGATACTCGGAACTATATCATAATAACTGGAGCATGGGGGTATTTGGGGTAAATGTTCCAATAGTATAGTCTCCCATTGCTTTGATATATTGTACGGCATGCACCTAAATAGCACTTAAACCCTTACTGTGCATGCTTTCACTATGTGTATAGCAAATAACTTAATATTTTAAACGGTAAATATAGCTGGCAGCTCAAACTAAACTAGCCAACATAGGTTTTATAGTGATTAACATTAATGACATTAAAATTATTGATTTAAAAACATGTGTTTTTAAATAATTACGTAAATTAATTCCTTTTGCTATACATCTCTGTGAAAACAAAAATAATCTGATTAAAAATGCATACCGAACTTAAAATATTTGTTATATAACATCAAAACTATTTAGTATATTTTATGTTGTACTTTTTCGCATGAACAAAACTTATTATCTTGTAATACACTATAAAAGAGGACTTAATAATTCATTCTCCCTACTCAAAGGCAATTGTGGGTTAAAAAGTGCATGGAGTTGTAAATATTAAGATTTATATTTATGTACACATATGAAAATTGCTTTAAATTTTGTCTTATTATGGGGATTGGTGTTGAATGTGACCAGAAATTAAAAACTTTTTCTAATGTATTTTAGATTTGATTTTTTAGTTCTAGGGAACCAGGACAACTTACATATAATGACGTTTTCCCATTGATTAATAGTTAATTGAATAAAAGTAGCAAGTATTAATTAAAAGTTTAAAGAGTGAAATTAACTTAAATTCAGTTACGAAGTCACTGAGACATATTTTACAAATCCAGCTCGTGTAAGTAACTTCCCATGAAATGGTCTGTAATTTAACTTAGAAGGTGGTTCAACTGCAATTACTATATTAGTATAAACTTCATGAGTATAATTATTTTACTTTAATGAAGCGTATTTGGTATAAATAGTAGATTACGTTTTGAATTAATTTAAGTTACATGTATAATTTGATAATGGTTTCAAGACGAAAGGAAGTTGTAGTAACTTTAACTAGGTCTTTATTGTTTGAACAAACTTTTTCATGTATTTTATTCAGAAATATTTTTTAGGGAAAAACCAAGAATAAAATCAAGAAATATCAAGAAAAAAATAACGATTTATTTTTAACCAACTTACTACCAAATATGTTAATTTTTTTTGAAATTTTCTGATAAGCTCAGTTGATAATTGTAAGTATTCCATAGTACAATATAGCCAGAGTTGTATAATTCAACAATCATAGCCAACAATTTTGAAGTTGGTTATATTTACTATTTAGTAGGTAGGTACATATATATTCCGGCTTGTGTGCTTGATCCGAGACTCGCTTTAGTAGGTAGGTACATATATATTCCGGCTTCTGTGCTTGATCAGAGACTCTCTTATAAAGCCTTCTTCAAGTAAGACAGACACATAAAGCATTTTTACTGTCACAGAGAAAGGAATATAAGCAAAGGGCGAAGGCGGAAATCTAACCATAAACCTTAGTATCTTACACCAATCTTGCACTAGATATGTTATTAACGTATTTGAATAAAAATTTATAAACATTTAGCTGCTATTGAACTGATCTTGTTTGAAACCAGTTAACTATAAAAATGAATTATCTAAACCTTGGTAACCTTTTAGGTAATTAATTGGGTCGATACTAATCGTTATTTTTCTATTAGTTAGTAATTATGCAACATCATGAAGGGATCAATAATTTAAATGAGAAAATTCTGGTGCTTGTTATTGATCTTTATTACTCTTACAATTTATTGTTAACGGTAAAAGATTTTATAAGAGAAGTGCATTTAATTTATGGCTTATTGAATAATTACTAGTATAGTTTAGCTATTAGGATTGAATCGAGTGCTTTTTGAATTGTTCTCTTATAGGTTAAATCCAGTAAAAAATAATTTAATGTTAAAATTTTTTAATTTTAGTTTTTATATCCTGAACAGTAAAATTATTTATGTATGATTGCGGCAGCACTTTCACTTTTCATAATTTAGTTGTTCTGTTTATTAGAAAGCATGAGTGGAGGGGAGGGAGAGAAACAATGTTCTATTTTTGCTTAGAAAATTGTGTCTTCCGCGTCCAATCCCTCAGAGTAAAATCTTCATGTTACAGAATTCAATATTGATAAATTCACAAGTACTAAATTCAACTTTATTCAAGTTGTGTTTTTATTTTTCACCAAAAATTCACGAATTAAGGTAGTTATGATTTTTTGAAAACGAAATATGTTCAATAATGAGCTCTTTCTCATTGAACTTTACAGTATATGGGAAAATCGTTTTTTTAAATGACTCTAAAAAGGGCTAATTTGTAAGGATTAACCAGTTTTTCTAATAAATAATATTAATAATGGTAAAATTTAGGTATAAGTGCACAAAACTCTTTCTACTGCAATGATTTTTTCAAAGTCAGTGGAGGTGACCCACCAATAACATCAGCTCCAATTAAAAGCTCCATAGTTAAAATAAATCCACAGTCCAAATAAGTATGAAAATCTTTTTGCTTAAAAGTACCATTTGCATTTCAAATCAATAGTATTAATAATGGTAACATTTAGGTATAAGTGCACAAAACTCTCTCTAATGTAATTATTTTTTAAAAGTCAGTGGAGGTGACAAATCAATAACTTCAGGTCCAATTAAAAGCTCCACAGTTAAAATAAATCCACAGTCCAAATAAGTACGACAATCTTTTGCTTAAAGTACAATTTGCATTTTAAATCAATTGTTTTTATTTAATTGTCCCCAAATATTTTCCCCTTTCAATTTACCCAATTTCAAATGTTCTACTTGAAATACTTCCTACACAAGCAAATAATTACTGTCCCGATCCTATCATAAACAATCGAAGTCACAGATTTTTTTTCAACCTCCCATGTGAAAACATCGTATTTTTAAGTTAAGCTCATTTTTTAAATCCGCTAAATGCAGGAGAAAATGAAAAAAAAAACCTTTTCAAACGGCAACTTATCACCTTCTCCTTCTCGTAATTTAAAAAAAGAGTCATTCTTTGTATAGTAATTTAATTTTAAAGGCAATTTAGAAACACTTTACTGCGGTTTTCAGCCGCATTGTGAAAGGGACTCGCCCGAAGTGTATCGGGAAAAAAGGAGAGAAAATTGAATCAAATGAGGAAGTGTCAAGGTAAACCCGTGGACGGGAATAAAAAATCTCTTCTCAAATGGGACTATTTATCATTTTATTTAGTATATGAAAGCCTTAAAAAAGATGGATGATTCGAAAAAAGTATGGTCCAATGGGTTGAAACATTTTTGGTCTTTGCTGGAAATAGCTGTCGAGACAAATTATGCATAGAGCCGGGCGAGTTAGGGATTTGTTTTGAATTGAATTTGACACTCGAGATTCAATTTGTTGACACGGGAGCCGACAAAATCCATCGTTTATGGTTATCAAGTTGTCGTTTGTTTTTGTAATTTGAGTAAATCATAGCTTTTTGTGTGTGATGAATTGCTCAAGGGGCTTGAAGATAAATCTTTTTACATCAGATAAAAATTCTGATTTTGTTATATATAAATATATTTTATGCTGTTTATACTAAGTATATGAAATTTACGTTTTTGAAGAAAAAAAAAGGTTTCATTTTAGTTTGAATATTTGTAAATATTTACAATTTGTTACATATGTGATGAATTGCTCAAGAGGATCACATAAGATGTTGTAAATTAGATCATTTTGCTTTTATCATAAATAAATGCATGCGATGGTTTTTATTCTATGTACATAAAAATGTATGTTTTTGGAATCGAGATATACTTTAATTTAAAATTTCTATTATAAACAACTTCTAAGCGTGACACCCTGTCTTTTACGTAGTTTATGCACTAGTTTTAAAAGCATTTACAGCAAATTTTAAAATATAAAAAATGATGAACGTTTATTGATATTATCATTTTTGTCTGTAATGCGAAAGAACATTTATATCATATCTTTAAAAATGGACCTAATTCTGAATTTTTAAACTAATATATTATTTTAAAAATTTAACTTAAATTTATACAGATAAAATAACCATATATTTTTGGTCAGTGCCACAGATCGTTTAAGGTGGTGAACAGTTTATTTTGATGAATTTAATTTTATAGTTTTTTATTAATGAAATATAGGAGAGTAAGAATATCAATAAAACTCAACTGAATAATTAGTTCACAGGCATGATATTATCATTATTTCAATGTAAGTGCAAATGTTTTTAAGTAAAAATTGGACGAAAGTGCTATATGGTATTTGTTATGAAATGGGTTATTCCTGGTTCGAATTATGTTACATATGCAGTAGTAAGGAAATAAGACCGAAAATGTATATAGAACAGTAAATCATTGCCTAAGGAAAATCACAATCTGATAAAATGAAAAATATTGCTTTTAAATTTTTCCGGGACATCTATATTTCTTTCAGATTGGTAATAAGTTCTATCTTTCCTGAATTTACTAATAAGTTTTGGTACTTTCATCACCTTAGGAGAATTAAATGTCACATTATTATCATTGGTGTGATGCTCATTTTACAGATATATTTAATTAGTGCAAAACTATAATTATTTCATTACAGCAAATCAGAAATTACCTTAAGGCCCATTTAAAATAATTTTGTATTTGAAAGTTCTAAAAGAATAGTTAAAATTATTATGATGCTAGATTGAATGTGCAGTAGTTAATGACTTTTTAGTTTAAAGCCAATTAAAACTGTTCTCGGAAGCTTTAAGCTTAAACTCTTCTTTCAATGGTGTCAATTTTAAAGGATTATTAAACATTTTCTCTCAATAAAAATGCAGTTTTAAATACATGTTGCTACAAACCCTCAAATGATTAGTTGATTATACGAAACTGATATATTTTCGTAAAAAGTAACTCACAACGCTGAACAGAACATCTTAAAACTTTCTGATAAGGGCTATTTAACTTAAAGCAAATATTCACGTCATATAAACTCAAAAACACCCATTAAATATTGCTATTGAAAGAAATTAAGCTAATAGCCGAAGTATTTTCCATTTATCTCGTTAAAGTTAGACTCAGAAATCCTCTTCAACTTGAGCGAGAATTTCGAATAGTGAAAATAATTTCTAGCCTGAAGTATTATTATAATTGGAGAGTGAAAAGTAAGGAATCATTTAAAAACTTTCGATCATCTCCCTCACAACAATTCTAAAGTGGATAAAAGAATTATTTTTTAAGGAATTCTAAAGGGTTGCTCGTTATTTCTGGAATTTCAAGGAAAACTTATTCATTTGGATATAAAAGTAACAAAACCAATTTTGAAAAAAAGGGGGAAATAATATGAAATGTGAAGTATCGTGACGCTTCTATAGGCGATATCAAGAGCAGTTTAAAAAGAATTTAAGAGCACTAAAGGGTATGCCTGAATAAATGAGTTGCTATGTTTATGTTTGTTGAAGAATTAACGTTAATTATTGCCATTTAACAGCGCCACAAAACGTTACATCATTAAAAAAAATGATACTTGAAGGAATTCATCTAAGATTATTTTATCACCTTGGATCCTCAGGAAATTAAAAGAAAAAGAGAAAATACCAAAAAGTTATTTTAAAGAAATATAACATCAAACTTATACAGAATAATGTTCCTTAACTTCAAGCAGAAATGTTGATAATTCTGAGATGGAATTGAATTGCTTATCATTTATAATTTTAGGTTTTATATAATTTTCAAATAGCGCTTTGAACTAGAATCTAAATAAACTAAATATTGTGATTAAAAAGGTTTTTTTTTCAACTGTATGCCACAAAGGGGGGGGGGGGGGAGGGTACATATAGTTTCCAGCTTGTGTGCTTGATCAGATAACCACTTATAAGCATTCGATCAAGTAAGGGAGGTGCAACCAGGGCGAAGGCGGGAATCGAAACCGCACCAAGACAATATAAAGTGTTGCCAAGCGGATTTTTTGCGAATTAGTTTTTTCAGCTCATTAAATAAGTGAAATGAAAGATTCACACCCTTTTACGTTTTTTTTCATGCACTAATTCGGTTTTTTTCATGCCGTATATTCAGTGTATTAATTCTTAATGTCTAATATGTCTCTATAACTATTGATAAAATTTATTCTTTCTACACAATTTATATAAATATTAAAAGCAATAATTCAGTACAAATTTATTACTTTCTACTTTAATAATCGTTTTTTTTTGCACCAAACTGCAGTTTTATTCATTTTTTTAAAGTTTAATTTAAAATTTCTCATCAATAACAGTTAAATCATTTTGACTAAAAAATTAATGCAAAAATTAAACTAATGTACCTTATTTTGCAGGATTTAAAAGTAAAGTTAATTAAAACTGTATTTTTTGTCTTATTTTTTCGGTCATATGAATCTTATCAATATAACATCTCTTCATATCTCTTCATATTAGAAATTTGAAATTCTATAGCATAATCCAAAATTAAATGTTTATAAAATTTAAAAAATACATAACTTTTTTGAAAATCAGTAGTAAAATGTTGAGTTGGTGGTTTATTTTCTTCTCTCACTTATATGGAATCTTTTTAACGGCACTTTCAGAAAAATTAGTTGTAGAATAAAACTCGAAATTCTATAAAGGAGTAAGAAAGAAAAAAACATTAAATACTAAAATGATAATTTCCCAGATTTCTTCTTCCACGTTGCTGGAGTTCTCTCTCGTGAGCCACAACTATGCGAAATTCTTACTTCGCCATCTTGTTCTCTTGAAAGATTAAAAAGAATCGTTTCAATTTTCGGATGGTATAATTCTTTTGGTTTTGCTTTTCACGCTATCGGGTAATTTTTTTTCTCCCCAGCGTGACTCTGTGCGTTTATTTCACGGCCTTGTGGCGTTTTGTGAAATTGCTCAAAATAATTTTTCTAATGCAAGGCTCTTTTAAATATTTTTGTTCGAAAGATAACTTGTTTTCTCAAAAGTGGTTTTAAAAGTTATCGTTTTAGTTTTACGAGTTCCTAGCCTTGTGGTGTGTATTTTTAACAAGTGTGACGATTCAAACTTATTATTATTATTCCTTGAAAATAGTTGAGTACTTTTTAAAAGTAGCACCTGTAATAAAAATATTAAGCTAGTCTTTGGAGCTCCTGGGTTCGGGTTAGGTAAGGCATGGATGTTTGTGTTTGTCAATAAATGTTGTTATTTGTCTATGTGTTTGTGTCGTCCTTTCTATGTTTGTCTCTTGTGTCTGTGTTACTTCTGGTGAGTGGGGTGACGCTCTAATAAGCCTATGCTCTTCCCTTCCAAAGGGCACATTCCATGTTATTTGTCATTTTGTCAATAACAATAACTTTGTATGTTCAACAAAACCCGTGTATCCTTCGACAGAAGCCAAGAACTTTCTGCAAATGTTGACGTGAACAGCTAGGACATAGTAAAGAAGGCAGAAGCGATGTTGTAGTGTCATTGGCACAAGGCTTTGACCACAAATTAGGGTTGAAAGTCTGACTTCTGATCTGAGATGGCGCTACCTTCTTAATTTAAACTTGTCTCTGGAAAGGAAGGACTGTTTTGACATACAACCTACACACATGGCACTACGCCATGATTGCCTACAGTACTTTCAGACCCACAGATTAAACAAGCACGTTCTCTGCATGTGCTTAGGACAACACAAATAGCTATGCCTTATCCGAAATTCGAAACCGGGCCACTCGCATGACAAGCGAGGATAGAAACCCACATACCGGTTGGGCAAATGATGTTTAAACGCAAAGGATTATAAAAAAAATGCGTGTACCCTCAAAGTAAAATAAGATATTGGCTCAGGAAATTTTAAACCTCCATCTATTTTTTTTAGTAATTCTAAAGAATTGGTTCTAATTAACATACCTTTACTCTCCAAAATTTTATCCTGGAGAAAACTTCACCATTTTGAAAAAAAAAAGTTACTAAAAATGCTACTAAGTAGTCAATAATTACTATACCATAAAAGGTTCTTAATATACTATTCACATAAGAAAAGTAATGCTTAAATAAATGCAGTTTTAGAAGATAAACTTTGAAAAAGATCAAACTTCAAAACACGAATCAAGTTTGAACATAATTTTAGAATTAAAAAAATCTATATATTTTTATTAATTAAACCTTCTAAATTAAATAAAGTTTATATGCTTAAATATTCAGTTATTAAATGTAATAAACATGCACTGCCTACACAAGTAAAAACTCTCACACCAAAGACTAATAAGATAAACGGCAATAATTTATTTAAAAATGTTCCCATTGATATAGCAGAAACGACATTTTTTAAATAACTTTCTTTTCAAAGTCAATATTGATAATCTTACTGATTAAAAAGTTTTCTTTTACAATTTTTTTTCTAATATTCAACAAATGCAAAGAAATTAAAAGTAATCTAACAACACAAGAACAAAATATTCGTTCTTTTTTTCTAATATAAATTGAATCAGACATTTTTTACGGAAAATTCCACTGAATAAATTATTTTTATGTTTTTCTCAGTTGAACAAGGAATCTCTTGATTAAATTGGTTTCGTGCTATCTTTAAAAAATTCTATTTTTTGTTAGAATCATGTTGTTTCTTCTATTTTATTTATATGTATATCGGAATCATAATAGAGTCATTTTTTAGATGATTAGAAATGTTTGACTTTTGTACCTAAATTACGCATAATAACTTGGGGACTTTTTAGATTTTTTTGCTTCTTATTTCATTCATACTTCTGATTATTAAGATGAAAACCTTATCTAATGAAGCAATCTTATAAACTTAAAGAATGATGAAATAATACTAATAACGTCGATATAAGTATTTGATTGTCCCTGCATAAAAACGAACAAAGGCGATTCGAATGAATAGAAATTATAATCATGAAATAGAAATGTCTTATTGCATTTTACATTGACATTTAATGAAGTTCTTTTGTAATCATATAACTGTAAGTCATTCAAAATTTATATCTTTCCATTGCTTAAGATATGTTATCAAAAGCAATTGATTTTTTTTTCAAAATGAACTTTTCAAATGAATTTTAAAAAATGGTTAATAAGTGTATAAATACAACTGGAATTCTGGTTCTCTAACGATTACATTATTACTTGGATATCAGTAAATTAATAATTAGTTCAAATCATAACATCAATAAATTAATGATTAAAACAACTTCTAAAATTTATATAAAATATCTAAAATATATTTTGTCATTTTATGCACTTATTTAACTAAAACAAACTAAATTATCTTTTTAAAAAAAATTAATGATTCAGTTTCCGGAATAGAGAAAGAATATATACTAGTTACATTCGTTTTGGCGTTGTTATAAATTAAGTTGTTTCCTATGAAATTCGAAATTTTATCACTGTCTATTATTTAACTTTGTACCATTACCAAATTATTCCAGTTTTCTTTTTTCATCGATTTATATTCGTTAGACAAACTTTCAGACTTATGTGGTTATAGGGCGACTTTGATTCAACCAACAAACCTTCCCACTTCCCAAATTTAACCCGGTAATAACAATATTCCAGATAGATTTTAAGAAAAAGTTTAATGTGTCCCTCTACGAAAGTCGGGAAATTGGTACTTGCGACATGGAAAAGTCCGGTATTATTGGGTTAAAACCGGAGAAGGTCCGAAAACTTATTGCTAAATGATGCCTACTCTCAAACTTCGCATTACTCTGACTGGTACTCAATTAACAGCTGTTTTGATGTGAAAATTAACCGTAACTACAGTACGTAAACTCTTTCAGTTTCCAACACAGATTTCGAACCATTTCAAAATTCTCAATCAAAACTCTTAACTAATATTTCAAAAATCTGCCAATACATTTCTCCAATAAACCGATAATTCACAATCTTTACCAACAAACTGTTACTATAAACAATAATAAACTCCACAGTCCAAACCTCAATTTAACAACAAAATGAAACACGTTTAGCAATATTCAACGTTCGATTCTTAATGAATCAAAATTAATCCAACGGGTTTTCGTTCCATTCGCATCGACATTCGAATCTCTAAATCTAAAAATGGGATATGTCCATTAGATAATTATCCTTTACACTATTTTCTTTTAAACATGTTAGTAGAAAAAAGCCTGTACGGAACTTTATCTGACCAGTTAGACCCTTCTTTATATTTTCCAATTTGAACAGTTGCAAAACTTTGCATTGCGTCCCTTAAAACTTTCTCCCCAAACCACATGGGACAGCCTTAACTGGATATCGGCTAATTAAAGTAAATTCGTCTATCCTTTTATTGTTGGTTTGATGGGCGATAAGTGCAGAGCGAATCCGGTTGGTGGTAATGGGATGAATGCAATTACGCAAATTAACGACTGACAACCGCCATTGCAGTGAGGGGAGTTAATCCTATTGAGATATGGGTGAAATAGTTACCTGGTTAAATCTGTGTTGAATTTCAGAAAATAGCATTTCCTGGTAAGAGTTCAGCAGTGGAATATTATTTATTTTTTTACAGATTTATTTATATTATCTATCACTGTTGTATTACATATACCAGAATTAGGTTGTATTTTTCAAGCATACTATTGTAAAAATACAATTACATCTTGCTTATGCGATATTACAATGTTAGAAAATATGGCGTGATTGGTTTCACTATAATAATGGTACCTTGCAACTGCGATGGCTGTGTGGCGAAAATGTATCACCATATTTGCTGTATTAAGTTGAACCATTTTACATGTTTTGGGAACAAAACGTGAGAAAACTAAGTTTATTTTAAACTTTTAGCATGCTAGCGATAAAAAAGCATGTTCGGAACTGTTACTGAATAGTTGACCTCTTTTACATTGTGTGATTCATTTACGATTTGAAACTGGCGAAGCTTTGCATTGCGTCTCTTAAAACTTTCTCCCCATTCGTCTATCCTTTTATTGTTGGTTTGATGGGCGATAAGTGCAGAGCGAATCCGGTTGGTGGTAATGGGATGAGTGCAATTACGCAAATTAACGACTGACAACCGCCATTGCAGTGAGGAGAGTCGTTAATCCTATTGAGAGATGGGTGAAATCGTTACCTGGTTAAATTTTTGTTGAATTTTCAGGAAATAACATTTCATAATAAAAGTTTAAAATGTTTTTATTTCAATTTTTTTACAGATAGATTATATATTACATCGTACAGTCACATGATATTTTACATTCCAAAGAAAAGTAGTATTTTTTTTAGCATAACATTATAAAAATATAATTGGATCTTGCTTAAAAAGGTCCCTAGTAACTGCAACGGCAGTGTGAGCAAATGTTTTTTTAGGTATTTGGTTGGACTCATTTTTCAGATATTAGGTATTTTGTTGGACCCATTTTTCAGATTTCAGGTATTTGGTTGGACCCATTTTTCAGATTTTACGTATTTGGTACGATCCATTTTTCAGATTTAGGAAAACGAACCCTGATAAATGGTTCAAGTGAGTACTGAGTACATGATGAAACATTTAAACACATTTGTGACAGTGTAGTCTATGTTTTGATGTTGATCTCTGCCATTGGGAAAATTAAATACATAAAATGTTAAAATACAAATACTATTGACTAAATAATTGTAATAATTAATGCAGTGTGACTAACATTTAAGGTGACGGCTCTCATTATTTTGTAAATTAACTAATTTTCTTTGGTAGAGATACTATTGGTGACAAGGAAGAGAAAACGTAAGTAAATGATTTTTCTAATTTTTTGGGTAAGTAATAATTGGCGGCACTTCTGTTATTGAAAGGCATAATATATAAAAAAGAACTAAACACATAAATTTTTGATACCAAAATTCAAATTTCCTATATGTACTTTGTATTATAAAACCATCAAAATCAATAATATTACTGTAAATAAAAAATACAAGTATTTTAAATTAATTGGATGATGATTTTAGTCCTTCCTATGCAGGAGTGTTGCCAATCCTCCCTAACTAAGGAACCAATTATGAAATGAGAATTCTATGAAATGAGTAGTAATTCCCTATGCAAGACTTTTCTGCAGAAAGTTCTGATTACCATAAGTTAAATGATGACCAAACTACATATTTTCTGTGCATCCAAACAATTGTGCTTTCCAAACCAACAAACTGAATTCTAAATTTGAAAGGAGTTTCTGCTTTACGTTAATTATGTTCACAAAAATCATATTTTGTAGTTCTGAAGAGTTCAGTAAATGTACTTAAGACGTTAAGAATGCAAAATTCCAAACAGCAACAAAAAACTTTAACTCGTAGAAAATTTATTTTATTTGTTCTGCTTATTTTAAAGAACAAATTGAAGTTGATTGCGAAAAAATGTTGACACTTGTTTTGAACATTTTAAATCACTTAAGGCAAAATGCCAGATTCTTCTACTTAGTTTTAGCGTTATGTAATAATGATGCTACTCTCGGATGAATGATTCCGTAATGCCTCATTAATAAGGAGGCTTTTATTTTGTGCTATTAAAATAATTTGTTTTGGAAGTTATTCAAGTTTTTAAAAGCTCGTCTATACATTTATTAAAGTATGTTTTTAAAAAGTTGGATCGTTCTCTGGAAATATTTGAAACTGTACTATAATGAGTATGCTTTAGGTAACAAAAATGTGGAATGCATACAGGGTTGTCCAAAAGTAGCCTAACAGTTAGTTAGGTATACAGTTATTTATACAGAAACAGTTATTTTAATACAGGTTAAGCTTAGTTTGGATGAATTATCGTAGTACTATAGCAATAGGAGAATTATTAGCTATAGGCATCGTAATTAAGAACGAAAGTCAAAAGTGACAGCTTTATTTACATACATATATTTACATTCTTAATCCCGAAGGTGCTCAAATTGTCTACCTTCGACATCGATGCATTCCTGCCTGGTGCATAGCCTTGTCGGTAAGGTCTAATAAACCGAATATATATCGATACTAAATCAATTGAAGTCCACGAATTACTACTATTTGGCCAAGATACGCTGTATCACGACTTTATTTTAGCCAACCAACAAACCCAAGCACGACTATGTCAAATATCTCTTCTAAATAACCCAAAGTTCTTACCAATGGTACAACATTAACTGTTAGGCTACTTTTTGGGCCACCCTTTATAAGTTCTTTCCCGAGCCTCGATTGGTGAATCCATGTCACATAGCAGCAATAGGAGCACCGATCTTAGAAACAACAGGAATAAAAACAGGAAGGAACTAGTCACCTAAATCAGCCAATCGTTTTCAAAATTAAAATAAATAATAATATTTTACTTTAGTTGTGTATTCATGCTCGATGTTTCAGGAGCAAACATTCAAAACCTAATATCTCCAACTTTGATTTAAGCCACTTTTTTATATGCTTAGAGCTAAGTTAACTAAATCATCTATGTTGATGTATAAGTGCAAAAGTGACTATTTGTGTTTGAAAAATATATAGATAGAATTTAATTCTACTGTGCTCCACACTTACGTTAAAATCCCAAATTACGATAACAATAACACAATATCTACATTACAAACAACACTAAATTAATTTATTTTGTAAACAGTGATATTCACACTAAATTCATTTTCTACAAACAATCAGTAGACATGCAACTTAAATCTGATACAATAGCGAACACAATTCCGTTAATGAGTAAATATCAACTCCAAAATAAATTTTCACCCTTCCAAACAAAATTCCTTCAGCTCGGCTTCGTATTTCACTCAAATAATGAAAATCTATTCATGGACTCGAGCTCATTAAGCCTAACCCATTACGCCGCCATTTTGTTTTTGTTTGCTCCTGAACTTTGGCAGCCATCACTATAATCATTGTGATGGTGACCCGTGTTCCCAATAATATAAAAGACCACGGGTATTCCACAATGATTGATAAAATATTTTGTTCTTTTTTGGCCAATCTCTTTGTCTGAGGTCCTATCGGGGTTTGTCGATAAGTGATGCGGCATCACTGATTTCCAATTTTCCCTTTCTGTGTATAAGTAGAGGTTAGTGCTTTTATTTTCTGATAAAATAGACTTTTATTGTCCGTTATAGATTATTATATGTAATTTATTTCATGACATTGTTTGCATTCCATAGTATTGAATAGTATTTAATAGGTATTGTATTTTCAATTAAAGAAATAAAAGAAAAGAAGCATCAATATTTAACAATTATTTTTTTGTCAGGACCTATTTGAATTTAACGTACTCTTGTTCTTCAAGTATAAAATAATTTTAAAAAAAACTTTTGTTTTAAATTATATTATCGAAAGGCACTTATGACATTGGATGGGGGCTCTGTTAGAGCCAAGCACTGCGATTAGGGGTCTATTGTACCGTCCCCTAGAAATAAATCCCTGTCCCCTATAAGAAGAGCCCCGTTGCCGAAGCAAAATTCAGCAAGGATCTGATAGTAATATCCTGGAGTTCCCAGGACTCAAGCAAGTGTTGCCCTAGATGCTCGAATCTGCGCGCTTCGAAATTTTCGCGTTCGCAGAGAATGTGGTTGACCGTTTCGTCCTTGTCCTTACAGCCCCTGCAAGTGGGAACATTGAGGACCCTCAAAGGGGTAAGGTGCGTTTTAAGGGTGCAGTGGCCAGTAAGTAGACCTACGGCTCTGCGTATGCCGTTACGACTAAGCCCGAGAAGCTCTTTAAATCAAAAGGCACAGTATATTATGTTATTTTTTCATAATATCTAACTTACATATGATAGTTTTTGACAAAAATCCCATATTTCCGGTATATAATACTAAGGTCTTTATGATGAAACTTTTAAATACACGTTTGTTTATGATGCAGTGTATTATGACGGTAGTGTTCTGGAATACGGCTCTAGGAGTCTGACTACAATTCACGAGTAAATTGTGGTTTTAAACTGCAAGCTAGCGTGTGCTAGTGTCCTAGATTGTTTGAGTCATTGAGTCATTTGAGTCTGTATAAAACTTATGGATTACATTAAGTGAAATTTATAAATAAACCGTTAATTTGTGAAGTCAAAGTAGTTTTTTATGTGTGACTGTATTTTATTAAATAATAGAACAAGCTCTGTAGGAATCTTGCATTGATTCATGGTGTTTATAGATTATATAAGTTAAAAGCAAATATTTTTTTATAGTTTAAGTATATTCGAAAAAATTTGTATTTTTTTCATAATTCAGGTTAAACGTCGGCTTTGCACCAACGTGAAGTAATCATTTATTTGCGAATTTTTCAATGCATTTTTTTATACCTCCAGTTCTATTTTCAAGCGTAATTAGCTAGAAGTTTGGGAAACACGGAATAACGAGAGTAATCACTTACTAAATTAACAATATTTTATTTAAAAAAATAAGGAAACATATATCATATTTTGCATTAACAGTTTGAAATGTCATAATATTTTGAAATGCTGAACCTTCCCCTCTCAAGAAAAAGAAAGAAAAAAAAAAATCAATTCCTTTCCTAACACTTGTCTTAATGTATACCTTTCACTTTTTCCAAAAGCATTTTTTACGCTTCGAAAACACATTCTAAAAAACCAGTTAAAAAATTCTACTCTGCAAGAAAAAGAGCACGAAAGGAATAAAAAAAAAATTCCATTCACGTCCTCTTGCGATTCTGTCCTTCTATTACATTCTGAAAGAAACAGTTATAGGACAGACTTTAACCGTTTACGTTTCCACACTTTAGAAATGGAGTGCGGCTATGTAAACAAATAATACCGATTCCAGTTTATATTCGTGAGGAAATAAGCACGGGGGATAGAATAGCGTGGGGATGTTTGGCGAAAATAAAGTGAAACCGTCAAAAAGTCGCCAAATCTACTTGATAGGCCTAAAAAAGCCCTCACGTGATCTTTAGTGATGTAAGTGGGGTATATAAAGACTAGTAATATATTTAAACTTGTGATATATTGAAATAATCAGCTAACTGAATGAGATTTCTAAAATCGTAATTTAAATAATTGAGAATCCGTTATTTGGTATTTCGTGTTATTCCCTCGACCATTTTCTCCAAAGCCATTGTTATCACCAAACATGATATATAAGCATAATTTAAAATAAATATAGTAATTAATAAAAAAATATAATAATACAATAATTAATATAATTACACAAATAAAACGTGAATGAAAACGAAAACAAGTATTAAATAATTTATAATAATTACTAAAAATGAAAAAAAAAGTACAATGATATTATAAAAGTTAATATAACTAAAAATATGTAATAAGTAAACTTGTAATAATTAAAATAATTTGTGTAATATAACAATATAATATAATTAAATTTGAATGCTTTAATTGTTTCAACGATAAAACTTGCGCCAAACCTAATATCTAAGGAAAAAAAAATTGGCTGGCTCTGTCAGGTATATAATAATACACAAAGTACCCGTTATTTCAACTCAAATAATAAACATCTACTTAATTTTGCTTGATAGTACAAAATCTGATGTAATATTACGTTATATATTTACTTCCATACTTAATTGTTATTGATTCAATTTATTGTTCACACAATATGGCGTCAAAACAACAGCCAACTGTTTGTTTGGGTGTATAGTGGAATCAACCACGGCTTCACTATGATAACCGGTTTTTGAACTGGAAATTACTCGGTTTCATCTCTTCTTATTCTATCATTCCTGGAAATAAGACGCAAGCTCTTTTCAAGGGGTTTTTCCAAGGCATTTAGGAAAATGTATACTCGAAGATATTTATTTATTCGCGTTCCCCTTTCGAATATTTTTCTTCCTTTAAAATTCTTTTTTTTATGCAGATAGACGTTTTTCTTCCTTTCTCCCCGAACCTAAACTTTCTAAATGCTACTAGAGTTTGTTAAACAAGGTTCATGCATAAAAGATCCCAACTGGTGCAGTTTGTTCGGTGGCGAACATTATTGGGTTGGCGAGTTTTTTCTTTATAATTTTCTCTTTGCGGGTCTCTAAAGTACGGTCTCGTTATGAGAGGTGAACTTTAATAATGTTGTTAAGATTATATAAGGATCCCGAATGGAAAAATTCGGAATTTAAAAGAACCTCTCAAAAAATATTTTCTGAAGTTAAAAAAATGATTCAATAGTAACTAAAGTATTGTGTATAAAACTCGTACATTTCAGAGTGTTTGCTCTAAAAGGTTACTTAAATTTTAAAATTAATAAAATTGTGCACAATAATTATTAATTCTAAGAGTTTTTGTTAAGAGTTTTTTCAAATTTATTTACCGGGAAAACCTACGATTCTCCTAATAATAAATACCATGGGATATATTTTCACAAAAGCTTACGTCATCAACTCTACTTTATTTTTATTGAAAATTTTTCCCAATTAAATACAACATATAATACCAAAAACCAAACAAGTTTTGTTGTTGTTAGGTTTTCTTATTGTTTCTATTATGTTGGATTGCTACATATTTCATATGATTTGCAGCTTTAGCACAATCATTGACTTATTGCCTTTTTTTGTATTTTTTATTCATTTTCTTTTGGTTATCTTATGAATTTCTCAATTAAACATTCAGAACCACATGTGTTACCAATTATAACACTTTGATTGTGAAAATAACATTGCAATCTATTATAAGAAATCTTATTTTACTTTACTATTATTTGACTCATAATTATAGGAAATAGTACCTTTACATACATTATTTTTTAATCCTGTGATTTATAATTTATTAAGGGGTCACAGGAGTCTTAAAAATGTGCAAAGAAGATACTACAAACCATAGTTTGATCTTTCATGTCATTTTTTAACTACTTAATATATGAGTATAATTTTTTTATATGTAATTCTACAGGATTTATTTATTATAAAAAAAGTTTTAAAATTTATGAAACTTTAGCCAAAACAAAAATAAATGTTATTAAACATGAAGCTATTTGAACACTATGTGATTAGGCTTGCGCGGCAAATTGTGAGGTCAAAATTGAAGAAATGACCAAGAAAATGACTTTATATTGTACAAATATGTACAAACTAGGACTTATACCTAAATTCTCAGCTCAATTTTAATTAGAAATTATTTTAAGAACTTTTTTCTAAAAAAATTAATAAAATTTTTTAAAACTTTGATTTTAATTTTTTTAAAAATAATTTCTATTTAAAATTGAGCTGAGAATTTAGGTATAAGTCTTTGTTTGTACATATTTGTACAATATAAAGTCATTTTTTCAATTTTGACCTCACAATTTGCCGCGCAAGCCTAATCACAATGTGTTCAAATAGCTTCATATTTAATATCATTTATTTTAGTTATGGCTAAAGTTTCATAAATTTTAAAACTTGTTTTATAATAAATACATCTTGTAGAATTACATATAAAAAAATTATACTTATACATTGAGTAGTTCAAAAATGACATGAAAGATCAAACTATGTTTTGTAGTACCTTCTTTGCGCATTTTTAAGACTCCTATGACCCCTTAATATTAAGCCAGCGTTAATTTCAAGAATATTCCATAGACCCACCGGTTAAACAGTTTGGAGAACTCTATTTTGTATCATTACTTTTTTTAGAACGGAATATATGCTCACCATGAAATTCTCCATGGAAAGGCTGTGGTATGGAGAAATTACGCTGAGGTCTTCCATTAAAAGGAACATCTTTATCTCCGTAGCCTTGGGACAGACAGAAGTTTTACTTTTGGTTATGCAAAACAGATCCACACTGTAAAAAGCATGTATTAAAAGATAATATTTCTTTTGTTTCCAAGAGTCCAGAACTTAACTATAAAATTGCACCAAGATTTAACAAAATACGCGTTTAATAACCAAAGTGATTACATTTGTAACCATTGATACAGATTGCACATGTTGAAACAGATTTTTTCTTATTGATTCTTTCAAGGAAAAATTGACAAATCTTCATACATTTTGGCTATGGTACGCCGGAATACAGGTCGGGTTGACGGCAATGTTTGCTAACATACCCCTCCTCTGGCCCGTCCGTGGCCAAGTGGTTAAGGCTTTCGCCTCAGGATTCAGCCTTCTCAGGAATGCGGGGTTCGAATCTCACCTACTGCAGGTCATCCTATAAATCGGATATCTGTACTGGGAAAGAGTATAAAATCCAACTCGTGACGGATGGGCCCGAGTACACTGGAACAGACGTGCTCGTTAAATCTGTATAGTTTTAAGTCCCGACGGCGGCGGCGTCAGCGTACTATGCCGCTCGAAGTTCCGTTGGGTGACCGCTCAGGTGTTGACCTCGTCACTTAACCAGGGTTCTAAATTACGAGGCGTTATTGGCTATGTTAAAGCTCCTTATGGAGGCTAGAAATAGGCAGCCGGAAACGATTAAACTACACTACACCCCTCCTCAGCAATAGAGAAATTATCTACGAATGTATATATGTATTTATATATCATAAAGTATATGCACACGTGTACGAATATTTTATTTATTGTTTTGTGTTGGGATAATTCTGTCAACATATTATTTGCGTAGCGTTACAGATATTTTCTGGCAACTTGTCTCCCAAACTTTCTTTTGCAATACACATAAATTTTGTTTTTGTAATTTTTCCTAGTAGATTGAAAAATTCTCGCGAATTGTAATGAAGTTATTTGTGTTGAATTTAGAGCTGATGTTTTTGTTTAGTACATAAGCGATTCAAAACGTCTGAATAAAAGGTTTCACAAAGAAATGCCCCTGAGGTAGAATATGAATTTAAGCATGAAAGTTCAGTGTCAACTCTATATATTATCATAGCAATATTTCTTGGAAATACGTGATTCAAATATGAATATATGATGATAGTTTGAATTCTAGGTAATTTCATTGTTTGTTGGTAATCTAATAATTTAGGAAATTTGTTTTCATTTGTATTTTTTCAGAAATGCATCAAAATATTAATTCCCTTAAGCAAATATTTTTCGTGTAATATTTTATTTTTGTGCATAAGTTTAAACGCAAACACTACAACATATAATACAATGTTTAAAGTTTGTACAAGTATTGGCTTTATTTTCTAGTTAAATGAATTTATAAACATTTTTCAAATACATTGTTAAAATGATTGTAGTTATTTGCTGTCTATTGTTGAAATAAGGTGTGTAGATTTTTTACTGCTTTTTCAAAAAATAAGTTTTAATGTTATTTTCATTAACTGTCAAAATTGTCAATAAAAATTAAGTTGTATTTTATTGAATTTGTATTTCATTTTAGAAGTAAAAGTACACCAATAATCTAACAAAACTAAGCGAATCTATTGGGAAATATTCTATTATACATTTAGGTGAAATCATTTTATCATTATGTAAACCTAAATACTAAAAATTGTTAATCTGAACGTATGTATATAAAAAAATTCTCTAAATATAGTGGGGCTGGGGAGCCCAGTCGGTTAGGCACTCGCCTAGCATGCGAAAGGTCCCAGGTTCGGGTCCGGGCATCGCCAAAATAACTGCCGACCTATAAACGGCCCATGCAGCCCAAAATGTCCAACGAATAATACCCCGTGTAAGGGAGTGCACTTTAAAAAGCCTTCAAAGTCCTAACGCTGCGCACGATGTCACCCTTAACGGTTGCGTTGGGTACCTATTCAGGTGCCGGCTCGTCACTTGACTGTGGTTCTAAAGTACGACGCCCGTCGCCAATAGCCCTCGTGTAGTTCTAGTGCGACGATAATTCAAACCTAACTAAAATATAGTCTATTTTTCTAGTCTCATCTCAGTTGAAGTTTGTGTAATACAAATTTTCAAATCAAAATGTTACACAGAACTATACAGGGTGGTTATAAATAACGCTCGCTATTCACTCTGAATAGCGAGTGTTATTTTATAACCACCCTGTATTTGCTTTATCTTCTGATTAAATTAATTTATGAAAATTTTTCAAATACAAAGTTAAAATGTTTGTAGTTATTTGCAGTCTATTGTTGAAATAATGTGGGTGGATTTTTTTACTGTTTTCGATAAATAAATGTTAATTTAATTTTCATAAAATGTTAAAATTGTTTATAAAAATTAAATTGTTTTATTGAATTAGTATCAATTTGATTCGTATTTTATTAAGTAAAAGTTCGTCAATAATCTAACAAAACTAAACGAATCTGTTGGGAAATATTATAATATACTTTTAAGGGAAATAATTTTAATCATTATGTGGACATAAATACTAAATAATTGATAAATCGAACGTATGCATATAAAAAATTCACTAAAATATAGTATATTTTACTAGTTTCACCACTGATGAAATTCGAGTAATACAGATGTTCAAATAAAAATATTACACAAATCTATATTTATCTCAATCGCAACATCGACTCCTCCCAATCTTACATTGCGTGAGCAGTCATTAAAAGTACAGCCAACTGACAAGCCATCACAGTTCCATTGTCACCTTATCGAATAATACCAAGTTCCCGCCGTATTTTATTGAATTAGTATTTCATTTTCAATAATATAACGTCTATAATCTAATCGTTTAAACTTCGTCAATAATCTAACAAAACTAAAAACGAATCTGTTGGGAAATATTATAATATACTTTTAGATGAAATCATTCACATCATTATATGAATACAAACACTAAATAGTTGATAATCTAACCGCATATAAAAAATGCACTAAAATATAGTCTATTTTACTCTAGTCTCACCACTGATGAAATTCGAGTAATACAGATGTTCAAATAAAAATATTACACAAATCTATATTTATCTCAATCGTAACATCGACTCCTCCCAATCTTACATCGAGTGAGCAGTCATTAAAAGTACAGCCAACAGACAAGCCATCACAGTTCCATTGTCACCTAATCGAAGAATACCAAGTTCCCGCCTCGTGTTCTGTGTGTTCCCACCATTCCACCGTCACCTCCAGCTGGCCTGTATCTCATCTGGTGGTCACTGAAAGTTAATGGAACTCGTCCCGACGTGCTGAATCACAAATCAAAGAGTTAAGAAGGAGATGGAGATGCTGATGGTCGAAAGCCAATGCTAAAACTGGGTTTTCAAGTGAAGCCATGGATGGATTTATAGTAAGCCCAAATAAGTCAATTCACTTGCAGCATTTGCGAATTTAATGTTTAGTCATGTAAGCGTAAAATTTTAATCTTTGTTCTAAGGGTAACCTGATAGATTAATGATTAGCAAAAAATAAATTCTGGGATTTCGGTTGGTAAAACATATATTTTCAGGCTTGTATGCTTGGTCAGAGACCCGCTTATAAACATTCGTCAAGTAAGACAGACACAACACACACTATTCTGGGGTTTTATCTGACCATGCTTTTGTTTTTGGATTCTCTATTATTTGGCGGTATTTCACAGTGGAGTTTGTATAGGCTTATTACATCGACAGGGCGAGTTCTGATTATCTAATGTAAACTATATTTACAATGCCTTTTTTTTTTAACCTCTGAAGGGAAATACTTCCATCGTGTGTAAATTAAGATCTCGTACTACAGTCCGCAACTGAGCATTTTTAGCATGATCTAACAATGAGTTAGTGGTTTATTTGGGCTTACTAGGGTTGCTTGGCGACTTTTATTCTCGCCACTTTCACTGGCTTCACTTTATTTCTCGCCAAGCATTTCCATCTTCTTCTTGACTCTACGATCACAACCAGCTCGTCCTTTCCAGTCGCTTGGCAGGCGGCGATTGGACCGTCGAATGCAGCTGACCCTCTCAAGTTTCAGACGCCTGCCACGAAGTTGCCGTGAAGAAGGCTTTTCCCTCACAAGTTTCGTTTACTGAAGATGGGGTGTTTAATATTCAGGGTTGAGTAGCCGGGGGTTTGACTTTGAGATTGAAATTGCATCTGGTGATTTCTTGTTAGGAGTCCTATTATTTAATAGATAGTTTGGTATATCTGAGGAACCAAGAATATTGTATTTAAAAGAGAGAATGCGCAGCAAGTATTTTTTTCTTTAGATTTCAAGTTCTTATCTACAACGTTATAATTTTAGAACTAACGAGCACTATTTCAAAAACTGAAAAATTATTTTAATTTATGTAATTAAATGAATTGGTGAAGTGAACTTCTTAAAATGCCGCTTGAATTTATTATTCAAACATTTATAGTGTCGGCGGTAAACATTCTTAATGTGTCCTTCTTTTAAGTTTGGATTTAATAGTAGTTATAATTAGAATGAATATTCTACGGTACATTTTTTATATGCATATAAGTTACTTTTAAAACAGACAGTATATAGCCCATGCTGAAACATAATATGCATTAGTTTTCCAGACTTAATTAAAGTCAGCAATTTCTCAATGCATAAAATTTCTGATTGAGTATGACCAGCATGATACATCAGACCAGATTTTTAATTTTGTCGATATAAAATAAAGTAGCTTAAGATTTCACTTAATGAAAAAATTTACTTGGTTGACAGTTTTTATCAGCTTTTCTGTTTCTCAAACTTTATCTTTTTAAAAATTTATTTTCAGATGAAGATACATGAACAAAAATATTTTTGGCACAAACAGTATGTAAAAATTGACGCGTGTTTCTCAGGAGGGAGAGGTCCTCTTCATCAGAATAATTTTCTAATATGTCTGAAAACAAAATCACATGAGTAACTTAAGTCAAAATAGGCTGCGTGGGGATGAGTTTATGAGATACTCATCTAGCAAACTTTAATTTGACATAGTTCTTACTTGCATTAATTAGAATCTTTCGCATGGTAACCCAGTTCAATAGGTCCATGGTAAATGGTCTTCCAATATCGACAGGATACATTTTGGGACGTCCCGCCAAAGATATGGGCTTCCCGATTATGAAGTTAAGCTCCAACAGTGTAACGAGCATCCTCAAAATGTTCGTTTTACTGCGTCATTAGCTTCTGCCTTAATTATCGGATTAGTAATCATTAAGGTACTTTAACTTCAGCTCGAAAATTCCATTCGCCATTTTGATCGCGATCGAAGTATAGAGCGTAGGAATGAGATGGATAATGCTGCTTGTTCAAAAAACAATGATAAAACTGGTTTGTCTAAAGAAGCCATTGATTGCTTCAGAATAGGCCCGAAACAACGACTGAACAGATGTTTTGATGAGTGTTTTTGTACGAAATCTAGTATATAGGGTGATATTAGTTATTGGATATTTTTTAAAAGTAGATGGAGTTGTGACAGCTTTAGTTATTTGACAAATCAAGCATAGCAACATTATTACTATGGTGAAATACCGTTAAAAATCTTTTGGTTTCAAGGTTATCAAGAAAAAAAAATCATGAAAAGAAGAGCTCGCCAACTCGCTAAAAAATAAAATACCAAAAAAAAAAATCAATATTGCGTGCTTTTATAAAAGGAAATCAATATTAAGTTTTTCTAAGGCATCGAAGCTGGAATTCGACAAGCAACAGTGCATAATGCTTTTATATAATTTACATTTAACAAATGAAGACAAATGGTACAACTTTCGATCAATTAAGATCTAATACTGCAATTCAAAAATAATTAAATTTGGCTATTTTCCGACGGCTTCAGTTTTTTCCCGCCAAGCATAACCAAACTCCTCTTACCTTCAATACATCCAACAAAATATTATGGTCTGCAAGAGGTTACACGTCAACGATAGAAACGATTAAAATTTTTAGTCTTTATCATCGGAATCGTCTAGGGGTGATAAGGACCGTGACGTATTTTCGATCGCTGGGTTCGAGGATAACGATGTGTGTTAATGGATTTTGAGGTTTTTTGCACATACTTATGATGTATCACTGATAGGGATCAGTACTTTTAATTTAGATACTTATTTTCCAATGTTGAAATGATGAGTAGCGAGATAGATAACTAAAGTCAACAGAAAATCGTTTTAAGTGACTTACTTTACTGATAACTGTTTTTTAATGTCAGTTTTATCTCTGGAGCGTAAAGATCGTGGGCATTTACTACCTAAAAAAATGCAAAATGATTTTGATTGTCAACTAACTAGTAAAAGGATTAGATACTTAGTTTTGAATGAGGTAAAGTGAAGTGTTACAAAAAAAGAGCCTGTAAATTTTTTAATTATTTTGATAAATTTTGTTGAATTTCAGTTACAAAAAAGAAAAAGCTAGAATCCAAGCAATAGACCAAATTTCAACAAACTTTGAGAAAATAATGGATGTCCTTTGATCGATATTTCACTTTGAAAATATTTGCCTTATTTGGAACACTTACATCATACTGAATTTTGTAAAACTATTATTACATACTTTTTTTTTAATAATATTTAAGTCTAAAATATCTTACTTTCTGTATTGTATCTTTTTTGGGCATTGTTTTAAAGCAAGAAAGTTAAAAAAGAAATGAAAATTGCAATAAATGACCCTAGTATTGGAAATAAAAACTTTTGACAAGAGTTAAACAAATGAGTAAAATAATTGCTCTTAAGGCAAAAAACACTTATTTAGCTAACACAATGATATTTTATACATTGTTGTAAAAGTGATGTAAGTTATAATTTTTTAAATAAGTACTTTTAACAATAACCTTAAGAATGTGTTTGCAATTGTCTTGTTATCTTTATACTTCATGAGCTTTCAAATTTAAGAAAAAATTTTTGCCTTCAAAGTGTTAAAATTTTAACTTCATTTAGTGATTTCAACCCCTGATCATAAATTGCTTTCTTGGTCTATTACACTAATACGCTTGTTTAAACTCAGCAAAAAACAGCTATCCAAAGTTATCTAAACATCATAGACATAGTAAGTGCAACATGCTTGGCAAAATGATGCTTTTATTAGGGTGTGGTTTGAATTAGCGTCGCACTAGAGCTACACGAGGGCTATTGGCGACGGGCGTCGTATTTTAAAACCACAGTTAAGTGACGAGCCAACACCTGAATAGGCACCCACCGCAACCGTTAAGGGCGACATCGTACGCAGCGTTAGGACTTTGAAGGATACTTTAACGTGCACTCCCTTACACGGGGTATTATTCGTCGGACATTTTTGGCTGCACGGGCCGTTTATAGGTCGGCAGCTATTTTGGCGATGCCCGGACCCGAACCTGGAACCTTCCGCATGCTAAGCGAGTGCTTAACCAACTGGGCTACCCAGTCCCTGGCGCTTTTATAAGTTTCCTGACTATCCACGTTACAGGTTGTATTTAAGACTAGGTGAGCATCTGTGTTGCAGCTTATGTAAAATACGTGTTCTATTTTATAAGACTTTGCTTCGTAGCATCAATTTAAACCCATCTAAATTGCTCTTTAAAATACAATTATGCATACTAATTTGTAGTATATTGTCACACTTGTTTGATAATTAGTTTTGGCTTATGTTTGTACAGTTTATGTTTGTTTATTTGTATTGAAATTTACTATTTATTCCCATTTTCATACAAGCATAAAACTAATTGTAGCTAAACATAGGAAAGTTTGTCTAGTGAACAATGCCAAATGTTTTTAAGAAATGAAGCAAAACAATTGCCAGATAAAAAAGACACTACCCCAAATCTTCTCTTGTATCTATGTGGATCAGTTCCCAAAATAAACTAACAAAGCACAAGGACTAAAAAAACTGCCCCCTGCCCTCAAAAAACGATAAAATCCCTTGAAAGAAAAGATCCAGTAAAAGATCTAGACTAAGCTCTAGTAATCCCACAAAAACTTTGGCATCATCATCAAATCTATACGGGGAGAAGGGACAAGATGTAATTAAGGTTATTTATTTATTATCTTTTATTTTTGTTACATCTTATAACGTTTCAGTGTCCCATTCATTGATGTCTTTCATTTCCATTATTAGGAGATAAATGACAGCAGTTTGGATGCTTAGTGAGTTTAGAACTGGTCGATTATGATCATTCTGTCTGCCGTAAGTCTGTGTCGTCCAATATCAATAGGAAAGAAATAGATTTTGAACGAAAAATATTAAAAAAAAATTATTGTGCTATGCATGTATAAGAGTATATATTTCGTATTATGTATATATTTGTTGTATTTCCCGTACAAGGGTTATTGTATAGATTGGTTTAAAGAAAGCCTATATGTCATCAAATTCAAATAGAATAAAATATATTAGTTTTTTTCTATTAAGTTTAAGTAAAATGTTTTACATTTAAAATATGTTTTTATTTCAATAAGATATTTCATTTTGTATATTTTGTAAGTTCACTTATATATTATTGTCCTGACTACACTGCAAATTTTTTTTGTGAAATTAACTCCTTTAACTGCCAAGTTTTAATACAACAAATAAATGCGTTACAGAAAAGTCAAAAATGCTAAAAATATAAGCAAGTTAAATATAAGTTATATATAAAATAAAAAATACAATAAAACTAAATTATATCATAGAAGTTCTTTGAGATTGCTTTTTTTACGTTTATTATCAACCTCCAACTCAACATAAACGTCCTAAAATTCCCATATGAAAACCACTTTAGGATTCAATCTATGTTAGGCAATATGGACCGCTGGCTCGAAAGGCATTTTTACGCTGTTCAGCGACACATTATAAACCACTTCCGGTACTCCTTTAGTGACATCATTAATTCCCGGAAGTGGCCGGACAGTTTCCGCTCTTCTAATTGGTTGCCCAGTCGCCAACCAGAGCGAGTAATTCTACCCTGTTTTGGGCAACAATTCCTTCCCTTTTCCGGACTTCTACTTTGAAACTGGACTGCATAAATAAAATGTTTTATAACCTGTTTTCTGAACAATTTGTGTTGAAATATGGCAAACAATTAAGATTTTTATCTTGAAATAGTATAAAAGTTGATGGAAAGACCAGAAAATTAGAATAGTAGTTTTGTTTATTTGTCTGTATGCTACTTACCTGTAACTTGAACTGTTAAGTCTTTATCCCACAGCCCTAACCACGTAGACACATACTGACATACATGTTTTACGAAAATGATTTGTTAGTTTGAGAGTTAGTTGCATAGATTGACTCAAAAACTAAGAAGTCTTTCTCTAAAAGCTGTATGTGTGCACACCGAAAGTTAATGTGGAATGAGGTGTTTATAAGACTTTCAAACATTTTTAATCAATTCAGAATAAATTTAAAAAAAAAAATCGAAAAATGAAAAATAATTTTAAGAGTTGATTGGGAATGCTTCAAGTCTTAAATGGCAACAGTTCTACATAAACGAAAATAAGATTTCGATTTGTCAAAGCAGTTCGTTAAAGCATGTAGTAAGCGGAGCGTACCGGGTCATACCATTGCCACCAAGGTGGCGCAATCGGTAGGACGCTAGCCTTTGGAGCTGCTGGGGTCGAATCCGGGTCAGACATGGATGTTTGTGACCGTCAATAAATGTTGTTATTTGTCTAAGTGTTTGTGTTATCCTTTCTTTGCGTGTCCCTTGTGCTTGCAAAAACTCTTTTTGTGTCTGTTCCACTTGACGAAAGCTTATAAGCGGTTCTCTGAAAAAGCACACTAGCTGGAATATATGTACAGCTGGGGAAAAAAAACCGCTCCACCCCAAGTTTCTCAGCTGCTATTGGACAAGGAACTTTGTGAAAGGTGTCATTTTTCAGGAAATAGCGTAAGGAACTGGGAACTGGCAACAAAAATTGTATAAGGGGTCGTCTACATATTAAAATGTGTACCAACTTTGAAAATTCCAATGGCAACACCCATTTTTTTACATAAAAATATTCAGCACCTTCAAAATACCCCATGTGTAAAAAAGAATTATTTACTTTGCATTATTTGCTAAGCTATAAGCATTTAAAGTTGAACGCCCATAATGTTAAAAAAGTTTCATAAACTTTTATTCATATCTCCACAAATAAAAGGAATTAAAGAAAGTTTTTTTTTTCATTATATACTTCTTAATCTTCCAAAAACAAATCACATAAGTTTTTTCATCAATTTTTCAGTTTTAATAATTTTTTATTTAAATTTAAATAATAAAAAATAAAACATGAATAGCAACCCCAATTTTTTTTTACATAAATCGATAAAGTAGATCAAGTAGAACCAAAATCCCAAATTTTTTAATTCAAAAACAATTATTTGCCGAGTTATTGTAAAAAAACTGAAAAAGACGAATTTTAGGGATCGTGTAAAAAATTACTTGGCGAATTCGATCCTAACTTGCATTATCGTTTGGTGATTGAAAAGCATTTGTTGATAAATGTTTATTCAAATTATTGATGTCTGAAAAAAATCTAAAAATCTTTTCTTATTTCTAGTGCATGCAATGTATTTTGTTTGTCGAATTAACTTTAAATTATATCGATTACTATGTTTTTAAATATATGTTATTTCCAATACAATTTCAAGAAGTGAGTATCAAAAATAAATATGCTAAAATATAATTGGAATTCGGTTTTCATTACATTTTATTGTTACCACATTGCTTATTTAAAATTATTAGTGCCCACTTTCCTTGATTATAAATCATTGCCCAATCATTCTGAATAATTTTATTTTGCTTTCCTTAAATATCGTGTTAAGGTTGTAACCCTCGTTTTGAAATACGAGATTTTTATATTACCGATAAAGAGGGCCAGAGAGGAATTACCGATAAAGGCGACAAATTTTTAACAAACTTTTTGCAGCAATATTAATGAAACAAAAATTTGCATAAAAAATGTGAAACATTAATGCAATAATCATGTTAGTCAATGCGATTATAACTAATCGCATTTGAAAATCTGTTCGTTATAAATAACCGTATATGCGCCGTAGATTAAAATTAAAACTTTTTATCTTCTAGTCTTTATTTTATTTCTGAATTTATAATTTCAAAATAAAAAAAAAAAACATTAAAAAAATCCCAATATTAGTGAAGAATGTTAAATTCTAGCATCCGTTGGCGAGATTATGTTAACCCAGTTAGTTTGTAGTTTTGAAAAGACGCAACCCAAATATTACTGTTTTCACTTTAGAGATTTCCCCCTAAACGAGTTCAAAATTAATGCTCTAATATCTCAGCAAATAATGCAAACTAGATAATACTTTTTTATACATGGGGTATTTTGAAGGTGCTGAACATTTTTATGTAAAAAAAATTGGGTGTTGCCATTGGAATTTTCAAAGTTGGTACTCATTTTAATATGTAGACGACCCCTTATGCAATTTTTGTTGCCAGATCTAAATTCCTTACGCTATTTCCTGAAAAATGACACCTTTCATAAAGTTCCTTGACCAATAGCAGCTGAGAAACGAGGGGTGGAGCGTTTTTTTCCCCCAGCTGTACCATACCATTAATTACCAAAACAACCAAAAAATTAGAGAACTGAAAGCAGGAATGATTTTATGTCATGGAAGTGTTTCCTTTATATTAAAAAAAAAACAATTTTATAAAACACATATTGCACATAAATAATTTTTTTAAATATAAAATATCAGTAAATAACTAAATTCAAAAATTTATTAAAAAAATTTAGTAAAATCACATCTCGAAAATGGTGTAAAACTTATTTTTATTTTAATAAAGTTCCTTAAACTATCATGAACATTTATATTATTTAATGGACGGCTTTTAATGCAAATAATGGCTATTCATCATTTTTGTAATATGCATTTAAAACATAAACATGTCAAGATAAATTCGATCTAAACGTAAACAAATATTTTCTTTCTGAGTAAAGTCATAGTACTCACTTTCTTCAGTTAACATAGATAATGAAATATGACTTACTGCTGGAATTTGCATTAAGTCCTTACTTTTACGTTATCTCTACTTTCAAATAAGCCCAAGCAGGGAAAAACATTTAAATAATAGGTATGGACTTTCGTAACATAAAGTATAAATTGCTTTTAAAAGATTTGTGTACCGAATAACAAAAATTTCTAAACAATACGAGTTAAAGCGAAAGATAAACATACATCCATGCAAACGAATTCTTTTCCACTATAAAAGTTGGGGCTAAATCAGTTTAGAAATTGTAAATTCTTAAAGGAATATTTTCTAAAACAATACTGAAAAATATATGTGTTCATGGTATGAAGCAAATACTTTAAACTATGCATTTTCAAAGAATAAGTTTCTGAGAATTGAGTTAAGATTTAATTAAGTTCAGAACTTTCAAGCAATGTTTTCTTAAAATAGTGAATATATTTTCGGTGTTTTATATTTGTTTAAGCGCATTTGAATGTATAACAAAAAACTTTATTTAAAATCGAGTTATATATTATAAGATAATATATTGTCTTCGATAAAACTACATATTTTTATGTGGTCACATTTTTTCAACTGTTGTAAGCTACTTTGAAATTCAAAGATGAAAGTACTGTTTTTAAAGTACTGTTAAACCATATTTACAAAGCAATTTTTGAATACATGAGACACAATTAACCATTTTTAGGTTTTAAATTGGTGTCGATTGCTAAAGGTTATGGTTTTTCAAAATTCCCAACGATAAAGTTTTTTAAATACATTTTTAATAAGTTTTTTGCTTTATAAGAGCTTTTCTTGATCATACCTTAAAAAAATAACTGTTAAAAATAATAGTTTTTCACTTCCAACTTTTAGTACTACTTAAAAAATTACCTGCGATTTTTTAAATAAATAATTAAGTGCATTAATTTCCCGAATAAGTTAATTAGTAATTAATGGGACACTAAAATTTCATGTGAGCAATTAGTTCCCGAATAATTTATAAGGATTAGTTATTTCCTAACTTTTTTCTTCTTTTAGACAGCTTAAAATGATACATGACATAGTTTTAACACCGTCTTCTGCAACAACAGTGAAGTCATTTTATATTTTCCGATTTTTTTAAAAAGTAATTTCGTTTTCAATTTCTTAACGAAGGCTCCGATTCGACAGAAAATATTGTCGAAAAATATAGCTTAAGGAGCAATCAAGGTTAATTGGTTTAAGGATCGCTAATTCAACCCAATTATAAAGTGATGATGTAAGGGTCTGACGAATTAATCCAAGGCCTTTTAAGTACTTTAACTATTAAGTACGTGACGTGTATGGTGAAATTTCACATTATTAGCCAGTAAGAATTTCGAGGTTAGTTAAAAGCTGATTGAAATTTTTGGTTGATTGACATCGTTACTTTTGCATTTTAAAAGACTGATTGAATTGTGTTTGTTAATAACTAATGATTCATTTTTTTATTAAAAAAATATCTATATCGACATATTTGATAGTGACTGATGAAATAGTAAATGTATATTTTCTTGAAATTACCAGATTCGTTGAATTTTTAAAATTTGATTTAATTAAAGCAATTTACGTGTTTGTTTTCAGATAAAAATAAAATGTGTCTCTTTATAAAGATTGTTATGGTTAATTTATTTTTGAAATCATAATAATCATTTTTCATAGCAATCGTTTTCATAAATATATTCAATGTTTTACGTAATATCCTTTTAAGTAAAGTAAATAACTGTGTGTATATAAATAAATATTGAACCTTTGTTGGAGGATTAACACTAACTTTTTAAGATATTTTTTGGGGTTTAAAAAACTAACTTGCATAATCAATTTAATAGTAGGAACTCCCCCCCCCCCCAAAACCATACTTTATTACGGCAAATTTTGCTTGGGGGGAAAAATAGTTATTTTTTTATATTTATGTTTGTTTTCTGCAGTTCATTCTAAAGTAAAGTATCAATCTAAAATAATGCAATGAGACAAAGCTTAATAACAAAAAAGTCAAAGCTTATTATAGAATAAGACATTTTACACTCTTAATTACGTAACTCGACGCTTAAAATAACAAAGAATTAAACAAAACACAATGTCTTTATTTTATAATGTTCTTTTTTAAGTGTACACATAAGGATTATTCTTTAAAAGATTTCTCTTTTTTGAAGTAATGTACTGATATTTTAATTACACGGCTAACATTTTATGCAAAATTTTATTATTTATTTTATGTTTTTCATGTGACGCAGAATATTTTAAAATTTACCGGAGTTACGTAAAATAATATTTTATAAAAGTTTTAGAAATTGTAAAATCTATTTTTTCCTTCTGTGGAATATATGTAATATAAAATATATTTTCATTCAAGATGTATTTCGTATTTTGTGGAAATTTAATTTGAAAAAGTGAATTTATTCAAAAAGTTTTGATCGAAATACATATTTCGGTATTTTAATTTATATAGGGTTATTAGCTAAAAGAAAATATATTTTAAAATTTCAGGATTGAAAAATATAATACAATTAAAAATAGATTTTTTTAAATAAAAAATTTAGTTAATTAGAGGGGTTTTTAATTGCAAAAAATATATTTAAACACTTATAAGCTGGGAAGACATTAATCTACTTGAGACAAAAAAAATCAATAAAAAATATGGTAAAATAACATCAGAGAATTATTTTTTGAGAAAAGATCATTATTCAATTACAAATAGAATCAAAATTTTCTCCCTTACGCTAACTTAAAAAACGTTAAATGCACGAATGCTGCAAGCAAATTAACACTTCTCGTGGATGTAGTTATTGTGAGTAGAATAAAAAATAAAAACCACAGAAACGTCTTATCTTAGTCAGAAGAGTTAAAACTGACGAAAAAGGAATTATGCCTTGAAAACGTTCACAAATGATAACACAAACTCTAAAATTGCCCCCCCCAAAAAAAAAAAAATAAAGCTTTGAAAGACATTGTACGCTAAGGCTGTCGTAACGTGCAGAGTAACTTCGGCAACATCGGTTTGTAGCACGTATGTCCCAGCTAACTCGGAAATGGATTATTTGAACGATTCGGACCGTGGTTTGCTTATGGACAGAAGGCAAGGATTGACATGGCTGTGAGATCAATGTAGGCGTGGCGTTGAAAAATGAGTTAATTTTTTAAAAAGCAAAACATCCACTCTAAACGTTAGACGCGAGAATTGAACAAAGGGAGTTGAAACCCAAACCAAATCCTGGGAAATTGTAGTACCAAACCACAAACCAAAGTTAAGAAGATCAACTTAACCCTGGGACTAAATGTTTTCTTAGATGTCAAAAAACTGGTTTATACTGGTTATATATTAACATTTTGGTATTCTTTTTTTTATCAAGATCGTAATTGAATAAGAATAACCACCGATATTTATTTCCAACTTTAATACGTAAAATAAAGCTTTTTATGTGTTAGTATGATAAATATGCAAAAAAATGTAAGAAAAGCAGGGAACAAATCCATGCCCATAAAGTCAATTTTAGATTGGTAGCTTCACTCAAAAAGTTCTGTGTTTATGTGTCAAATTAAAAAAACACAGTTGAAATTGAAAAATGTTGACTCTAATTCCTATTCTAATAGAAACATAAACATATGTTTAAAGTGCATAAAATATTCCATTAAAAAAAACTAACACAAAGTACAAAATAACCATTTCGCTATACTTATTCCAACAATTTTGACGCATGAATTTCTTGCATGAATTTTCATGCTTTTAAGTAATTCTTTCGCTACGATAAGTTGGTAATGCGCTGAAAACAACAACAAAAAATACAAAAAAAATACGAGAAAATCTTACATGAATGATTCAAAATAGCTCAAACAACGACGAAAAAAGCGCGACAAAAAAAAGCCAAATTCACCAGGTGCGACCTTTTTTGTTAAAAAAAGATAAAAACATTTCGATGTGTAAGTTTAACAAGGTTTTAACTAATAAACGAATGTATTCGATAGAACTAATTTTTTTAAAATAAAAATTGTATTTACTCCTTAAAGTTATAGTTACTCTGGGTAGTTAAATAATGTTATTTACAAATTCCAACCAAAATAATCATGCTAGTTTTTTGGAAATTTTATACCCACTAAAAATATCCAGACGCACACAAAAGATAAATATGAAAAACAAATTTAGATTACGAAACTCAGTCCCACATTTATTGAAAATCCAAAAAAAAGGAACATTTTGTTAGTGCGTGGAATTTCAAAACTAGATTAAGATTTGTGTTTAAAACAAAAGTTTTGAAACCACACAATTTCCTTCAACTAATTCACGAAGATTGGCTTGAAAGTTTATAAAAAGAGCTTTCTGTTTATCTAAATAAACAAAGTATAAGACATATGCAAACCATAGTCCTAAACTATTTTTATATGAAAAATTAAGTTACAAGAAAGACGATTAACAAAACAACAACAACAAAAGTCAAGAAGTTAAAGTTAACGAATTTTTCAGGAAATGAAAGAGTTCACGATTAGTCGTTGTTAATAGGTTAACAGAAAAAAACTGTGATATTCCAGCTGCAGACTGTACCGCAAGAAAGGGATGACAGAACACCTTTTAAAATTATCATTAAAAATCTAAATCAAACTTATTTAATGCTAGCAGTATGGTCCCGCCTTACTGGGAACCCGTTAACTTCGCATTGCTTCCTTTTAGAGGCATGCTTACTTGTGAAAATACACTCAAAATCAAAACAAAATTAAATTCGTGTTGGCGCATGAGCACTTAAATAAGCAAACACTAATAGAGGATGAAGCAGCCTTAGGGCGAGCGCAAATCTCAACCAAACTCAATCAATGAAACTAATAGAGGATGGCGTCAAGCCCCCGTTTCGGCCCGGTCCATGTATTTTCAAGCCCTGTTAAGGCCTTTTCACACGGTATCCCTTGTGCACGGAACTGCTCGGACAGGGTTGTCCACCTGCAAAGATTCTGACTTCACACGTTCCTGGAGGGGTTGTTGTGAATGATATTTATCGCTAGTCTTGGCACATTTTTTTAATTTTTCAATATTTTTACAAATTTCTATCACGTGTAGGAATTGGTTGGTTGGTATACATATATTTTCAGGCTTGTGTGCTTGGTCAGAGACCCGCTTATAATCCATCATGTAAGACAGACACAACACACACATGCAGACATACGTGACAGATGCTTCTATCTATTGCGCGCCATTTCCACAATTTATACAAGTTCCTGAAGGGGAGGGAAATAGTCTCCAGGGACCTGTACCCGTGGGAAAATGTGCAATGACCACTCACAGGACTCTCGGTCCCAACAGATTTAATGAGCACGAACTCCGCATATTTGGTGGATCTTCAGTGGTACCGAGACTCGATCGCGAGACCTTACGATAACGAGATCGGGATCTTGACCACAAGGCTCCCCACAAGCCGATTTAACGAGGAGTACTAACTACGAAAATCAACATTGGCGAGCATAAAGTAGATTTTTCTCCATTTGGCAAACTCGATTTTGCCAACAAGACGTCAGAGCTATACTTGATGCTGATTGGCTACCTATATCTCTCCGCCAAACCTGTTTACCGATTTTCGTGTCTCCACGAAAAAATTCAATGAACAGTCCTCTACAGCGGTTCTCCATGTTATTCCTATGGAAGTTCCGTGATCGAGGTGCTCCGTGTGAAAAGGCCCTTATGGTCCCGCAATCCCACGTGGATGACGTTTTTTTAAAACTAATTATATTAATTAAAAAAATCACAATCAAATATGAAAAAACTAAGCCTGAGGTGCACACGTAGGTATTAAAAGGAATCTATATTCAAAAATTTCGAATTTGTTAGAACAGTTTAAGTAGGTCTTTTGCGTTCCACAGACATACACACAGACAGACTCTTTCTTTTATTATTTTAGATCACTAACAATCTTACCAAACCATCTGAACGATTTTCTATCCCGGAAAAATTCGTAAATTCCATTATTTCCCTTTCATGTATTTTTTCCACTTATACACATTTGCTTCATAATCTAATGGCTCGGGACAAAACTGACATTTTTTAGAAGTGAAAATCCGTGTGTTTCTGGGGCTGAGCGTCTTTTGATGAGGTCTAAAAAGTCGCCGGGCGGGAAAAGATGGATGGAAAACAGGGCTGTCACTCTTGTTTGCAGCCCCCAGTCGATAATCTAATAGAGATGGGGACTGAGGTGCTGGTTTGGGGCATCAGTTATTTGCTGTTTCTGTTGTATTTGAGTTAATTTGGTTGCCCATTAACCCTTTCAATCCCAGTGATCATCACTTTCAATACTTTTTTCAAAATGTTTATGTCCCGTTATGACATCCAAACACACATCTTTCGATTCCTCATACTTTGTTCCATTAGACAATATTTTACATTAATCTCAATAGAAGTCAGAAATACTATTTTTTTTTATTCATAAAATAGCCAACAAGCGTTTCATCTGATTTTTGATAAGTTCACTTCAGTTCCACATATTTAAAACACAATTTAAACTATTTCGGTTAAAATAATTACTAATTTTTTTTAATAATATGGTCGGATACCTTAAAATACACAACTCTAAGTGTTTTTAGGTAATATATATATATTTTTTATTTTGTTGTTTTCCACAGTTAAAAAATTTTGGCATTATTTCAAAAACTATATAAAAAATAAAAATGATTTTTTTTCTTATGGAACTCGTATATTTGACCTAAAATAAGCTTATTTTGTGAATATCAGAAGTTTCTGCAGTGTAGTTAATTTTTGGGACTGAAAGAGTTAAAAACGACTTTGTGAATTTGTTTTCAAATAAGAACGTCAATTGAAAGCTTAATAACTACTGTATTTTTTAAAGTTGCGCTAAAATAAAATGAGATTTTACGGAATTTTGAGTAATCTTACCATGACTTGTTTTCGATAAGTATTTATGTCCTTACACTCATGTGGTAATTTGCCTACATATGCTCGTAAAAATGAGAGGAAACAGTTACCAAATCGAGCACTTTTCAAAACGTTAAGCAACATTAATATTTCAAATAAAATCATTTTTTTGTATCAATCTAAAAATCACACATACATAAAATTATCAGTACAAAAATACAAATTGTGAATAATCAAAATTCAAGCAACAACTAAATAAAAAAACTTTTGATTTCTGTATATACTTCGTTAGTTCTTTAATTAATTCTTTTTCGGCAGTAATAATTTTCAATTTACGTTTTTTGCTTAATTTTAAACCAAAATAGACAAATTATTTAGAGATTCTATATTCCACGCAAAAGGATATAACCTATGTTAACTTTTGCATCACTCAATTTACACTTAACAACAACGGTTTTATAACGGTTCAATAAAAATATTTATTAACTTTCGAAAGACATGCAATCAAAACCAATGCGAATGATTGCTTTTATCTTATAAAATGCAGCTTTTTAAAATTTTAAATATTAAATTTTAGTTGCGTTATTTGAACGTTAAGATATGATAATTGCTAAGAATAAAAACCTTCCTTAAAATATTCAGAAATTAGGAAATAGGTAATTGTCCCGACCATAAAATAAATATATTAGTATTAAAATTAACTTAAATTCACCAATGAAAATATCAGTGGTTGGAGTGGTCAGAAGTACCATGTCAATAAGACAGAAACTTACTGAACAAATTTTACTTACTTTAATAGACCAACCAAAACACCAATAAGATTAACTAACTTAAAAAAATTAAATATATAAAAAAATATAAAGAAATGAATACATATTATATTGTTTATACACATTATTTTTTTGTATAATCTTCATGGATAAAAAATAGGCACTTTTATAACAGTTTTCTTTCAAAATTACCCGATCGTTAAGGGGTTAAAGAGCGTGATGACTTTTCCTTAACACCCATACTAGGATGCCGTCAAGAGCAAGAGAAATTCCTTTAGCAGGCAATCACCCAGTTCCCAGGTGTAAAAATAAGAGCGGTGGTTTGGCAAAAAATGGGTTGTGGAATTAGTTAACTATTAGAATTTCAAATGAAGGGTGCTTGGAAGCATGTGGCGAGGATTTATTTCAGAGGATAGGTAAATAAGGTGGGCTTTGGCTTTTGAGGTTTTCCGTTCAATTGTTACAGCTTATCAATATTCAAGGTTTCTGAAAAATAAAAGGTTTACCTTTTAGTGAGAAATACTTTGTATACTTGTACTATTGGTAATGAATGATCTTTTAAAATATATTGCTGATTTTTTTCGATAGACTAATCAATGGATTATTTCTATTATGTCTATGGCATTTTGATAAAAACATTTATTAATAAAAAAAGCTGTTTGGTTTAAATTAAAAGTTTTAAAACTAACAGTTTTGTCAATTTTAAAGTAACCTTTTCTTCATAAATATTTCACATTTTAAAAAGTTAGATTAATTGAATAATCTAAGCCCTGATGTAAGTAATACTACCAAACTTAAATCAGGCATTAACTATTTTTAAAAATATACTATAAATATTTTTTAAAAAATCCAAAAGTACCATTTTATATCATAAGTTATCGTGTTAAAACATGATTTAGTTTTCATTGCTCTTTGTCGTTTCCATTTTTTTATAATTTTCCCTTATCTTACTCAATTAATGAAGATGTTGTCAGAGAAGATAAAATGCAATCAATAAAAGTTTTACATTTACCTCGTCAGCTGATAAAGTGAAGTAGAGCTTTTTTAAAATAAAAAATTAAAATTATATATTTAATTTGAAAATAATTTAATTTGTCCAAAATTAAATATTTGGTATTATGCTACAAGCAGTTATACATGCGATAATACTTTTATAAAATCATAATACAAGTGTATAATAATATAAAAGAATATTTAATTATAAACAAAAACTTATAAATGATTGATGAAAATACCTTCTAAGAAAATTAGAGCAGTAGACAGTTGTTCAGACGATTTCCAGCTCTTCCGGTATATGTGAAAAGTTCCAGGTTAAGACTCGGTGGGGACTGTCTACTCTTCTTATATAAGTTGTTTCCACTACTAGCATTCCAAATCTAATTATCTATCCATTACGGTATACGTGTACATTCGGAAGTATGTTCGTCTCCTATACTCATTGAACCATAATAAGACCATGTTGTAGTTTGAACATTGATATCTGAGTAATGGTTTGCTGGTGTTATCGTGTTATATGTTGGCAAATTATTTAAAAAAATCTTAACTTAAATTCACAGTAAATGTGTATTTGATCGTATAGAATATAATAATTAAGTGTGCTAAAAGTTTCTAGTATTCTGTCTACTAACAAAGAATGAATACCACATTTGAACGTCTCTGCGAATGCGTCTGTATTTAATGTGTGTTAACTTTATTATGATTTAAATTTAAAGGTATATCGTATTTAAGTTTAAGCAATTGTTAATTTATATTTCAGAATAAAAAAATATAAATATTTTATTTATCATTGTTTAAATTATATGAGTTTAAAAATTACTATTTGGAATTTATGGATTGCAAAAAACCTTTGGTATATGCTTTTATAAACGATAGCATAAATTTCTTAAATGTTACCAATGGTTTGTTTCTACGTAGTGCACAAAAACAATTTAAATAACACATATGCTATACTTTAGACACAGAATAACACAAAGTGATACTATTGTTATGCTTAAACGTCCATTTTATTTTTCAAACCCATATATTAGAAAACCGTCTTGCTTATACAAAATAAAATATTTGGCTCGTACCCAAAATGAATCCATAAAAAGAGTTGGTATACCGGACATTAATAATGACAGTAGACATAAGGCAGATCACGTATAACAAACATACATTATATCATGGAGAATGGAGGAGACGCAGACTTTACCTGACCTACTTAAATGACTTATAAAAAACCTATTTGGTGAGACTTCGGATTATTTATGGAAATATCAGCTTTTCCTAGTTTGCATTATTAGTATTGTACATTTAAAACTGTTATGTATATTTGGTCTATTACTTACTAATAAAGGGAAAAGTAATTATTTTCTATACAAATTTCTAACAAGCTTTTACAATATTTAAGACATTTGCATCGGAAATAGAATTTTTTCAAGGTGTTATAACAATTGCTAGCTTTTGGCAACCACTACTCCTTACTATTAGTATAATCAAAGTGTATAATAACACATTTACGCAATTGACGCATTGAGAATGTTTTGCACTTCGCTTCTTCCATTTTAATATCCTTCTAATTTATCATCACAGTGTGATGGTAAAAGTGCTATCATTACTCTATTCTGCGAATTTATATATGTAAATTTTATTATGTAGTACCAGCGAAAACTTTCGCTGTAATGGCAATTATTGGATGATACCCATTTTTTTTTCGTTTAAACGCTATTGGAGTAGGTTGTTTACAAAACTCTTTACGTCATAAAAAAATCAGTTTATTGTAAAGCAATTTTTGCAGCACAAGGTGATGTAAAAAGAAAGCGCAAATTATTACAGTGCTTGAAGTGGTTTACATAATTAACCCTTTCAGTTCCAGTGATGCCATTTGGCAACATCATTTTTCTGATTATAATTAAAAAAAATTAATTGGGCTGAAATCTATTGGGAATAATAAGAAATATTCTGTAATAGAAAAAAGTTTGAAGAATCCAATGATGTGCTTTTTGATATCATAATATGGCGATTAAAAGAAAATTCTAAAATGATAATGCCACATTGTCATTGGGACTGAAAAGGTTAAAAGCGTTTATTTAACTCAATTGTTTCCTATTACATTATTTATCAGAACTAATTTCATTAAATTATAAGATAATTACATTTTCGAGGCAAGATAATTACAATTATGTCGCATTTTGATACATAATCCAACATGCCGGCTCCATTCCTTAAAGCTTGCTTCACCTCTACTAAACTACCCAAGTAGGAAAACAACATTGCCGTTAGCTTTGCAAAAACTCCTGATGACATGTTTCTCTTTATAACCCCACTTAAGCAAAATCCCATCAAACCATTTATATCAAAAAAGAACTCCCTCTCCACCACTAAGCCATCAAAACGCATCCAAACAAAACACTCAAAAGTCCGTCCGTCCTTATCACCAGACAGCACCTGTTCTGGCATTCTAATCACTCTGAAAACACGGCAATATCTCAAGACCCTACCCTCTTAATAAAGATTAATTGCATCAAGGTTAAAAGTGTGCTTTCCCCCAACCAACGCTACAAATGCAGTGCCAGTGATTAATTAAAAGCGAGGACCTATCCAAACGCAACTTGGTTGAGATTTTTGGGAAAATTCTTCCGGCAGCGGTAATCTGTCAGGTTTGCGCAGCGAGGGGTCAGTACTAGAGTACTAGAGGGGATAGGAATGCTACGCAAATGCGGCAAGCTCGGTCTCCAGAGCAATTTAATGATTGCAGTTCTGGAAATGTAGGAGATAATTTTCTGTCTAGCTATTTTAATTATTGTAATAGACCGAAATGAGAGAATGGTTGAGGGGCAGCGGACTAGGTTGTCTGAAAGTTAGGAGTTATTGTTGTAATTGAGTTCGCTCCGGCATTTATCTAATTCAGTGAATTTTGTAAATGATACGCATGGATATTATGTTTTAAAGTGGTTTAACATTATTAAGGTGCATTAAATTATCTAGAAAAATCATTAATTTTATTACAGTTTTAATTAAAAAAATTAGGAAGTAAATATCTAGCAATTCTCCATTAAAGTTTGCAAACATTCATAGTCTTTTCAAAATTGTATAATGTATATAGTATTCTACGTTTGCATCATTAAAATTGGAAATATTGCATTAAAATTCACTACAGTCTGATTTATTAAAGGAAAGACTTTCTTAACCTAATTAAAATTGTAAATAAGACTAAAAAATAAATTTTACAATCCAAGTGCTGCTTTTATTAGTAAATATTATTTATTAAAAAATAATATTTTAAATTAAATATAGTAAACTTCTGATTATACGAGGTTGGATTATCTGCGGGCCACAGTCCCCCTAGTTTTCTCCCAGAATTTCTCTGCATTTTGTTAAATTATAATTATAACTGAGAAATGAAATTTATGTTGTTCGAAGCGTGTTGGAAGAATGTATTAGAAGAACAACGAAAATTATAACTGAGAAATGAAATTTATGTTGTTCGAAGCGTGTTGGAAGAATGCATTAGAAGAACAACGAAATCCTTTCAAAAAAGACGAACACATTCAAAGAACGACGAAACATTTACAGAACGAAGAATATATCAAAACAAGAACAACTATAGGAAACTTGGTGTGTAACAAAATGTGTTCGGCCAGGTGCACATCACGTGCAGATTTTTTTTTGTCAAAAAGCGTCAATTGTAAAATAAATAATACGCTATTTCAATTGAACTGCTTTGAGTGATTTAGGGGGATAATTTCCTTACTTTGGTGAATTATCTGCGAATTCGCTTATCCGCGGATAATCGGGAGTTAAGTGTATAAAACTTAACTTCGTTTTCCATGAAGGTATAAAGGAACAAGCAAACTTCATTTTCTATGAGGGTATAACAGAGCAAACTACGACAACTTTTAATCCCTCAAACCAGGTAATTGATTTTCTTTGTGACTTTGTGTCAACAGACGACGTTAAAGTTTCTTTACCCAACTATCAACTTGATCTGCCAACATAGAATTCAATCCAGGACATAAAAAGATATTCACTTTAACAAGCTTTCTCAGCAAATGTTTTGTATTGCAAGATTCGAGAAATGGGTCTAACAAGGTTAAGTTATCAGACACGGATGTTTTAGTTGACTTTTCATTCTCAACAAGTCCATTTAATTTTGTGTATTGTAACCTCGTTTAAACGAAGTTTTATTTATTTATTCTTTGGATTTATTTCTGTTTATTTATTTGTACTTTAGTAGAATAAAATGTTCGATTTAGTTTAATAAGAGTATTTCCCTAGAGACACATCATAAGTAACTTAACCCTCAGCATACTGTATCAAACAAATAACATTATCCATTTTGTTCTATTAAAGTAGAGCTCCATCTAGACAAATTTGTGCTTTTTTCATCTATTACATTACATTTTGAAGTTTTAGTTACCTCATAGGTGATAAGTATAATCCTCATAGGTTACAGTAGTAAAAGTGTATTCATAATTAAAGAGTGAGGTTATTAAGTGTTGTGAAATTACGTTTTTGCATTAACGTTTACGTTTTTTCGGCAGTATTCAAAGTATAATAATGTTAGTACAAAATTCAAAATAAATTGTTTTGAAAAATTTATTAAAGTTAAAGAGGGTGTTTTTGAAATATATTTATTAGTTTTCAAGTCATTATTATCAAAATTGGAATTTTGTGGTTGGTTTTTGTCACATGGAAAAATTTTAAAAATTGAAATTATTTGAATTCTAATGTAGTTTAATCAATTTCAGTATTTTCCCATAATGTATGAGTATTAAAGATAAATGTACATTTTTTGGGATGAAAAAAAAAATCATGCATAAGAGGGTTAACCTTACGTGACTTTAAGAATAATATTTCAATTGAATCGTTTTTTTTAAGACAATAATCTTTTTATTACAAAGTAAAGAATTTATGTTTTCATTTTAAGTAGTAAATACATGTTATATAGCTAAACTATTATCATTTGTTTTGAATGTTCTTTCAGTTCTATTCTTGAGCTAAAATTAGAACAAGACAAAGTGCCATCATTCAATGTTCCATCTGAACAAACAACGAAAGACATAAGCCTCTCTAAAAGCAAAACCATTACAATAATTAATTTCCATTTCGAACTGTCCTTTTGTGCTTTGGACCGTTTTGCCTTTTCAATTTCTGCCATTGTCCTTTATAATGGAGCATAAGAGACTTTTAGGTAGGCTAGTTTGACAGGAAGTTTACCGACATTTGTGTCAAGATTTTTTTTTATATTTGTTCATAATATTAACTATGTAATGTCAAGTAAAAACAATTCGGTAACTAGTTGTTTGCAAAAACGTAACCAATAAAAATGCAATAAGCTGTGGGTAGTCTAATGGTATTAATGTCAGGCTTAATACCATTAGGCTTAAAAAATTCAAGGTTATGTGATTCCAGAAGCACCAAAACAGTTCTACGTTATGAAATAGGTACTTTGCATTGGCGAGTACTGTTGAAACTGTTGGTTCAAAAGTTGCTGTTACTGCTTAACCTATATTCTTGTTTGAAATTTGCTATGAGTTTCAGGTAAAGTACGAAAACCTAGGCACTTGACTGTGGTTAAAAAGTATAAGCGTTCATTTTAAGAATTGATACACCCTGACACCCCCAATCGAAGTCTTTGCAAATGCCATTGACCAAGGGGGACCGATATACAAGATGGAAGAAATTTCAATTTTAAGTTAAATTTTTTCCATTATAATTTCTATTTGCATATCTATTTTAACCAAATACAGTAAATTGTTACCTACAATGTTGGCTAACTTATTCCACGCATTATTAAAACAGATAACAAGCTCAGTACAGCTGCTAACGAAATGAAAAAAACGACACGGTTGACTTCCTAATTATGTTGCAGAGGTTTCTTCATCAAGATATCCTTTAATTAGCACCGCTGAATTATTAGATTATCAGATCTGCACGTGTTGACCAGCATATTTGCAACTGAATTCTGTAGTTGCTGAACGGAAAAACTAGTAATCGGGTTTTTGTCTCGCCAAGTCCCCAAAATGTAGCCAAGTCTTACTAATCAAGCCAAAATCCACGCATGTACTTGAAATGTACTGTTGGAATTAACTGTTGTTGATTGTTCTGGTTGTTAGTGAAACGTTTTGAAAACAAATGAATGTCTTCGGAATAAACAATTTTCATTTTTTTTATTAAGATAAGTTTTAGGTACGCCATTATTATTTGAAAAAAATCTATTTAACAGTAACTAAAAACCATATATATTTTTAAAATGTTGGGGGTATGTTTGTGTGAAATAGTTAGATTTCATTTTTATACCTTTTCATTGATAGGTATCTGTGTGGCCCATTTGAAGAACGAAAAACATTAGAGAAAAAGTAAGCAACCGCCGCCCCGGTGGCTGAATGGTTAGTGTACTAGCCTTTGGAGCTGCTGGGGTCGGGTTCGAATCCCGGACAGGCATGGATGTTTGTGACTGTCAATAAATGTTGTTATTTGTCTATGTGTTATTCATTTCTTTGTGACTGTAAAAATTCTTTCTGTGTCTGTCCCACTTGACGAAAGCTTATAAGTGGTTCTCGGAACAAGCAGACAAGCTGGAATATGTATATATGTATCATACCATACCAAGTAAACAACCTTGTCGTACGGCTGAGATGTTTTAAACAGCTGAAATTAGGAGAAACACAGCATTATGAAAGTAGTTTGAGAAACATATCATTTATGAACTTGACTGTTTCTTTCTTTGGGTGGTATCTGCTTCAGAAATAGACATAAGACTTCTTTTTTTTGCATTTTATTTACCGTCGAATATTAGGGTCGTAGGTTTTTAAATTCCTATTACTGAAATACTTTTGGCGAAGAATCGAAATTTTGGCGACGCATCCCCCGATAATGAGGAGTTTCTCGTTCTTTTTGTCTTATGTTCCTTTTGTGATGACAGCGTATATTTCATAACTTAAGAAATTCCTAGCGCGCTGTGTAATTAAAGATGTCATTCTGTCTAAGCTACTTCACGTGTGAAGATTAAAATTAAAGACACGCAGCACACACAGAAAAAAATCGGAAAACAGTCCCCATGAATCTTGACTGTGGTGTTCTAAAGACCTTTGAAACTTCGCTCATTATTTGGAGCTAACGTTAAGGAAAAATGCTTTTTGCTTTTTGAAAAATTCCTAAGCATTAAGGGCTCATTTAGGCTTTCGCGTTTGAGCGCCACTCTCAACTATTCAGATTCATTTGAACAAAATTTGAGTTCGGCTTCGCTTTAATATGGTCCTTTCAAAAACCTGACAGTTCTTTGAAAATGCTAATGATTTTTCAAAGTGCGGGAGCAATTTTATTAAGATTTTTTACTAATATTTCGAGGCTTTGACGAAAACTCGAGAAATTGAATTTTTTCTTCCGGCTTCCTTTTGGAGGCAACTTAATTACTTATTTTTAAATGAAATAAGGTTTTCTAATTAAATATATAAATTAAACTAATAGAGACACATGAAATAGCTCTTTTTTGGTTTTCACTTCCATGAATTAGTTTTGTTTTTTGCAATTAAAAGTTACAATATTTTTGCGAGGGTACATGGATTTATGCAAAGTAATTAAAGTTACTTTATGTAAGTTTTTCCCCACTAAAAAAAGATGTTGCCATTAAAATAAAGATGAAAGTTTACTTTAGCAAAGAATAGAGTAAAACAATGAATTTTCATTTGCATATGTTAACCTAAGTTTTTTTATAGCAAAAAAAAGAAGCATTTAATTTTTTTAGTTAAAATAAATGTGGGTTTTTAACATGCAAGGTCACGCTTACAGTTACTTTATAATTATAATTACGTACTAAACGTTATTGCATTGATCCTTTTCAAACAATTTTCAATATCATATAAATTATTTTCATCTTACACACAATCAATATCCCAAATGAAATTATAGCCTTCATGTAGATCTAGAGGGGCGATAATTCAAACTAAAATAAACTTGATTGAAATTAACAGATAAAAATATATAATGTTAAAAAGAAAATCTTTTCGGTAGAGAAAATTACATGCTGTGAAACTTAACGGACTCTTTTGGTGTATTGTGCAAGCAAACTTAACTGTACTTTAGACTCAAAAAATGTAAAAAAGTTATTTTTATCATTTTTTTATTATCAAATAAAATAAAAAATATATATTTATGCCTAAACGTATTTCAAAATAACTAAATTTTGGCTGTAAGACAATGTGCAAAGGTTCCTTAACACAACTAATTTATTGTATTAAACAGAGGTAAGATGTAACGTAAACTTTAAATCCTTTTCAAACAGAAAAATACCGATTTTGATAACTGCCAATGCATTTTGTTTCTCATTTTCACTTCTTGACGTGAACGGCGGAGGAATAGACTGATTCAAAAGAAAACCAAGCACATCGGGACTATTTCTTAAAACAAGTCACGTGCCATATCCTTCGTTGTTTTGGAGGAGATTTTGTGTGGACTTGACTGTGCATTGCAAACCTAAACGGTGAGATACATGAGCCACGTGACTTAAGCCCAAGTAACCAGTTTTTTCGAATAGAATTTCTAAATGAATGAATTACTTTGGCGTTTTTAGCTATTTTAAAGAGGATTGGTTAGTAGACATTATTCAGGTTTGTGTGCTTGGTCAGAGACCCACTTATAAATTTTCGTCAAGTAAAGACAGACACAACACACACATAAGTGGATCCATCTAATTTTTAGAGACAGATTTGAAGGAAGAAGACTGTATGTTTTTATAATTAATGGTGCTTTCCCAACATCCTTAGCCAAAATTTAACATTTGTTATTTCCTTAGAAACATGTTTAAGAAACCCCATTTTTAAAAAAAAAAAATAACAACGCACTAGCGCTACACGAGAGTTATTGGGGACTTGTCTTGTAATTTAAAAACGCTGTCAAGTAACGAGGTCGATAGCTTAGCTATTATTTAATGGAACTTAAGCACTACCTTGTTGCTTAAGATTGAACTTTCATAGAGATCAGTCGCCTTACCACTGGCTGCGCTTGAACCCTTCTATTAGGTCGTGTCTCTCTAGATCGACGTTAATTCAACAAACCTTTTGAGTGAGCTTTTGCATACCCAGATTATCATAAGAAGATTGGGCTAGGTTACTTCCGACTAGTGTTAAAGCGCTTAAAGGACGCTAGAAATAGACAACCGGAAACGATTAATTTACTTAATTACTCCCGTTAACATATCGCTGGTCAAATGACAAAACCACAAATGTGCAAAAAACACATTAATCAAAAACTGGATAAAGTTAAGCCCATAGTTTGGAAAAAAAAAGAAAAAGCTTAGCTATAGAATTTGCACATTCGTGGTTTTGTTATTTAACCGACGCTATGTATCTAAGTTATACCTCTTAAAAAACCACAAGAAGATAGCTTAGGAAAATATTTGTTTTGAAATTTCACTCAAACATCAGCAATAAGTAGCCAATCTAACCAAACTTTCTCACCGAATTAACGAAACTCGGCGAAAATCATCTTATTACATTATTTTGCAAACTTTCACTTCGGAGTCAGTGGTCCATTATATTTATGTCGTTGGAAAATTCTGACTTTGATCCCCATATTTTTTTCAAGTAACGATTCTTTCGGTGGATATATTTTTTATTCAATGCCACAAAATTTTCACTCACTGTCGGGAAAAAAAGGTTTTAGATGATGTTTTCTTTTTCGGTTCTTTCGTTTTCTATTAGAATTCGATCCGGTTTTCGATCTTCGGTTTCGTCACTTTCGAAAATATTTCGAAGAGTTTTTGTTTACCACTTTCAATGCTTTGAAGTTTTTGAAAATATATATTTAAAAATTTGTATGCATATCACATCTAAATTGATTGAATTTACACAAAACTTTCATTACATAATATTTTTATTTCAGAATATTATATATTTAAATTTTAATATATTTATATCTTATTAAAGAGTTTGGGCACGATTGGTATATTTTTTATTCAGTTTGCGTAGATGCCGCATAAACTCTCAATATTTCTCACAATATTGAAACTATCTTACATAAAAATACCATAAGTTTTTATACCATTAAACTCGAAAATTCAAATTTAATGTTAAAACTGTGCTACTTAATGCCAATAACTCAAAAAATTAAAGTTTCAAGCAAGGTAGACCAAAATATCTTACTAAACCTCGAAAAAATAGTTAAAACAAACTGAAATTCTCAGAAATTATCTGAAAATAATTATAAATATTTCTTTATTTAAACAATAGTTGAAAAATAAGTTAGCTAATCTATTTTTTTTTTCAAATTAAAGTGTTTGATTGTTTTCTGCACAGTTTAACAAAATCCATTTAGTTGAAACCTAAAAAATTTTTCATTACAAATCTGCTATTTTTTAATTTAACTAATAATAGAAAACACAACTTTTTATTTCGATTTCCTTTGAGACAAAAATACATTTCTAAAAATAATCTAATTTTTATTTTACTCTAAACAAAAAACCAACATCATTATTACTGAATTTCTTAACGGCGAAACCGACTTAAGCCACTAATCTCATCCACCCCCCACCGTTAAGACAACTAACATCGGGGTTCCCATGTTCTAACGAACCCAAAAGATTCTTCTCTTTCCACATCAATAACCTTTCATTCACGAGAAGATTTGAGTTATTCTTGTTAACGAGGCAACACTTGAGTTATTCTTTATCATGATTTTTAGGATAACAATAAAAAACAGACATTAAATTAGAGGTCGGGCCCGCACCTCATTATCGTGGTTTTTCTTGTTAATTTGTTAGGTAATCAGGGGGTTTGGTTTGATAAAAGTTCTACTACAAGTATGAAGCTTTCTACGTTTTCATGTTAATCCTGAAAAAGATGGATTGGTTGGTTGGTATACTTATATTTTCAGGCTTGTGTGCTTAGTCAAAGACCTGCTTATAAACCTTCTTCAAGTTCGACAGAAACAACACACACATACGTGACAGATGCTGTCATCTATTGTGCGCCACCTCCACAATTTAGACATGTCCCTGAAGGGGAGGGCAATTGTCTTCAGGGACCTGTACCCGTTTGAAACTGCGCAATGATGGCCTACAGGACTTCCGGACCCAGCAGATTTAGCGAGCACGTACTCCGCATATACTCGGTGGGTCTTCAGCGACCGTGATTCGATCGCGGGGCCTTTCGAGATCGAGACTCTGACCGCAGGGTCAACTCACAGCCCTCAAAAGATGGAACATTTTTGTTTGAGGTGGAACGTTTTTTTTTTCTTTGTTTGTTTCTGCAACTGAGCCATAAACGAGAGTCTTTTATATTTTTTAAAATAAAAATATTATGGTTACTAATTGGAATAGAATACGGTAGATAGCAGTGAATTTTAATTGTTACCTTAGGCTAAGAATAAATATTTTTGTTTGAGGCGAAACATTTTTTAGTTTCTGCTGCTGAGCAGAAAGAAATTCTCTCAGAGTTCTCTTAAAAATGAAAACTATTTTGTTTGCCAATTGGAATTAAATACCGTTTTAATGGGTAAGTTTGGATTTTAAGGTTAATTTTGACCTGATAATAGAAATGATGCCATGAGAATGAGAATTTTCTTAGAGAAAGGACATCTCTTGTTTCTTCAAATGAGAGTTTCTTTAGAAACGATTCTTTACGAGTTCTTAGAAAAATGGAAATTATTCGGGTTGCCAATGGCAATAAAATATTGTTGATATGGGGTAAACCTGGACTTTAATAGTAACTTAGGGGTCTAGAACAAAACTATATTACTAACCTTTTACGTGACTAATTTTTAGATATATTATAAGACTTAATCATTATCTTAGGTTTTAGATTAATCACGATCAAAAGTGTAATTGGATAAACACGCAACCAAAGAAAACGTATCGATAATTAAGTAAGAGAGTAATACTCAAAGTTATTTTTTTTAAATGTAACTGTCATCTACGGTAAATTTAACAATAAACTTGTTAATGTAAAGGATGCATTTTTGTCAAAGTGACCGAGGGTAATGTAATGGGAGGGACGTGGTTACGGAGGTCCCGCTGCGCCTTGGGATTTCTTGAAGAAATGTGATGTTTTGTTTGAAGATGTTTTTTATTGAAGTAATAATGCAGAACGTTTTTTCAGCCGAGGTTGTTGATATGAGTAATTAAGGCTTAGGTTCATTTTTACAATGTTGTTGATTGAAGTGGATTGGAAAATTTTAGGCTTCGTTGAGAAAATAGTTTTTAGGTTTTTTTCTACTTTATTTTTGCTTTATAATTTTTCATAATCATAAAAAAAATATTTTTAGAAACTCTGTGAGTAAGGTGTTTGATAATTATTGATTAATATGTTCGTATTCAAAATTATAGAAAATAATTTGCATAGTGATGGATACTAATTAGAATAAATGTAATAATTCTTCAGCTTTACCCTTTTTTATAAATAGTTTTTATATGTATGCCTTTAAAAATTATTTAAAGTTAATTCTTAATGATGGTAATACAAATGTTTAGTAGATTTTTTTGGTTCTATTTAAATAAGGAATGCGTTCACTTTTAACTGATCTATCACTGCATTGCTCAATAGCTTTATGCAGACATTTGTTATTGAGATAAAATGATTTCATTTTCATGGCTCTGTTTTTTTATTTTCAAAACTTGAAAGAAATACCTTGCAGCTAAATTCTTAAAAAAAAAAAAAAAAAAAACGAAGAAAAACAGTTACTTCAATTTATTTTTTAATTCAATATCTTGATTGAATAACTAAGCAAAAACAAACATTGGCTGATTTTCATTTGAATGTCTATATTGCTTAAACCAAAAAATTATTAGCCCGTGTGCAACAGTTTTGTTTGACTGAATAACTTTTCAATGCCAATTTAGATTCAAGACACAATACATCTTAATTTTTCCAAACGCTTTCATTATAATCTGTATTCTGCACCTTCCAATCGAATTGAAACTGTTTATATAACAATTCACAGTCTTGAATTCGGAACTATTGCATTGAATTCCAGTCCTCACCCCTATGCCTAATTAATTCTGCGCTCCACAGTAATGCGCTGCGGAGTTTAATAATGAATCTACCCCCTATATCCATAACATACAGGAGTATTAGACCAGAAATTAGCAGGTTATTGCCTCAATGGAAGGGACGCTGTGTATTCTCCATTAGACCGTACGATTCAAATATCACGTAGGCGGTGTGGGGTAATGCTGAGCTGGATGTGCCAAGCCTCCATGCGTCAATGCTTTGAAACCAGTCAAGATGGATAATGTGCAACAGATATGTAATTAACTAGATAGGATTTGGTAATTGTAAAAGGGTTGGTAATAATGGATATAAATTATTATTAGTAAACGATTGTTTAACTCTACTGAATAGATATATTTTCTGTCATTAATCATTTTAACCAAGATATCATTGTAGTTAAATAATCACTGTAGAGAGCAATGTAATTATTGGAATTATCAAGATCGCTATTAAGATAGCTGTAAATAAACTAAGACATTTCTGTTTCTGCTTTTGTTTATTTGAAAACGAAATTTTCTCGGGTATTTAATGTAGCGGTCACAATAATAACGTAAGTTTCATAACTTTATTATACTAAATAAAAATTATATTTTTTTGCAGCTATAATTTAATTGCAACATACATTGTGTAAACATGAAAAATACTTTTTTCCCTAAAAGTGTCATTATATTAAGCATTAAAGTTACTTTCTGTCTAATGAATATGCTCATAAAAACACCTTTATTAGAATTACTTTAATATTTAAAACACAAAAGAATAAATTTAGCTATGAAATTATAGTTTCAATTATTTTTTGAAAAATCCTAATGGTGCTGGAAAAAAATCAATGGAAGTATACGTTCCTTCCAATCGTATAAAACTTATGTACATAGCGTGGTAATTGTCAGAACATGCAGCGTTATATAGTCTGAACTTCTCTTATGAATATAGTCCAAAACATGAAATCCCCATTCCTTCCTCAATAATCATTCTTACCAAACGAATATGTGGCTTTTACGACATACTATGGGATACGGAAAAGATTGTGTATCTTCATTGGAGAAGCCCAATTGTGTATCTTCTTCACGCAAGCATTCGAGGATTTGACTCCGTGCCTAAGCAAAATGGGTCAGAATGCGTTGTGTGGCAAAGTTCCAAATTATCCACTCGCCGAACAGCCTCAACTAAGAGATCACTTTGGTCCGTTGCTAAGGGTCTCCCAAGTACCAACACTGTGTAGAAATCAACGTCATAAATAGATGTGCAGCTAATTTGATAGTAAAAAATATTCTTAAGAGGGAATATACATGTATGTCGCTGAAACCCATAGTTTGCTACAGATTTTACTACATTTGGCATCTTATCACTGCACTTTGAGCAAGTATTGCCACGAAAAATCAAACTAAAATATTTTCGTCATATACTACTATGCGTGACACATATGTTGTGTTTTTAAAAGAATTATTTACATACATTTCACATTATTTGAAAGCGAAGCGAAAGCGTTGTGATTATTTAGTTTCTCTTGCCAAAACCACGTGACTTGGTTCTACATCACGTGACTCATGAAGGTCACCATTTAGGGTTGCCAATACGCGAGCGATTAAATATAGTCACTAGAAATCTCTGTGGCTATAAATGTCGTAAACAAACCATAAATACATAATACATTTCATTATTTGCCAACAAACATAGTAATTCACCATGGTGGAACGGGTGATTACATGATCGCAGAACGCCCTTAAAAGAGTGATGAAATTTGGGTTGATGGAATGTCTTGGGAAAGGCTCTTATTGGCGTGCTTAACAATAATATTTGTTTCGATATATTATTTTTCATCGATAAGTTGGGAAACATATTATAAGGTAACAGAATATTTGATAACTTTTAAATATGTATGAATATTTTAGTGGAAGAACGTGCTAAGTGAGATTTTTGAAAATATTTAGTTTTTTATGTTAATGAACATTTTATTCCTTCCTTTAACGATGGAAAGTATCCACTTTTTCTTAAACTTTGATTTTAATATATTTTTCCCCGATTTTAAGTAAAGATTTTAACGGATCTAAGTGCAAACTATTAACTTTACATTTCATTTTCTCTTTTTAAAATTTTGGTCGCTATGCACGTTCTTCCTCTAGGTCTTTCATTACATGTGATTTTTTTTAATGAAATAGATATCCATTACATAATATTTCAACAAATAATAATAATAATAATATTTATTTTTATTTAAAACAAAGAAAAGTAGAGAAACATATCAGTATAATAAGCGCCAAGAGGGAAAACAAATCCTGTCCAAAGGAACAAAGGTAAACACACATGAATTCGCAATTAAGGGGTCATAGGAGTCTTAAAAATGTGCAAAGAAGATACTACAAAGTATAGTTTGATCTTTCATGTAATTTTTTAACTACTCAATATATAAGTATAATTTTTATATGTAATTTTACAAGATTTATTTAATATAAAACAAATTTTAAAATTTATGAAACTTTAACCAAAACTAAAATAAATTATATTAAACATAAAGCTATTTGAACACATTGGGATTAGGCTTGCGCGGCAAATTTTGAGGACAGAATTGAAAAAATGATCAGGAAAATGACTTTATATTGTACAAATATGTACAAACAAAGACTTATACCTAAATTCTCAGCTCAATTTTAATTAGAAATTATTTTTTTAAAAAAATTAAAATCAAAATTTAAAAAATTTATTATTTTTTTAGAAAAAAGTTCATAAAATAATAAGTCATTTTCCTGGTCATTTTTTCAATTCTGTCCTCAAAATTTGCCGCGCAAGCCTAATCCCAATGTGTTCAAATAGCTTTATGTTTAATATAATTTATTTTAGTTTTGGTTAAAGTTTCATAAATTTTAAAATTTGTTTTATATTAAATAAATCTTGTAAAATTACATATAAAAATTATACTTATATATTGAGTAGTTGAAAAATTACATGAAAGATCAAACTATATTTTGTAGTACCTTCTTTGCACATTTTTATGACTCCTATGACCCCTTAAGGAAAAGAATATGGAAATAACAACAGTATAAAATGGCAAAAAGAAGATAAAAGTTTCATGTTTCCAACTAAAGCGAAAAAAAAATACTCAAGTATAATAGTCAGCCAATATTTATTCTAATATTACTTAATTATCGAAATATTACGTAACATTAAGCCAAAAAATTATAATGTTTAGGATAAAGATTAAAAAAATTCGATGAAAGATATCTTTAGAAACTTGGAATTTGAAGAATTTCATACGTAATTGGATCTTGGATTATGATTTTGTTCTTTGAAGTACGGAGGTGTTTATTTCTATGCAGATATATACAACTTAAGAATTTTAAGTTATTGCAGAGATCTATTAATTTGGAGAGTTTAGTGAATAAGAAATTTAAAGTTTAAAAGATTTATTTTGAACTAAGGCTAAAGACTTCAAATTGAATCTAGATTCCCCAACCCAAAAAACAAAAGCACAATTAGTTTTAAATTAAGCATTTTTGGCTTAGATGTCCTAATTAGTATCATTTAATTAAACCGAAAAGTAGGTGTTTGGCCAAGATATTAATATGGGGAATTCATGGTGGGTAGGTGGAACTAATCTCAACATTTTCAAGTAGAACTAGACCAGATCCATTTAACGATAACAACGTCAAAAAAATCAAAATTATGATCTTTTCAAATAAGTAGCAACTATTGTAACATATAACAAAACGCTCATCAAGTGTTCCATACAATCAAAGAAGATGGTTTGGCATCATTCCAATATCTCTTTTACTCCGGCATCAATCCAGCAAGACAATTAGATCAGGATCACAGAGGCATCCATACAAAGATATCATGCTCATCTCATCCCAAGTGACCATACCCTTAATCAATTTATTAATAATAATTAGGTTAAAGGCCCTGGATAAATGGCAAGCGGTCATCGATTCGGCCACTCCCAGAGGTGTGATACAGTTGCTTTTCCTGCGGGCCGTGTAATCCAATTGCCCTCTGTGAGTAATGCGGGCCAAGGGCCGGCTACCTAGGGTGCGATTAGAGGCGAAATTACGATATGCCTTCATGGGGGGGACTTAAGAGAATGGGTCGGACCACTCTACCCTTTTTATGGCGTCTGATTGTGGCGTCTGGTAAGGAGATTGCCTGTTTCTAAAAGCTAATCGACCGGATGGTGGAATTGCTGTCTTGCATGCTTGTTCAGCATTTGGTGATGTGATGTGGGTATTTTAAGGGGGGATAGCTAATAATGGTATTGTAAATATGCATTAGTTGTGAATTATTCGAATGACCTCGAAATACTAGCTTTTGTGACAAAAAATAACAATAAAAATAACACTACTGCTTTTGCCCGAAAAGACCTTTGGCAGATTCAGCATATTGCCCAGATTTGAGATATATTCTTTGTGGGGCCATTTTGGTTTCTCTCACCACTAATTTTGAAGTTCATCTATATTCTAACGCTTACAAACGTGCTGTAATTGTTTAGCATATGTGTCTGAATTACGATCTAGTTTTGATTCCCGATTAGTAGAAAAAGCCATACTGGCTAAAATAAAGGCTAGTACTCCATTTAGAATTTGTTAAACAAGAGCTATTTATATTTAAGGGAATTTATATATGGCAGATATTAAATTGTCTGGAATGGGAAATACAGAAATGGAAAATAAATATGAGAAATTGCCAAACAATGCACTTTACGGCGCCAAGTATTGTTACACTATTAATACTTATTACTTTTTCAATAACTATATAAACAAAAAAATTTTAATACCCTCCACTTTTTATATTACAAAAGAAGTGTAGAAGCAAAAAATGACGATTGATTTAAATTCGCAACTTCTTTAGCTTCGGTAAAGCTAACAACACCAATTGTAAAAAAATAATATCATAAGCTACAAAACTATTCAAAACACCCATTCAGCATTTAAAGCAAACTCTAAGCGATCCCCTAACCTGCAATTTTCCTTTCAAAAAAGGGGAGGAATAAAAATGAGAAATAAAATCCCACATCCGTCCTCCTCTTTTCCCTATAACAAGTGTAGCAGAAAACCCGATTCACGAAGCTAGTGTTTCTGACGTTTGCATCCGAAGTGGGACAGACGCAGAAATAAAATGAAATATATATTTCTGTATGCGGAGGAGACAGGCATAAAGAAGAAGCGACGGAATACTCAAGAAAGCAAACTTTGGGTGCGAATTCGCTGCTTCCGTTTGAGACTGTAGCAACACATAGACAGATTTTTAGTAAATAATTTTTGTGGGAATGAGTAAGTATGTATGCACACATATGGTGAAAGTGTAACTTGCCAACTGAAAGTTTACAGAAACGTTTAAAATGTCTAAAATCTGCAGCTTATATATTTTTTCCTAATTGTAATTAAATTATTAGGTTGGTTGTTTCAAATGAATTTAACTTCTAATTTCCTAGCGATCTATGTGCCGAAATAGCACAGTTGGGAAAGCGTCAGACTGATCATCTAAAGGTTCCTGGTTCGATCCCGGGTTTCGGCCGTCTGCTATTCCTCGGTATTATAGTGGTCAGTTCCCCCGCCTGTCTTGCGGGAGACCGGGGAGTAGGAAAGTAGACATTTTGTTTTTCTTTGCAATTGCACGGAAAATGTGGTATCTTGTATAGTTACTGAAACATTACTTGTGTGGGATACATAAAATAGTCCTGTAAATCTACATGATACATACATGTAATGCTAACAAAAATATATTATGTGTTTTTACAGCACTATTTTAGTAATTATTACTAGAAATTTTCTAGGAAAAGTTTTTTACAAAAAAATGTTTTGTAATGGTTACAGATTTTTTTTCACAGTGTAGCGCCGTTATATACGAAAGGGGCAGTTTAATTTTTTCTAGAGTTCTCCAGCCGCTTATTTATGTGCAAAGACTTAGTACAATAGACTTATAGTCGCAGTGCTTGGCGCTCTTGCCCCCCACCAAGAAAGTTATAAGTCATATGTGCAAAGAAATCTACCCCATATTAACGGCTCTATGCTGTAGTTTGTCAGCTTGCACAAGCGAACACGTCTTGACCTTGTTCAGAGTCCTCCTTTCCTACTAATTGGTAAATTCAAACTGGACTATGGCTGAAATATATGAACTTAAACTTACAGCAAACGTGTAGGTGTTACGTTTACCATAGCGGTTGCTCTATTCTGACTACATTTTTCAAAGGTTATTTAAACTCAAAGACGTTACAGAGTCAGCTTAGGTATTCAGCATAAGTGGCCGTAACAATTTTGTCAAATCCATACTGTCAATTTTTCTCGTCCTTACTTACCCCCACTTTTCCCGTTTCTCTTTTTCCCACGTAGGAATCCCGGATTGTTTTTTATGTCTTTTTATTCTCCGGAATTTTTTTTCCCGGGCTGTCTTCCCTCTCCCGCTTGTCCTGTCCATGTCTTTGCCCATTGAAAGCGAATCTATCACTTTGATCGATGAAATTCGAGGATCGTAAAAACGCCCAAGACCCCCCAAGATATATAGCGTCAGGTTCACAATGAGTTTCTACCTCCTCCCCCCCCCCACATTTTTATTCTATTTTTATATTTATTATTTCTTTTGTCGTTTTTATTCTTTTAAAGGTTCTTTTCTACTACGTGAGGGTTTTACGGGTTCCATTTTTTTGACCTGGCCTCCTCTTGACTCTTTCATTCACATTCTTTTTGGCTCGGTTTATTTCTTCTTCGTCTGTATTAGCCAGCAGAAGTGTGTGATTTCTTTTATTTTGTGTTATTGAATGGAGATATGAATAAAGTGCAAAATTTTGGAAGCAGAAGAGAAGAGTTTAATTCCTTGGATTCTGGAACCGAAATATTTCTTTCTCTCGAGAGGGGGTATAAATCCTTTTGATACGCAGGGTGAAGTAGAGCTGAACACATAAATATCTATTGAACTTTTGTTGGACATTTCAGTGAAATGAAATGACTATTTGGGGTACATTTCCCGAGAGAAACTTTTGTTTTATTTTTTATTGGGCCTAAGAAGTTGAGAAGATGTTTCTAATAACGAATATGGAAGCTCAATATATGGTCAAAGGAGTTTCAATCAGTCAGAGTTTATGCATGAAAGTATCTTTTGATGTTTTAATTTAACATTTGAAATAAAAAAAATCTTAAGATTTTCTCTTATTATGTTAAATTTTTTAATTACATTTTGTATTATTATTTAATTGATTAATTTTGTAAAATTACTTAATTAATTAATTTTGTATAATTATTTGATTAATTGTTTTTGTAAAATTAGGGTTTATTACAAAGAATTTATTTTTGTATATTACAATGAGATTATGTTAATACTTGTCTCCATAGACTAAGTTTTGATAATTTATTTATGCATTGTTATTGTAGGCCTTATCTACAGGTGTGATGATAAAGATGTTTTAATTGGTCTTAATAGCAGAGTTTAAATGTTTGTGGGTTGTAGTAAGCTTATTGAAAGCCTCGAAAATTGTTGTCAATAAAAAAATGTTTGTAGATAGACTTTAAGGAAGTGAATACTTCTTAAGTTAGATTGTAAGATTGTACTGTTAGGAAATTTAAAGGATGAACTTGTTACTATTATTCACAAATAAAAACTGGTCTTTTCATAATTTAAGAAAAATTAGCATAGTTACAGACATATTTAAAAAAAAGTAGAGGTGTAATTGCTAAAAAACTTTATCATATTCAAATTGAAGCACTTCGACAGATATATAGTAAGAGGTCTACTTGGAATTACATACAAACGAGAAAACAGCTTCCAAGACCTGTCTACAATCTCATACTTTTTCTAACAAAAAAAAATATTTATATCAATACTCATTTTACCACTCTTTTTTAATTTTTTTGAATATTAAACTAAGAAGTAGGCTAAATTGACAAAAAATAGACTGTAACAACTTTTAATTTTCCAATATTAAAATCAGGAAATATATACTCAAATCAAACTTTTTTGTACAGCAATTGATTGAAAAACCTTTTATAGTTGATGACCATTTTTATGAATTATTATAAGTCATTAAAAACTAATCATTACTTAGCTATGTTAAAAAAAATGTAGATTTTTTAATTTGTCAAGTTTTGATCATGAAGACTAAAATAATCCTCAAAACCAAAGGCAAAAATAAAACCCCCAATAAAAAAACAAGTTACTTAAAAAGTCATTAAAGCAGTTATAATGTGAAAAATCTCATTTAGCATTTTCTGCTTCTTTCGATGCATTAATAAGTTAGGGAATAAAAGTGACATTTTTCTCCCTAAAAATAATCTCTTCATTTCAAAACGAAATGAGAAAAAAAAAGAAATATTCCGATATATCTTTAAAACAATTATTTTGAAGTAATGATCATCCCAGATTTATTCCTGAATTTATCACACAATAAAGTGTAAAAATTACTAAAATATTTTAAGACTTTGTGAATTTTATTTGTATTTTATGCACTTGGACTATCATTTGAATATCGTTTTGCAATTTCTACTTCTATTTGAAGACGTATTTAGTGTTTTTATAGTTATTGGTTGATTAGAGAACGTTTCAAAGGAAGTTTCAATAATAAATTGATTTATTTATAGAAATAATAAAAGTTGATTAATTTAACTATTTTGCATGTATTTTTTTTAAATACAAAGGATTTTACTATTTGTTCCGAGTCTTTTAGAATTTTGTATATTAATTCATTTGATATGTAAACTGCAATAAACTTTTGATTAATTAATTTTAATTTTCTTTATACTTCTAATAACTATGAAGTCTGAAGCGAATATCAATAATTTTGTAAGTATTACTTTCATAAATAATATTTTGTTGTTTAGTTTTTAAAAAAAAAACTTTTAAATATTGATTGACAACAAATATGCCAAATATAACAAACAAATTTTGTGTATTAAGTAACATGTTTTTAAATTAAGTAAAGCAACCCATACTTAAATACATTACCGTTTAATAGTATACAAAGACAAATGAGGTATAATTACTCGTATTACTTAAATTGTGAAATGCAAATGTAGCCTTGCACTGTTTCTTGAAATCTAGTATAAACTGTTACAAAGATGTGAATCTTAATGTCCCAACATCTGTTATCTGTTATTGGAAGGAAAAGTTCAATTTTTCATCTTAATAGTTTTTTAACGAGTCTGACGCTGTAAGTTTATTTTTAGAAGTTGAATTGAAATCGAAAGCTTAAATGTTACTTCACTTCATTTCAACATATTTTTTTATGCCGCTTCATCGAATAATATTTATTAATGCATTTTTTACTTTAAATGACTATGGAGCAGATACACCCATGCAAGCTATGTTCAGAAACGTTTCGGGTATTTTGAAAACATCTTTCTGAAATATTTAAAACTAAATTTTGAGCATTTAAAAAATCTGTTCTTTTAATTTCCAGTACATATTCTATTTATTTGATGATTAATAATAAGTGGCATTCAAACATTTGCACTCTTGAAAAAGTTCAATTGCAAGAATAACCAACCTTTAGGCCATGTAAGGGCCGTAATGGATGTAACTTTTTTCTCATATTTCGGTCGTGTTGACAGAGATGGGCTACATACCTAGTACACGGGAACCCGGATGGTCGAGTACCTTGAACTATTCAACAGCAGTCTGAGCACTGTAACGGTTGCGGGTTCAATTCCCTCCTTCGCCCTGGGTGTACTTTCTATGTGAAAGTAAAATTTCTTTCCATGTCTGTTTTATTTTTCTAAGGCTTATATAAGCGGGTCTCTGATCAAGCACACAAGCTGGAATATATATGTACCTACCCCCTACCCTCTCTACATACCTAATACATTCGTTCAAGGCATTCAGCTTCCTTGAAAATAAAAGAAACGTTTCTTAACTGTTGGAAACGTGTAGTTAATAGGAAGTATTTATATTATTATTCTCAAAAACATTTTAGCTTCAGATGCATTTCAATCAAGAAAAAAAAATGATTTCTGCAATCTTTTTCATTGTAAAAAATATGGATTTTTTAAAAAAGCTATTGAGTTATTGGAAAATTACTCATATAAATAAGTATTCATTTTCAAATATCATAGGCGGAAATTTTTTTGTGAGATATAGCTGTATGCAGTCAGGCTTTGTTCATTGAGAATTTTTAGAGATTGTTAACATTTAACTTGGTGTCACTAGAACTGTAAAGTTGCATTGATTTTGAATGAAATGTTTATCAACTTAATGCGTTTTCTCTGCTTTTAAACATAAATCTCCAAATTTTGACCCTACTCTATATCATATTTGTTTCAAAACTATCGCAATGGAAACTATTACATGACTATTTGGAACCATTTTTTCCCATAAATTTCGAAAATATATTTATATCCAGAAGTATCTATAAGCAATCCAAAGCGGATCCAGTTTTCCAAGCGATTGAATAACTTTAAATCCTCTGGTGGCTGTGATTTATCTTTTAATCTCTAAAGAGAGTTATAAACTACAAAAAATAATTTTAGTAAGTAATTTACATGATCAAATATGACAAATAATTTAAAAAAATATTTATTTTTACTTAAAAATCATTCAAAACACAATTAATAAAAAATAAAATAGATTTAAAAACATTTCAGGAAACATTATGATGAAAATATCCATTTTAACATTAGTCATAAAGTCTGCTCAAACTCAATCAAAGTTTCATCTGTATTGTCCACTAAAACATGAATATTTAATTATTTTTAACAGATTTATTATATGTTATGCACATTCGATTAACTGATTTCCTTTCAATCGAAACACTAAAAAAGCATTTAAAGTACAGTTTGCTGGCAAGTTTTGAATATCTAAATCTAAAATAAACTAACTTTATGAATTTCATCAAAGTATCAAGATTTTTTTTAAAGTTTACTTTGAAATATATTCTGCAATAACTCTCTAATAATTTATGGTAACTACTACGAGACAAATATGCACGAGTTCCATAAAATTCCTTGACTAACATGAATATTCAAAAGTGATAAAGTTTCTTCTTTTAGAGTTTAATAAAGTTGTCCCGCTACAAAATAATGACAACGTTCGGGAATAAATTATTTATTGATAAGCCAAAGTAATAACTCAATTTTAAGGGAACATAAAATGCTATTCAAAGCCTAATTTAAATAATATACGTCAGTCGTAAATATTAGATCAGCAAACTAAATAATTTGTCTTTGTAAACATTATGCAAAAAATATTGATTACGATGGTATAAAAATAAAGACTAAGTCTTTTACGAGGTTTTTATTTTTAAAAAGGAGTTTTAAGATTGCCCAATGCCGTAAATCCATTACGTCATAAAATTTACTTCCCTAGTATGTTGATTAGGTTATATGATTATGTAGCTATGGAAATTATTTTAAAGGAAATTTATATTCAAAGATCAAAAAATAGAAGGGTACATTAGGTTATTTGTGATTTTTCCTAAATTAATGTTCTATAAATAAATTTAATTTGCTAGCCTTTTTGAAGTTTTGGTAAAGAGGATATATTTTTCATATTACATAATCTTCGCCATTATTATATTATACTTTTAGAAGTAGTTTTAAAAGCAGTGTACTTTAGGAAGTATTAATATTCAAAATTAATTTTTTTTAATAAACTGTCATGTTTAGCTTAATGTTTTAGATAATAATATAAAAAATTGAATTAAATTGTTAAAGGATATGTTATGTCGAAAAAACTATTCAAACACCTAAATCTTTTGTTTACTTATATAATGGTTCATAATGATTACCTTAAAGTAATTGTGTTTACTTTCAATACAAAAAATTGTGTTCGGCCAGTTATAACAAGTTTAACTGAAACAATACAAAAAATGGCTGTGACCAAAAATCAATACAAGGTTGGCACAAAAATTGAATTAAGGTAGGGTAAGGTTGATACAAATATATTCTGGCATGTTTGCTTGATCAGAGACCCGCTATAAAACCTTGAATTAATTTGCAGCAAGCACATTTTTTTCTCCAAAATGTAGCTCAGCATCTACTCTTTAATGTTTCTGATAAATGATTCGGTGAGTGCAGAAACTAATTCAGTCAAAAAAATCCAAAAACTGCATTCAATGAAAATAAGCGTAGAAAGGCAAGATGCGTGTTGGGTGTAAAAACTACGTTAGTCTGTTGAGTAGCTACAGGACGCCTGTATCTACAGGTACATACAGGACGTTTGTTTCGAGTGCTGAGTGCAGAAATAGAGGAGGAGTTATTACGTTTTTTCTCCCTCCTGAAAAAATATGAAATTTGTGACTGACGTTGTTTCTGCACTCACCGATTCAAATAGCTATAATAAAACATAACAATGTGAATAACGAAGTTCAACGTATATTACGCTACTTTAAAATGAATGTTATAATTTTTTTTATATATATTATAAAAAAAACAATATAGTTTTTTATGTCAATCGATCATAGATATAATACTCGTCTTATCTTGCGATCCTCAGTTGTGCTGGAAAAACACAAATTTGTTTTCGTATGTCATCATAAAAAATATTGTGTTTGAATCATTGAATATTGTAACTTTTCCATTTTTACACAATACTAGTGTTACACTTTTGTCTGTTGCAATACATTTTTTTGAATGTAGTTCTACAAAAATACAATAAAAATTAGAATAATATTTAACTTAAAAAAATTATGCAGCATAAACGAAATTTTATAAATGTCATAAACACATAAATGTCTTAAACACCCCAAAATTTGTTTTCGTATGTCATCATAAAAAATATTGTGTAAAAACAACATAATATTGTACCATTTTTATTTTTACACAATACTAGTGTTACACTTTTGTCTGCTACAATGCATTTTTCTGAGTGTAGCTCTACAAAAACATATTAAAAATTAGAATAATGTTCAACTTTCAAAGAATTATGCAGCATAAAGGAAACGTTTTAAATATAAATATCGTAAATACCCCATTTTATCAATATTTATGCCAGTTTGTTTCTCTTAGAATGCTTGTTAACGAGTTTTTCTAAGCCATATCTTCAAAAACTCTGAGTGCCACTTCAAACACACGTTACCTAAGCGCCCCGAAGGCAACTTTCAAATTAACGCGACTTTTATCTAAGATTTTCTGATTTATTACGTCGTCCCATAACGTCGTGTAGAGTGTTGCGTTTGCCTGAAAAGAAAATAACTCGAAAGTACTTCAGATCTTTTCGACTTTTGTTTGTGCAAATCCAGGAGGAAAATTGAAGATATTTAATTAAATTGGTGAACTGTGTACCGGAATCTTTAGTTTCGGATAGTTTTTGATTTTCTATTTTTAAAAGATGCTGTTAGTAAACGCATTTATTGCTTACTCTTTTGTAGTTTTATGAAACTTATGTTTGCTTTTGAAAGTATTGCGACAAACATTTTAAGCATTATTTGTTAAGAGTATATTTATTTAAATAAAACTGCTGTTTTCCTTCACCTTTAAAGATGGGAAGTAATATTATTTTCTAGATACCGATTTTATTTTAAAGAAAGTTTGCATTATTTTATTATTGTTGTTTATAATGTGCATACTATGGTACTGTACACGAAAAATCTTAGGAAATTCGTCTCATTTCATGGCGCGGTGTGGTTTTCTCTGCTGCTAAACTACATCAAAGGAGAAAACAGTTCTACAGAAAGTCAAAACTTTATACTTGCTATTCATAAGGGTTTTTTTTACTTCATAGATTTAACTAAAATGTCTATCTCAGTGTACTCGGGAATTTTAAACATGTATTATTATTTAACCTTTTAAGTTGTAGAATCCAAGATTGTGCTTTTTATTTTTACATTTTATTAATCTTTGTAAGTTAGTGACTTAAAAATTTAATGAATTATATTTATTGGGAAATATAAGTATGTTATTTTATTTACGTTTTTTAAAATAGCAGCTCAATCGATAACTTCTCAAAAATATCACACATTTTTGTTCCCTTTCGTAAATTAGTCTGAACACTGGAAGAGAACTAGTTTATGAAGATAACTACAAGTCCTAAATAAATTAACCACTTTCTGGTTACTTTATACTAATTGAAATTCTTATTTTGGATATAGACATTAAAAAAATATAAGAGATCGGACGTCTTATGAAGCTATCTGGAAACGATCGTTGATAGGTATCTGATGTCATTAATTTATTGCAAAAAAAAAGACTTTGAAAATGTCTGGCTGTTAGAACTAAAGCTTAGACAGAATGTTTTGAGACAAAAAGTCGGAAAAGCATACAGACAGACTAACCCTAAAAGTATAACGTCCTATCTTTCAACCAAAATAAGACAATATTTTGAGTCGTACTGTTAAAACTGAAATTATAACAGATCATCTTTCATAGGACGTGTGGTAATACTGTAAAACATTTTGTGCACAGACGGACAAAAAGTATTAATAAAAAACGAAAAAAAAAAACATATGATAATCCTAGAACGAAATTTCTTAAGTCGGTACAAACAGTCGGACCAACACAAATCGAAATGCCATTACCACCTTTCTATTTTGTATATCTTTCTATGTAATCAAAATATTAAAAAAATAAGCTAAAAATGAAAATTAAAATAATTGAGAAAAAACAACAACGAGGTTACAACTCAGTGTTGAATAATTTTTTCCTTGTGTGTTACATTTTAAAGTTATTATTTCACTCGATATTCCAATACCCTATTATTTGCTTTGAAAAAAGATACATACATAAAACATTCACTCGGAATATACTTTACATAAAATACAGGATTATTGAAACGGAATGAAGCATATTCGACGTCTACTTTACATTTGCCTGGGTTTCTAAACTCGATTCAGCATTAAATATATATCGTAAACTCCTGGAACAAAATGCAATGCAGGAGAATTGAAGCTACCTGATATACAAGATAGCTTTTACGATGTGGGCTATCTACTTGGGTTTAGGGTTAAATATTTCTTCTCTTTTGGTTACAGCAAATGGGTGGGAAAAAGCATCAAATAGTCTTTCGGTTGAGTTCCCTAGTGATTTAGAATAGTATACTTCTCTCATGACCTAGTCTCTTTATTTCTTTATCTATCTTCTTATCCAGGGAAGAAAATATGGTTATATATTTTGAGAAACAAAGAACTAAATATACTTAACCCTCAGCAGAATGACCAGCTTTTAATCAAAAATATTTTTATCCTCCTAAATATAAGTATTAATCTCAAATAATCATTAAAATTTATTTTTTAAACGACCTTTAATATACACAGAAAATATTAATATTTAAATAATTTAATATACAAGTTATTTTCAACTGGTACTGAATTATTTGAGACAATATAAATGCTGACAGGATAAAAATATAAAACGTATTACAATTATGATTAAACGTGCAATTTATGATTTCCTAAGTTTTTTTTTTTTTTTGAAAAAATGTGCAAGTATTACTTTACTTGCTATTATGAATACCATTGCAATAATGTAATGATTATAATATTGCTTGATCCAAATAATCATTTAAGTTAGATTTATAACCCTACATATAACTTATTAAAAAAAATAAACAAAAGGGTTAATGAAAAAAAAAACAATGATAAAATTCTGAAATTTAAAATTATATTAATTAAAAGAAGTTTCTAAAGTTTATAGATTTCAAACAGATAATGTTGCATGATGAAATATGAGCTGTTGCAAGTAGAAAAAATGCATCAAATGTATCTGGAACTAACAGATGTTGTATCTGTCGGGAATTTCTTATTTAAAATGGCAACAAAGAGTTATCTGTATCAGACTTTTTAACAATGTGGATGATTATTTTTGTCTAAGGAACGATGATGTGTCCAAAACCAAGAATAATTTGATCTTAGAATTATATGTGTAAGTGATATACACAACTGATATCTCTATACTCTCACATAATTTCAAGTTTAGGGTAGACTGACCAGTGAGTGAACAGGCCCCAGTGAATGAACATTTGGTAAATATAATTTAAAAAAAGAAGGATTGAAAGTCATTCCACTATATGGATTGGCAACACTGACTTTCTCCCATGTAGTAGAGAGCTATCTGACAATGGTTGGTTGTCCTGGTCATTATATCCTGGTGTTCAGTCACTGGCAAACATGACTTCTAAAACGTTCATTCACTGGTTAGTCTACTCTATATCACTAGTAGTTTGGCTGGTTTAAGAACCATCAGTGATTGTTTTGTATATGTTTTTCACTCAGCCTCTTGAAGTTTTTTAAGTTATCCTCTAGCGTACAGATCAAGAAATAATTCATCAGGTTAACTATTACTGGTGTTCATTCGTTACCACTACTACTAGACATTATATAAACCGGGTACCATAAATTATGACAGAGATACCTAAAAACTCTTCGTCAACAACCCATGCTTTATTCGGACGACTAAATATTCTATAGTCACCGCATTTATAAATTATAGTTAATGAAATGTAATGGTTTCCAGCTGCCTTTCTAGCTTCCTTTCGGAGCTTTAACACAGCCAATAACACCTCGTAATTTAGAATTTCGTAATTTTTAATCTCGTAATTTAGCCTGTTCAATTTCACGTTTGAAGTTATAATTACAAACGTTACTTTCAATACCATTAAGTTTGAAATTTCAGTTCATGTACATATTTTTTAACACAAAGGTTAGGGAATTATATGTGCCTCATTCAAAAAAATTACAATACCTACCTTTTTCTTAGATTAAGAATTTGTTTGGCACATAGAAACATAACTTCTAGTTCCACAACCTATTGTCGATATATTAAAATATATTTTCCCCCTTGGGGTGTATTTTTTTTTGCTCAGTGCTTAAAATTTTATTTTTAACATTACTTTCTCGACAATTTTAAATATTACTCTTTCATAACATAAAATGTAATTTTTCTTTTACCATTGAAAGCGTATTTATCTGTAGGAAATAATGAAAAATTCACTATAAAGTACTCGTAAAATTCTCTTCCGTGAATCTTGTTTAAATTTCTTAAAACTTATAATGTGCAGGACTTCATACATTTAAAAAAAATATATATTTTATTTTATTCTTTGGTAAAGAGTTTTATAAATTCAAATGCAATCATTTTACAGTATTACGTAATTGTATATTTTGTGTTTGCATTTTCAATGCATAAACGTTATTTATACAATTCAATTTTATATTTACTGATAAGAGTTATATAACTGAAGTTGAGTAACTTACTGGTTTAAATAAGAGAAATGCTTGGATTTTTTATTAATAATATTTAAAAAAGATATTTTCAAAATTTAATGAAGAGTTGAAACACTAGTTTTGCTATAACCTTTAATTTCCTTTAAATGTTCCTTTAATAATTGATATAATTCATTGTATCGAAGTAATTGCAGCTGAAAACTTTTATTTAATTACATTAGAATAAAGTTGATTTTTTTAGAATTAAAAATTAACTTTTTTTTATTTTAAATAGCTTTCGGGGGGGGGGAATGGTAAACATTACATTTCTGTTTTAAAAGAGACCTGTTTTTTTGTTTACTTTTCTTTATAAAAAATAGAACCAAATATTTCTGAAAAATATATCGACAAGCTCCCTAGAAGCAATGCTTTATCATTAAAAACTAACAACTTGACCACAGCATTCTGCAAAGGACATACTGTAAGAGGAAAATTTCTAGAAATAACCATTTACATTAACAAATTTGATTATTTCAGCTGATGTTGATGGGAATAGGAACAAAAACCTAACTTGACCTGAGAGCATATGTCGCATTTTAAAGCATCTGCAGAAAATAAAAAAGCATGCATTAATAAACGAAAAATATTATTTTCACCCAATTTTATTACACACACATAGGCACATCCAATCTCAATAAAACAATATCCTACAAGATGCCCTGACAAGTTACATTATCCCTAGTCCAGAAATAGACAAGAGCAAGCACTGCGCATATTCGGAGTGCTCCTCCAAGGGACACTCGTAGCATCAGAGGGCAATGTCGAGCGATGAATAGTTTTATTACCGTCTCTTGCATCATCTATCAGTTTTGCGGAGAATGTGTACTTTTCGTAAGTAGTTGTTTGAAGTTACTGTCATTGTTGTTGGCCGACCCGGCTGCACAACGGTTATGGAGCTTCTGGATTCAGGTTCGAATCCCGGTAAGCAATGGATGTTTGTGTTTTGTCAATGTGCGTTGTTATTTGTCTATGTGTCTGTGTCGTTCTTTCTTTGTGTGTCTCCTGTGACTGCGTCACTTCTGGCGAGTAGGGTAATGGGCTATAAAGACTATGCTTCTCCCTTCAAGAGGGCGCATTCACTGTCATTTGTCATACTGACATTGTTTCAAACACTGGTTTTCAAATCGTTTATTGTATAAAAAAGTAATCTTGTATGTAGGTGGTAATTCTCCTTTATCCATTCTTTTCTTTTCAACATTTGAGTGAAAGGAAAAAAGTGCATTGAAGTCTTACTTTTTCATTAAAGAATTCTAATGGTAGTTATTTATAATATATAAACAAATGATGGACAGTTACGTTATTTAAATATGACAGTATTCTAACTTAAGGTTTCCAAAGAAAATGGTTTTTATATAAAAGCACTTGAACAATGCCTTTTCTTAAAACAGGATTAGGATAAATACATAATGTTCTAATTAAAAAAGAGTATTCTTGGGTAGTTAGTCGGAAATAAGAAAACGATTAAATAAGAAGATCCTTCAATTGATTGTACATAATTTGCCACCCATAAGAAAACTAGCATGGTAATTCTTAGTACATGTAATGGTATAATTTAAATCAAAAAAGTTTTAAAACTATTAAATAACTAACAGTTTTCAGCTATTTTAAAAATGTGCTGCTATATTTTGAAAATTTGTGTCGAGATTAAATGGTTTGAAAATGTAAAGTTTTATTGGCACAAATATTGTAAATATTTCAATTAACTTATTTTAGTTTATTAGCTAATTTTATTTTTATATAAAGGAATATAGCAAGGTTATTCTAGAAATCAGTACAACATTAAAAAAACAGCCTACACCCAGATAAACAAAATATTTATTGTTGTTTAACGAATGAACCAACATTCTTTGTTATTTACTTAACACCAGTAACATTTTGTGTAACCTCTCAGGGATATCTATGATTTATACAACCTTAGGCTAGGATTGTATGCGGATATGCGTTCGTAGGGACAGATTTTATCATGCTTTCTGGTGTGATCAAGACTTTTACTTTTATGATGCATGTTGCATAACGTGACATGAAAATCCTTTACCAGAATATATGCTGCAATGTTTTTAAAGTATTGATTTGGTGTTATATGGGCAATGCTTATTATTTAAGGAAATGTGACTGTGTAAGTAATAAATAAAGCAATAACATAAGATACAGCTGGGGAAAAAAAAAACGCTCCACCCTTCGTTTCTCGGCTGCTATTGGTCAAGGAACTTTATGAAAGGTGTCATTTTTCAGGAAATAGCGTAAGGAATTTAGAACTGGCAGCAAAAATTGCATAAGGGATCGTCTACATATTAAAATGAGTACCAACTTTGCAAATTCCAATGGCAACACCCAATTTTTTTTACATAAAAATGTTCAGCACCTTCAAAATACTCCATGTATAAAAAAGTATTATCTAGTTTGCATTATTTGCTGAGATATTAAAGCATTAATTTTGAACTCGTTTAGGGGAAAATCTCTAAAGTGAAAACAGTAATATTTGGGTTGCGTCTTTTCAAAACAACAAACTAACTGGGTTAACATAATCTCGCCAACGGATGCTAGAATTTAACTTTCTTTACTAATATTGTGATTTTTTTTTTTTTTTTGAAATTACAAATTCAGAAATTTAATAAAAACTAGAAGATAAAAAGTTTTAATTTTAATTTGTCGCATATACGGTTATTTATAACGAACAGATTTTCAAATGCGATTAGTTATAATCACATTGACTAACATGATTATTGCATTAATGTTTCACATTTTTAATGCAAATTTTTGTTTCATTAATATTGCTGCAAAAAGTTTGTTAAAAATTTGTCGCCCTTTATCGGTAATATAAACCACGTATTTCAAAACGAGGGTTACAACCTTAACACGATATTGACGGAAATCAAAATAAAATTATTCAGAATGATTGGGCAATGATTTATAATCAAGGAAAGTGGGCACTAATAATTTTAAATAAGCAATGTGGTAACAATAAAATGTACTGAAAACCGAATTCCAATTATATTTTAGCATATTTATTTTTGATACTCACTTCTTGAAATTGTATTGGAAGTAACACATATTTAAAAACATAGTAATCGATATAATTTAAAGGAAATTCGACAAACAAAATACATTGCATGCACTTGAAATAAGAAAATATTTTTAGATTTTTTTCAGACATCAATAATTTGAATAAACATTTATCAACAAATGCTTTTCAATCACCAAACGATAATGCAAGTTAGGATCGAATTCGCCAAGAGGATTGTCTCGTTCCTCCAAAACTTTTCGGGGCTGGCAATCAAAAACACTTCTGCGCATGCTCGGGCTAAAATAGATTGGCGCACTTTTTGCGAATAGTTCTAGCAACCTTGTTGGCGATTATTTTCGCTTAGTTGACGTTGTTAACACGTGATTGTGATTCGTATTCTCTGTTATTTTGATAAAATAAATGTTCAAACTGATTAAATAACGTAATGGAAAAAAATCTCTGAAGTTTTGAAAAAACTTTTTTTTTTTTGCAAAACAATTGTTTTGTAAAACAAATAACAAAATTGCTCGGGGCCCCAAACGAAATTTTATGCTTTCAATGGACCCTACAATACTGCCCGATGTCGGATACTGATTTTTTTTTTTAGAGAAAAAAAATTGCCCGGGGCCCCAAACGGGTGCGTACTGGATTGTCACTCGTGTAGCTCTGGTGCGACGTTTTTTCAAACGAAACTAAACTGCGTACTGCATAAAAAAATCGAAAATTGCCAAGAAAAAGATACACAGCCAAATACGATAAACTGAGCTGTTTCGCGTTTCCCTTCAGTTACGCTCGACTGAGCAGTGGAGCATGCGCAGATGCGTTTTTTGATTGCCAGTCCTCAAAAGTTTTGGAGGGTGGAGACAGTCGTTCGCCAAGTAATTTTTTACACGATCCCTAAAATTCGTCTTTTTCAGTTTTTTTACAATAACTCGGCAAATAATTGTTTTTGAATTAAAAAATTTGGGATTTTGGTTCTACTCGATCTACTTTATCGATTTATGTAAAAAAAATTTGGGGTTGCTATTCATGTTTTATTTTTTATTATTTAAATTTAAATAAAAAATTATTAAAACTGAAAAATTGATGAAAAAACTTGTGTGATTTGTTTTTGGAAGATTAAGAAGAATATAATGAAAAAAAAACTTTCTTTAATTTCTTTTATTTGTGGAGATATGAATAAAAGTTTATGAAACTTTTTTAGCATTATAGGCGTTCAGCTTTGAATGCTTATAGCTAAGCAAATAATGCAAAATAAATAATTCTTTTTTACACATGGGGTATTTTAAAAGTGCTGAACATTTTTGTGTAAAAAAAATTGGGTGTTGCCATTGGAATTTTCAAAGTTGGTACATATTTTAATATGTAGACGATCCCTTATAAAATTTTTGTTGCCAGTTCTCAGTTCCTTACGCTATTTCCTGAAAAATGACATCTTTCACAAAGTTCCTTGCCCAATAGCAGCTGAGAAACGTGGGGTGGAGCGTTTTTTTTTCCCCCAGCTGTACCTATTGGGAAATAATAATTTAAATGATTGTCCATCCTGAATAATCAGTTTTTATTATTTGTAATAAATAATTAATATAATGTTCTTTTTTGTTAAATTTATAAAAAGTATGAAAGCTTAAATATTATACCGAATTAAAGGAATTATAGTTGCATTCTCTTTTCCCTTGACTTTTCTTAATTTTATTACTTGAGATAAGTTATTAGTTAAATCAGACCATCTTCGCACAAAAGTGTAAAAGTTTTTAAATTTCTGAATTGATAAATTTCTATTTTTTTTGTGTGTAGCCTTTTTACAAATTTAAAACACATTGAAAAGCATTTCAATATTGGTTGTATAGGAACACTTGTTTTACATTTTGTATCTTGTTACATTTTGTATACTTGTTTACATTGTTGAGATCGAAATCGAAGTAATGCATATCTTCATTTAACGATATCAAATACATTATCTTAAATTTACGTTATCGGAATTCTTGAAATTAACTTGCGTCTGCATCAGAACTATTTCACCATCTGGAAATTCCTAATTGTACCTATCATTTAAAATTATTCATCGGAAGATTACATATATAATACATATCTTTGAAAATGCACGAAGTCTTGACTAACTAAGCAAAATGATGATTCATCCCGATAATATTTGAGTCATGTAAATATGAAATATTAACTTTGCTATTGAAACATGAGATATTTGTGAAAGTCTTTGAAGTTTAAAGGAGCTTTATATGTTCAATGTTGATATTCTTAGCAAAGTTCTAATAAAATTTATATGTACCAATAAAATAAACACACTCAATATACTTCTTAGTATTAAATGAACTGAATATTCCGGTACATTTCACAAATCCGACATTATAACAGGTAAGTATCAAATCTCTTAGCATACATTTTTTTTTATTTCAAATGAATTGTAGTCATGAAATCACTGATACGGAAGCATAATTGTCTAACATAGAAACAAAGATAATAAATATATCTGTAAAAAATAAAACTTTTTTCTAAGGAAAATGTGTCGAGTATTCTTGGTAGAATTACAATGAAATGTTTATGTAATTTTTGTGCAAATTTTGTTCAATTTTGTCAAACTTTCAGCATTTGGAATTCGTAATTTTTAAATGTTTCAGAAACTAACTCAACAGGATTAAATCTCATACGGATGTAAGTATATAAATAATACTTTTTATTTTCAAAAAAAAATAAAAAATAGAATGGAGATTTTGTGACTTCTAGTTTTACAAGTTTTGGAAATGAATACTGTATCTGAAAACTGGTTTTTTAACTGTGTTTCTTCTGTCTGTCTGAAAATACTCGATAACTCGAACTAAAAGAGCTTTAGACTTCAAATTTTGTATACGATTTCCCAGTATCCTATCATAATAAGAATTTCAAGACAATCGCTCATGTGCAAAGAGTAACTGCTACATAACAATTTTTGGTTTTAAAGGTTTTGCTGAAAAAAAGCTACAGATTTCAAATTAGACGTTGTAATAAGGTTTTTATGTTTTGAAGTTAATGAAATTACCTTACTTTCAAATGTATTAATTTATTGAGTGGTAAGTGAAAGTCGTGTACCCTCTTAAAATAAAAGAGTGAAATCCACTCCAGTTGGAGAAGTGCATTTTCGACACCCTAAAGGCATGCATATTTACTCAGACTGAGTTAAAATCACTCGTTTGGAGTGATCCTGTCGGAGGTTTAACACACAAAGGATCCACTCTAAAAAGAGAAGTGCATTTTCCAGTCTGGAGGAGTGAAATCCACTCAGACTGAGTTAAAGTAGGAGTGTTTGTTTTAAGAGTGTAGAGTTTTAAAGTCGTAGTTTTTATTTTAGGACCTCCCATATTCCTCATAGCATAGCATTCTACACTCATTATAATTTAATACTGAGTACCTTGTTTCTGAAATAAAAAAAGCCTTATCCAATACCTTATTCTCCAAAACTTTTAGCCATTATTAACAAGACATTATAAAATTTATACGCATCGCTATTCAACCCTCCGTTCAGAAATCCCATTAGTATGGTAGGTACATATATATCCCAGCTTGTGTGCTTGTTCAGAGAACCGCTTATAAGCTTTCGTCAAGTGGGACAGGCACATAGAAAGAGTTTTACAAGCACAAGAGACACACACAGAAAGGACAACACAAGCACATAGACAAATAACAACATTTATTGACGGTTTCGAGTCAATACAAGAATTTAAAATCATCATGCTTTATCCAAAAAACAGACGTCCCTGTCCATCGCCGACTCGAAAATGAAATTCAGCAAGACTAACATAATTCACACTACACATTGTAATGTACACGGAAGACACTATTTTTTAAATGTTTTTAAAATTAACTCAGAAATCTGAAATGGCATATTTACATAAATGCAAAATTAATGCTGATATATATTTTATTATAGGACTTCCTACACTGCTAGTGAAATTTTGCATACATTAATTTGATACTGAGTAGCTTGTTTAAAGTCTTCATCCAATACCTTATATGCCAAAACTTCCAGTTATTAATAACAATACATTATAAAACTTATCCGAATCGCCATTCAACCATCCATTCAGAAATCATCATCAGAGTTAAAATTTAGTTAAGAATCATCCCGCATTATCCAAGCAAACAGATAATAGTCCCTGTCCCTTACCAACTTGGAAACAAAATTGTCCCGCTAAGCAGCTCAATTTATATAATTCACTGTATATTATTTTTTAATGTTTTACAAATTAACACAAAAAAACTAAAATTACATGTGGACCTAAGTGCAAAATTAATACTTTTATTTTAAGAATCCCCATACCACACTCTATACTTAAATACTGAATACCTTGTTTATGATATATAATTAAAATATGAACCGATTATCTTTATCCATCGAAACTTTCAGTTATTATTAGCAACACATTATAAAATTTCTCTCCGTTGCTATTCCACCATCCAGAAATCACCCTCAGAGTCAATACTAGAATTTAAAATCCTCCCGCATAATCCAAACAAACAGATAATAGTCCCTGTCCCTCACCGACTCGGAAACGAAATTGCCCCACGAAGCAGCACAATTTACATAATTCACTGTACCAAAGTTCAGTAAATATTTCCGAAGGAGATGCATTAAGCCGTCAAGAACCTGTCAACACCACCGAGACCGACGAGAGGTCGACGAAATAAATGCGTCACAATTTCATCTCTCGCAAGTCCTCATCAAAAAAGCAATATTATCCCGGGTAAACTAGTCGGGCATTATTCGCTTTACCAGCAGCTGTCAGGGTGTAATGGAAATGAAGGGAGCTGAAGTGAGAGATAACATTAAGCATACTTTAAAAAAAATTGTCTCACTAGCAGCTCACAGTAAGTTATTATTATATATAATTCACTGTAAATTACTTTTGATTGCTTTACAAATTAACATAAAAAACTAAAATTACATGTTGGCATAAGTGCAAAATTTATACTTTTTTTTAAAGACTTCCCACACTACACGTCTCTATACTTAATTATTGAATACCTTGTTTATGAAATAAATAAAATATGATCCGATTATTTATCCGCCGAAACTTTCAGTTATTATTAACAGCACATAATAAAATTTCTCTGCATAGTTATCCCGCCATCCAGAAATCACCCTTAGAGTCAATACCAGAATTTAAAATCCTCCCGCATTATCCAAACAAACAGATAATAGTCCCTGTCCCTCACCGACTCGGAAACGAAATTGCCCCGCGAAGCAGCACAATTTACATAATTCACTGTACCAAAGTTCAGTAAATATTTCCGAAGGAGATGCATTAAGCCGTCAAGAACCTGTCAACACCACCGAGACCGACGAGAGGTCGACGAAATAAATGCGTCACAATTTCATCTCTCGCAAGTCCTCATCAAAAAAGCAATATTATCCCGGGTAAACTAGTCGGGCATTATTCGCTTTACCAGCAGCTGTCAGGGGGTAATGGAAATGAAGGGAGTTGAAGTGAGAGATAACATTAAGCAACGGGATCCTGTGTAATAGTAAAAATACTGAAGGGTCGGCTGATGGAAGATCGCCGGGGTGGATTGGTAGGGTTGTAAATGACCCCAAGCTTTCCCAAAGTGAATTAATCCTAACTAAAGATGTTGGGGTTTTGTTTTGTAAAATTGGCGTTACATTATTGGACTGGACTGTAGTGCTAAAAGTTATTTGGAAGGAATTGCCAGAAACAATGCATTAAGGTATTGAACCACGTGATATTAAACTATAAATAAAGTGATAGTTCAAATTAAAATGCACGAACAAATGCACAATAAAATGCTCGTTCAAATTAAAATGCAAAACTTGAGCTCTCAAGAGAAATTTTAATCAGATCATGAAATCTTAGTACTAATTGTCTATTTAATTATTATTTTTGAATAGGGGACAATGAAAAAGTTGCACATGAGCAAAAAAGAAACATTTGTTTTTATTTAGGATCCAAGGAGATTTTGCAGCCTGTCATTAAATAAACATACGTTTTTCCATTGCTTATTTAGGGATGAATTATCAAGGAGCAAAACATGAGTCGAAGTTTCCCCTTACACCCTTAAAACAAAAGAGTGAAATCCACTCCAGTTGGAGAAGTGCATTTTCGACACTGGAAAGGAATGAATATTAACTCAGACTGAGTTAAAAGCACTAGTTTGGAGTGATCTTGTCGGAGGTTTAACACACAAAGGATTCACTCCAAAAGGAGAAGTGCATTTTCCAGACTGGAGGAGTGAAAATTAATCAGACTGAGTTAAATCACTCGTTTGTTTTACTAGTGTAAGTATCAAAGCTACACCAAATTTCTGCTACTCGTAAAGCTGCTGATTGACCTAATATCATCTAAGTTCTAAGTAATTGTTACCATGTTGTGAAACTGATGTGAAAGATACTGGAAGATTAGGTTGTCATATTTTGTATGAGCCCTCTGATTGTTTGCTGTTATGGAAAATTGTGTCTCTTTCGCTTTGTCAACGTCTATTAATAGACGACTGTATGGAGATGATAGTGAATTCAGTTGCTCTGTGAAAAGAAATTCTCTGATGGCGTTTAGTTGGATAAAATAGAATTTGTTTTACTTATCAACGTCAGTTAACTAATTACTGAATGAATTTAGAGATTTTGAAAAGATAGAACTATATAGTTTGATAATTTGATGCGAATGAAAAGAACTTTAAGTTAAAGTTCAGTTATTTATTTACTCCGTATTTTATGCACTGTATATTTAATTTCATTAGCAAATTTGTTTTATTAAGCTTTACTATTCTTAATCAAACATGACTTCGAACATTTTAGTTTGTAAAAATATTTAGAAATGAATAAGCGGATTTAAAAGATACGAATTAAACTAATTTAAAATTCAGAAATTAAGAATCTTGCTTACAAAAGTAAACTTTCAAGGCGAATCAACAATAAGATTTAAAAGAAAGTTTCACAGCTTAAATAATCCGAATATCACATCTAAAGGCAAACCGACTTTTATACGTATTCAGTTAGATGCACCATTTCCTATTTCACGAGATATAGGGTCACATGGGGGAATTATGGATCACTCGCTTTCCGGGGTAAATAATGATCACTAAGTTTTAAGGATTAAAAATGGTTTTTAGAAAAAAAATAAATTATGCCAAGTCATCCTTATACATTCTATTTTCTTATGTCAAGTTCAAAAACAATGCAACTCTGCAGCAAATAATAGAAAAAAAATACTTTTTACACTACTATAAAAACATCTTCAAAAAAGATTGTCTTTGAAAAACATGATTTTTTTTAAGATCCATACTGGAGAAACATATTTGAACTAACTATTCTGTTGGTGCTATTTTTCAATAGGAAAAGGTCTAAGCTTTTCATTCCGATATAAATTTTTTCATAATTATTTTTTTTAATGATTTTGAAGGTATATCGATTTATCCCCCAGTTTACTGGGGTAATTCTGGATCACTGGGGTAATTCTGGATCAGTGATATTTTTTAATTTTTCATGTGTTTTTAGCTAAGCGGTATACGTCATTTTGAAGCAAAAAATCAGATTAGGCTGCATTCCAAATTTCATTAAAAAATTCGAATTAAAAGTTTATTTAAAATTTAAATAACAAAAAAATTTAATCTACATTGAAATAACATGCAAATTCCATTTTTATTCAATATTTTGACTGTTTTCATTTCGTTAAACTTACGAGAAACTTTCGAGATACTTCGAACTGTAAATTAATTAAACAAACGATAAATAACCGAATTTTCGAAAATGTAAATGGGAAATTGCGGCATAATTTATTAAAAAAGATCATCATTATTCTTCGAGTTTAAAAAAAAATTAGCAAACGATAAAATCTAATTTTTTTCTGTGAAAGAAGATTAATAAAAAGTTAATTAAGCGTTTAAAAGTTTGCTTTGAATTATATTTTAACTGAAACCAAAAATTAATTTACTTTTAATATGCATTACTATAAAAAAAAAGGGTGATCCATAATTACCCCATGTGTGATCCATAATTGCCCAAACCCGGGGTAATTCCTGATCACTCAATAATTAAAATAAAACTAATAATAATTAAGTTTTAGGTAAAGTGATTGTTTAAATAAATTCTAAATTATTTAAGCTTACTCCATGCAAAATTAAATCTTTCTATCTTTCATACTTTAGAAAAAAATTGGATGTTGTGATTTTTTGATCCATAATTCCCCCATATGACCCTATTCAGTCAAAAGGCAATCCGTCTTCAACTGGCGTAAAAGAATCTGGAACTGGTAACGGATTGCGACCGTTACTATATAATCTATTTAGCCTAATTTTTAATGGTTATTATATAAATTAAACTAATTTAAAATTCAGAAGTTAAGAATCCTGCTTACAAGAGCAAACTTTTAATGCAAATCACCAAAAGGATGTTTAAAAAAAAATTCACAGCTTAAATATTCAATCAAAATTCAATCCGTCTTCAACTGGCGTAAAAGAATCTGCAGCTGGTAACGCATTGCGACCGTTTCTATGGAATCTATTTAGCCCTATTTTTTATATTTATTTTTATTTGTATTATATGAATGCAACTAATTTAACTATTGAGCAAACCAAAGATCCTGCTTTAAACTTTCCAATGCAAATCAACACTAAGAAAAAAATAAAATCCACAGCCTAAATAATCCGAATATCGCGTTTAAAGACAAATGCACGATTCCCTATTTCAGGAGATATATTCAGTCAAAAGGCAATCCGTCTTCAACTGGCGTAAAAGAATCTGGAGCTGGTAACGGATTGCGACCGTTACTATGGAATCTATTTAGCCTTAATGCATGGAATCTCACATAAAATGTGACCCCCATCAGAGGAAATAGATTAAAAACCGGAACAGGAGAGATGCGGCCTCCCTCTTCGAATACTTTCGGCCGCACAATAAATTTCGCCGCCATCTTTAAAGGCTCGAATTTTATTTTGTGAGACCAATTTCGGCTTTTGGTTCTTGAGGTATTCGAGTGTCAGATTCTCCTATCTTATAAGTTATGGTAGTGTTTTGGGGGTTTTATTGCTTTCTTCTGCTGCTTTCTCGGAGACTAAAATTTAGGCCTTCTTTGCATGATTTGTTTTTTTTATTGAAAGAAGATTGTTGCAAAAAAGTAGACGGGATTGATAAGAAAGAAATTCAATTGTAGCGTGTGAACGGATTGGGTTAGGAATTGGATTTTATCATCGCTTTTTCGACTTTAGAATGAAAATAAATGGTATTATGCCGATTGGAACAAAGAATTTTACTAAAAAAGTATAGATTTTTCGAAGGCTTAATACTATTGAATTTTAATGATATCCAATAATTGTACTGTTATATATTAAATAATCTTTGAATATATCTGAGTATATAATCTGAGTAGATATTTTATAACTTACCAATATAGTCATTATTATAATTATACTTAGTGTAAAACATACTCAAAACTTGGCTAAAATTTATAATTTGTGGCCATATAAATAATTTGTATTAATATAATATTAAGTTTTCAACTATTTATTGAATATTTAATTTTTTTGCATAACCAATTCTATTATTCACCGAAATAAAAGTTTTTTCTCAAATAAAAATGGGAAATATCATTTTATTCTTTAAAATAAGGATGGCCTATTTTAGTTTGCAAGTTAGAAGATAGCTAAACGAGGTAGTCTTTAAATTAAGAAATACAACAACAAACCTATTTCGAAGTAATAGAAAGCAACAATACATGGTAGTTCTCCATTTCAACCTCAAAAATTATCTTCATAAATTAACTTTATAATAATCTGTCTGACAAGAGAAATGGAACAACTGTTTAGCATTTTTACAATTTATTACTAGAAAGAAATTATACTGTAGCTAAACGTTAACAGATTTCGACGGAACATTAATAACTTCACATCAACAGTATTTGGTATACTTCCAATGAAAAGACAATTTAGTATACAATATTTAAAATTCATTCCCCACCACCGGAACACAAGCGTATAAATTCGTCAACTGACTGTCTGGTTTTCCAGTCACGCACAATTTCACATAACTTACCAAATTTTAAATTTTTAATAAGTTTTCAAACTGTATGAATTCAGCATTTTAAACTATTTATTACAGGAATAAAATGTGGCAAGTTTGAAAAATTTCTTTAACAAATCAAAAATTCAAAACTAAAGCGGTGAAAAAAAGTTTATAGTTCGGACGAATAGCACTCCCACTGAGGGGTTATCTTTTTTCGATTGATTTTACAAAAATGTAAATAAAAAGCAATATTTGGAGAAAATAGTACTATTTATCAAAAAGCCCCATAAATCTCCCCACTTCATATCACACTCCATTAAATCTTTATTTCTTCTTTTGCGACACAAACCAACAAAAACACTCAAAACACAACAAAAACCGGCCATTATTGGAACTGAGTACCGAGTCTATTAGTCCCATTTCCAACGTCTGCCTATCTGTAACTTCCGATACTTCCACCTGCATTATATTTGGATCGTGCCGCGTTTTATGCTTTTTCTATCTAGTCTAGGCCGGAATTCTCGTTATCGGGGTTATTTGGCGTCAAGATTCCGTTTTTCGCCAAATGCAGTCAAACTCTCGCTATTCTTTCATTTTTTTATAAAAGAAAAAGTATCTTACACATATCAAACAATATAAAAAATAAAATATCAAGTGATAGTTAAATTGTTAAAAAAGTGAAATTTTGGCGATATATTCAAGGCATGACGACAAATCACAAGATTGGGGAAAAAAAAACCTCCTACTAGGATTTTACTGCTCTTTGTATATATTCTAAAAATAGGAAAAACTAGCTTATATATTATAAAAAAAATATTTAAAAAAACATGTCAAGTGACGGTTAAAATGTTATTGAAGTGAGATATTGGCGATATATTCAAGACATGGCGACAAATCACAAGATTGGGCGGATTCACCCCCTCTTACTAGGATTTTACTGCCTTTTCTATCTCTTCTCGTATTCTAGTAGGATATCATCGATAGAATAAAAAAGAAGCCAAAAGAAAAGACAAAATATAAATCACATCCATTTGACCGATGTGCAGGCAGCTGTCCTTCTGGCGGCATTTCTACTGAATTGATGGTAGTAAATAATGCATTATGTATCAAGGAAATTCTTCTTCATCGATCACATTTGTATTTAAATACATTTTCCTGATTTTTTTCTTCCTGGAGTTGTTCTTGGAACTCGGTATATGTTTCCTGACCATTAGGATGTATATTTTGTAGCCGGAGCAGTTGGAAGTTTTTGATGGATTTATTAGTCATGGCCGGTCGTAAAAGATGTCAAATGGAAATGGTGAGGGGACCAAGTTGGACTGTAGTTTAGTATAAGGGCCGTAGGCAAAGGAAAACCATTGATTTCATTACAAATATTTGTGTTTCTCGTTTAAGGACTTTAAAATGCAAATACTTGCAAATGCTTCTTTAGTTTTCTTTTATGATTTAAATAGTTTGCAATGTGGTTGCGTCGAAGAGTTGAGCTTTAGTTTACTATATTGTAGTAGTTTACTGTAAAGACTTTTTAGGCAAGGAGAAATTGGAAAACTATTAACTTCATAAAAAAATATTCGTGTTTATTTGTTAAGGGCTTTTTAATGTAAATACTTTATTAAGTTCCATTTGCAAGTGAAATAGTTTGCAAGGTTACTTATTTAAATTATTTTTAAATGCATAAATAAACTTTATAACATATATTTGTTATGAATCCATCTGTTGTTTTCATATCGAATATATATTTTAGAATTTATATTTGTAATATATTTAAAAATATAATAAAAAATGTTTGTTAACATGTAAAACTTAAAGTAATGGAATTTTTTGAAAATATGTGTTCTTTTTTGCAGGCAAGAATTTTAAAATATTTAAACTACCAGAGAATTTAACAGCCGGAGAAGTTCACATTTTTTTAAAACGGCTATTGATAATTTATTGTAAGAATTAAAAAAAATGTTTGTATCAAAAATGCATGTGGTAAAAATTTTATTCTTATATTTCCTTGTACTAATAAAATTACAGAAACAAAAAAAAATATTTCAAAAATTAATTCGAACCTATTTAAAATTATTTTGTTAAACGAAATATAAACTTTAAAAACAAATAATTTCACACCTAACACAGATTCTAGAAAAATTTATTATAAAGCTTACTTTAACAATCAGTTTGATTAAATCATGGTTTCATAATAACACAAGTAAAATGATTTTTTTCTATAATAGATTTATTTTGAGTTAAGAATATATTTCTTTTAAAACATTTTTGAATGAATGCAGATAAACTATTTACTTATCAATAGCTTTGGCAATTTCAATTTTTTTTAACTGTAGACTTTAACCATTCGTAAATTACCTGATCAAATATTAGCTATTCATATGCAATATATATTTTTTTATTCGAACAAACTATCGTATACTGCAAATGTAACATAAACCATTCTAAAAGCAATTAGCAAATATTTTTTTCTATGCAGTTCTTAATGTATTTCATAATTATATGCATAATTTATTACATATATACTTGCGTTCATTTATCAATAAGTAAAAATACAATAAAAATATTTGAAAACCTATAAATATTACAGATGGTAAAGCAATATTGAGCCTATAACTAATTTTACATGTTTTATTTACGGTTTTAACCCTTTCAGTCCCAGTGATGCCATTTGGCATAATCACTTTCAATATTTTTTTCAAAATTTTTATGTCCCGTTATGACATCCAAATACACATCATTCGATTCTTCACACTTTGATCGATCAGACAATATTTTACATTAACCTCAATAGAAGTCAGAACTACTATTTTTTTTATTTAGAAAATAGTCAACAAGCGTTTCTCCTGATTTTTGATAAGTTCACTTCAGTTCCACATATTTAAAACTCAATTTAAACTATTTCGGTTAAAATAATTTCTAATTTTTTTTTAATAATATGGTCAGATATCTTAAAATATATAACTCGAAGTGTTTTTAGGTAATATACATATTTTTATTTTGTTGTTTTCCACAGTTAAAAAAATTTGGCATTATTTCAAAAACCATATAAAAAATTTAAATGAATTTTTTCTTCTTATGGAATTCGTATATTTGACCTAAAATAAGCTTATTTTGTGAATATCAGATGTTTCTGTAGTGTAGTAAATTTTTGGGACTGAAAGGGTTAATCGAGAGAAAATATAATTGTTATTTGATTTTAATCCATTAATCTGTTTGAGAGAATGAATGAAAATTTTATCAATAAAAACAAACTAATGACTTATACAGCATCTAGTTTAGAGTGTTTCTTACTTAAAGAGCATTTTTTTAATTTTTATTATCAATTGTTAAAGGACTATATGACTGCTATGATACTGTTAATAAGTGGATATACTATACATGAAGAAAATGTACATCTATGAATTTTGTGAACCAGAAAACCACTCAACCACCTTATGGAACCACTCAATAACTCTAATCTATAGTAGATCTAAGGTAGTAATAAGTAGTAGTAATAGTAGTAGTGATCTAGTTTTGGTAAGTAAACTAGTAATAGTAAGTAATATAGTAGTAATATAATAATAGTAGTATCTAGTTTTAGTAGTGATCTAGTAATAGTAGTATTCTAGTAAGAGTAGTAGTAGTAATATAGTAAGAGTAGTAATCTAGTAAGAGTAGTAGTAGTAGTAATAGTAGTAGTACTAATAGTAGTAGTAATCTATAGTAGACTGTCTCGATAACTCTATCTATAGAGAAAGCACTAAAAGACCGATTATTTTTGACCAAGAATGGTCCAATTCATTGCGTTGGTCAGTGTAGCTTACCAGTCCACTACAGAATAAGCCATGCACAGAAAAAAAAGTATTACAAAGAATCGAAACATTAAACATTTGTCTATCAGCTATTGATTAAAAAATCGGACCTATTTCCATACATTTTGAATTTTCACAAAACACAATGAAGACAAGAAAAAGACTGTATAAACAGAATTTTTCTAAATTCTGCTTAAACACATTACGTGGAGGAGCACTGAATAAGTTGAGGTTATCATGATATCTAAAAAAAGCTGTACAAGAATAGATTTAACATTTTCAGATGCTGAATCCGTTTAAGATTTTTCATTCAAGCTTTAGACCCCGTCTTTTTCACTATTTTATGCACGTGTTTTTAGCGATAAACATAAATTTTGTAATTTAAAAAAAAAATATAAACTTACTTTTTCAATGTGGAAATAATTTTGAGAAGATATTTTCAAAAATAAACTCATTCTGAAATTTTGAGCAGCTGAGAGCTTCAAAGAATTATTCAAAATTTATGCGGAGAAAGCAACTCTAAATTTTGCCTATTATTAGGCCGTTCAGAAAGTTATCCCAATGTTATTTTCAGATTTGGTGAAGCATCCAAGTAAGAAAGGCAACCTGTCAAATCTTATTTTCGAGCATGAAACACAAATATTGAAAAGAAATAAAGTATTAGAAATTTTTGAAAACATAAAATTCAGCTGCTTAGCTCCAAAAGTTCATGAATTATCTAATTTTATTTCTGTATACAAAGACAAAAAGAAAATTATATGCCTCAATTATATTAATAGCATTCATTTTAAAAGTTAAAACGGAATATTAACTATATTCAGCTATTTTTTTTTACCACACTGTAATTGGGAATTGAAAGTACACAATTTTTACTTATTTATTAATATAGAAAAATAAAGTATGAGACCAATTTAAACTATATTAAAGACAACTTAAACTTTTGTTCGCATTTTACTCAAAAGCTTTAATTTTTCAAGAAAAATAATTGATTGCTATGAAAATATTATTAAAATTGTTTAGCATGAACTATAAGCAATTAATGAAAATCAAGTTCGTAATTTTAATGTATGCATTATTGCAAGCGGCAGTGCAAAAACTGTTTTCCGCAAATAGTTGAGTTCTAATTAAAAACGTGAAACTTTGATAGCTTTTTGATACCCTTGGTATGGTATGGTATGGTATGGTACATATATATTCCAGCTTGTGTGCTTGTTCAGAGAACCGCTTTTAAGCTTTCGTCAAGTGGGGCAGACAAAGAAAGGAATAACACATAAACAAATAACAACATTTATTGACGGTTACAAACATCCGTGCCTGACCGGGATTCGAACCCGACCCCAGCAGCTCCAAAGGCCAGTGTCCTAAAGATTGGGGCGGCTTGATGTCTTTTCACTTTGTTATGTTAATAAAAAATGATGGGCTTGTTTCAGGTGACGTGCCTCTTAAAATTCATGCTATTCCTTCTACCCGTGCTCCTATTGGCGCTCAGTTTCCATTTGACACATGATTCATCAATCGAGACTCATGATAGAATTTGTTTTAATCTACCATTCACAATGCCGTTCAAAGGACCCGGATGGACGAGTGGCTTGGTCCAATCCGCTAGCAGTCTGCGCGCTGTAACGGGTGCTGGTTCGATTAACGCCTTCGCCCTGGACGTACTCCATTTCTCTGTGTCAGTAAATACTCTTTCTGTGTCTGTCTTACTTGACGAAGCGGATCTCTGATGAAGCACACAAGCCGGACTGCATGTGCACCTCCCCCCACCCCAAGCCATTCAAGACCATAAACATGCCCATCATTGAAACCTTATATAATTTACATTTTTTTTCTCATACTTAATTCGGAAAACTTGAAGTGTAAATAGGTAGTAAAATTTTTTTAAGGAAAGAGGGAGAGAGAAATACACTCATATTTGCAAAATTTGCCTTTTATCTATAACAAAACAAATTATTTTCTTTCATAATTGTACATTTGTCATTCAATTTTATTGATTAGTTTGCTAAAGTACCACATTCCTTCTGAAAAAGGAGCAGTCGTTATATTTACAGCCAATTTAGCCGTACCTAAACACACCCAAATTCTGTAAGACATGACATGTAAGGAGGTAAGTATGACGAGAAGAATATTTTGTTTGACATATAAATAAGATTTTGGGAATGACCACCCATAAAATTTTGCAGACACGCAATAAAAAGAAACAGTTTGCGCATGTTCTTAAGAAGGAAATAAACCCAATACATAATTTATCATGACATTGGTGGTAATGGCTGGTATTTACTTTCAAAGAAAAAAAGCTTAATAAGTCACATAATTGGGATATAATGATTGGTGGTTTTTATTATTTTTAAAGAAATAAAACAGTAATACTTTTTAATGAAAGAAAAGTAAGAAATCTAAGTATTGTAGGAAAAGTAAACTTTAAGCTCATTATTTATCTTTTTCTTTCTGGGTTAAAATCCAACTTATAAATATAAGTAAACATCCAGAAAAAAAGAATGCTGATGAAAAACTTAAAAACAACAACTAGTAGTTTGATCTATCATAGTACCTAGCATAATACAAAATGAATATTTCGATTTTATCTTCTTATTACTTTTCAAACACTTAAGTTTATCTATCTTACTTAAACAAGAAAAAAAATTAGTTACCTAAAATATGTAATTCTATTCCTTCCACATCAAAAGAAAACACCAATTCTCAACCGCTCCATATCATAAGTAAAGACGCAATTGACAATTTTTCAGTTTTAGTTTCCATACTACGTTTATAACGCTGAATTTTATCATTTATAAATTTATGTACATCTGCCTATCTATTTATCTGTGTTTCTATCCATCACCTACTTTTATAGCCGAAACTGCATCTGATACAGAATAGTTTAACATGGAACTTAATTTTGACTTTGGCTATTTTAAGACGCAGGAATTTTGCGTGTAAGCAGTTCTAAGTGGCAGTTACTGTTTTAAACCTACTTGTATTTAATTTCCCCCCTCACAACTCAATATATAATTTGTCTCAGTGGTAAGTATGGTGACACAAATACATATAAACATTGTTATGTGAATGACCACTCATAAAACTTTGTGGGGCACATAAAACTAGTTTAACATTGAACTTAATGTTGGGTATGGCTCCTTTTAAACCCAGGAATTTTGTGTGTAAGCAGTTCTAAGTGACAGTTGCTGTTACAAACCTACTTGTACTTCATTGGGAGAAACGTTAAATTTCCCCTCACAACACAATATATCATTTGTCTAAGTGATAAGTATGATGACACAAATACATCTAGACATTGTTATGTGAATGACCACTCATAAAACTTTGCGGGACACATAAAACAAGAAAGGACAAGCCCATGTGCGTTTGACAGCGTGAGAGAAAAAACCCGAACCATCTATAATTTCCCATAGACTAGCTCTTAGATGAATTTCCATTAATATATCTTGACCGCAGCGCCTTAAAGAGTACAAAACCGCGCAGGGCAGCGCCTCTAACCTATAATGGCGAAGCAATGAAGCAGATTTATGTGAAGGCAATAAAGCGGGCGGTATTTCTTGCCCCTATTGTGATGTCGGGACAAAAAGGAAGTGGATCTATATGTTGTCGTGGTGCATTGCAGGGTTCCACTATATTGCAAAGTTCGTGAAAAACTGGCACTTCAGCTATCCTAACTCAATGGGAGATTAGCCGTTTTTCCTCGCACAGAGGCTATATCGGGAAAAAAAGAAGTTGGATCGACACAAGTCCCATTCGATGAACGGACTTTATGGGATATTCTTGAAAGTCTTAGATATTTATTTTATGTTGGACAATGCGAGTTGATGTATTTTATACAAAAACATTTCAATATATGTGAGTCCATTTTAGATTTTATTCAGATTGAAAAATGTATATATGATAGATATAACCCATAAATAGGTCACGTTAAATTTCTCAAATCAATAGGGGTAGTTGGAGTATTTTGGGTAGAGTTTTTAAAAATATTTTTTCTAGACAATAATTAACATTTTAATAAAAAAGTTAACCTATAACTTTTTAAATATTTGTCTGGAGGCAACATATATTTTCCGAATTTTTTTTTACGCAGTTTTTCCTTTTTCATTTCTTTTGAGTATTATATAATTTTATACTCAAAGTACAACGTACTAATAGACATATTTTATTTTACTTTTAACCTTAATATAGAAGAGATATTAGAATTTCTCATGGTGTAGGTTTGTCAACAACCCTTAAATTGAAAATGAACTTCTGGGGTTAGGTGAGTCCCAAGTGGCTGGTTGGTTTATGAAACAGCACGTTTTATGACACTCACAAGAATATTTGTTTAGTTGGTGTTCTCATACTGCCGTTAGGGATAATTATTGTAATTTTTCACGTTGAGAAACTTTTCATGCTCATATTTTAACTATTATTATTATTATTATTGAAATACAGTTTAATAATTGAATATGATAAAAGATGCTTTTTCTTTCTACATGGTTATGCATTTTTTTTTCAATGTACTTGAAACCGCCAGCAGTCAAGGTAAGAGAATGGTGACGGGGTAGGATTTAAAAAATTTTAAGGGCAAAGAATTTTAATTATGCCTTGCAAAAAACCTGCTCCAGCCTTTATAAACTAAACTTAATGTTCCAAAAATTAAGTTATTTTTAATGTATGAGCAAGCAATATATAATCATACATTAGTTTCTGAGCGCAAAAATACATTTCGTATTAAAGATAAGCAGTAATGTTTCGGATTAAAAAAAAGAACTTAAATATTTATCATAGATAGTTAATAATTACACTGTATATAATGTGACAGGTTGCTCCAAAAAGACTAGAATCCATTGGCTGGGTAAAAAACGGCGAAAACAAATTAATCAAACTTCAGTGTATATGGTAATATTTTTTTTAATTCATTTTTTTAGAAAAAATATCGAAGTTGTTCAGGTTCAAAGTGATCCAAATGACATTAACATTTATTGAATTGTTTAAAATTAAATCTTGGTACAATAAGCTGGCCTTATTTTAAAATTTTTACTAAATTTCATAGTATAAACTAATGGGATTATTTATTTTTCAATAAAATGTACCTAGCAATCCTAAAATGCTTTTAACTGTGTTAAATATATTAATAATTGTTGAAAAAATTTTCCCATCCATTTTAGTAGTATGGGAAACGTACAGCTGTGGAAAAAAACGTTCCACCCCACGTTTCTCCGCTGCTATTGGACAAGGAACTTTGTGAAAGGTGTCATTTTTCAGGAAATAGCGTAATCCAGTTAGTTTGTTGTTTTGAAAAGACGCAACCCAAATATTACTGTTTTCACTTTAGAGATTTCCCCCTAAACGAGTTCAAAATTAAGGCTTTAATATCTCGGCAAATAATGCAAAATAAATAATACTTTTTTATACATGGGGTATTTTGAAGGTGCTGAACATTTTTACGTAAAAAAAAATTAGATGTTGCCTTTGGAATTTTCAAAGTTGGTACTTATTTTAATATGTAGACGACCCCTTATGCAATTTGTGTTAACAGTTCTAAATTTCTTACGCTATTTCCTGAAAAATGACACCTTTCATAAAGTTCCTTGACCAATAGCAGCCGAGAAACGAAGGGTGGAACGTTTTTTTCCCCCCAGCTGTACCTAGTATACCGGGCAAGTTTTCCAGCTCACGTGCTTGCATTTAATAATTTGCTGCCAAAAGGTATGTTAACTTGTTGGAAAAGTAGGAATGTCAGCTTGAAGATAAACATGTGAGGAAGGCGATGTAATCTTGTTCCCTTCAAAATACATAAAAGTAAAAAATATGCAATCAAAAAGATAAATCATAGATAAAATGCCCCGCTCTCTTCTAATTATATAAGAGTTGGTCATAAATTTTATTTAAATCTAAACGTACAAGAGCATAAGCCATTTGATTGATATTTTTGTAAAATAATTAATATACATCAATGATTAAATAAAAATGTAAGGCCTTATGTGCCACAGGGCACGAAGAGGACTAAGCAATGATTAAATATATCTTAACCAGATAAACTTCCTTACAAAATAGCAGAATCCTAAGAAACGCATGCTGGATAATCGTTAACTTATCTTATATTATCCAGTCTTCAAACCTTTCCAAAAAAAAGGACAATTTCTCCCATCCTATTAAGTAAACTGATAACAGAAAATGTATTTTCTTTGTTACATTTCAGTTTTTTTTTATTCTCTCAGGTAATGCGGAGTACCATCTTTCCTACCAAGCATCATCCCACCAAAGAGAAGTAGACTAGCTTGCTTGCTGGAGCAAAAAAGTTGTATCAATCGATTTAGAAACGGCTTTGCTATAAACTGTTCAGATGCATTAGTAAGATTTCAAATTTGTCAAAAATTCTTAATTTATCATCACGAAAGCTTTGTTTCATACAAGAATAACATTGCTTTATACAAAAATTCTAAAACAATATATAGTTCATTTGTTTTCACAGATGTAAAAATGTTGATAGGACTTGGTTATGTTATTGGTAGGCACCTTTTTCAGCTGTTTTGCAGATTTTATTTATACGAAGTATTTTAAGAAAGAAATAAGTATAAATATTTTAAAAAATAAATTTGAAATGATTGTGGCAGCACTCACTACAAGACAAATGCCGTTTTTCGCCCAACTTTTTCAACACGAAGCAAATAACGATTCTCTTCAAATTAAGAAAACGATAATTAGAAGCAACCTATCTTACTATATTCAACTTCTCAATTTTAAAAGAAAGTTAATTTATTTTTAACTTAACTTACTCTTTGTTTATTATTACATTCACTGACTATTACACTCATTTCTGACACGTTTGCGCGTTACAACTTTTTTAAACGAGGAAAGCTGATTGTTCCCATTCTTTTGGCGGTTAAAACCCTGTGGACTTCTACGACTGTCCTGAGCTTGATGGATAGTCGTTAACGACAGTTGAGTTCAAATCGTTAATCATTCCCTGTGTATGGGCAATGAACGGGGTCGACATTAGTGACGTCAAGGGAAGCCTTTTGAGTGATTATTTCAGGACTTTGGTCCTAGAAAACAGAGGGCAAGAAAGTTTTGAAATCTTTTGTTTCATAAACTTTGTTAATAAAAATGTTACCACTTATTCCGGAAAGCTGGCTTGTACTACAATTCAATTAAATCCATTCTGGAGTTTGGTACTACTGAACTTCGTCAAATAGAACAGAGTTACGGAGAAGTAAAGTTCAATTGAGTAGTAGGAAAATAATCATTTTTTGGCGTATATTTGTTTCGGTAGTTGACATCGTTCCCCATTTTTATGCATGAGTTAATTGAAAATTTCTACAAAAAACTGGTGGACAATTGCTAAGGACGAGATGGTTTTTTCAATATAAATGTGTACAAAAGCCTTCCAAATCAACACATATAATACCGTAAGATTAACAATACTTAAGGAAATGAGTAATAAAAGCAACACTTACTAAAAGAGAAATCAGAGGCATAAAAATAAGCTTTATTGAAAGAGAAATGGAATTCCATTCAATGCATCTCCGAGGTGGAGATGAATTTTGGATTTTCAATTACGACAATTTTACGAGTGCTTCATGAATATCGATAATACAGTAAAACATCAAATCTACGACATAATTTTAACCTTAAGAGCCGGGTCCATTGACAACTGATCATCAAATGTGAGAAACGTCTATGTCGATTCTATGTAGTACAAGTGTCGACTTGTTAACCATTTTGAATATTCACCTATATGGGCTTCTGGAGACGTATGTATCACGTATCCGCAATATATCATGTTTAATGAATTTCCTCCGTCGTCGATGATCCGTTTTTGCATGGTCTTTTCTAGGCCGCAGCTGTGTCGTAGGCTTAATATTTTACTGGGTTACCGATATTCATGGCACGCTCATGAAATTATCGTAAGCTAAAGTCCAAAATTCATCTCCACTACGGAGATGCATGGAATGGAATTCCATTTCTCTTTCAATAAAGCTTCTTTTTATCCCTCTGATTTTTCTTTTATTAAGTGTTGCTTACATTACTCATGCCCTTACGTATTTGGGATCTTACGGTATTGATTGTGTTTATTTGAAATGCTTTTGTACAAAGTTATATTGAAGAAACCGCCTCGTCCTTAGCAATTTTCCACCAGTGTATAACTAGGAAGTATAATAACTAATTTAAAGTATTCTAACAATGGGATTTCTACTCCATTAGATGGTTCTTCTTGACTTCGTCCACACCGGCTCACTTTTAATCGCGTATGGAAAAGATGTTGCATAATGTATTCAATTTTACAATTAAAGTTTTTAAGTAACTCATGAAGACGATATTTTTTTAGTATAAAGAATTGCTAAATTAGAAAAGAATTGCTGAATTTAACAAGTGTGGAGCAGTGTGTTCGAGCCCTTCGATTATTATTTTATAATTTAGTATAACTGAACTCTACAAAAGTTCTGCTATCGCTCTGCTCTGTTAATTTACATATCATATCAATTTATTGTGTAGTACTGGTGAAAACATTTGCTTCAATGCCAGTCATTGGATGTGCTCATCTTCTATGTTTAAACTCTATTTGAGTAAGGTCAAGAAAAAATCATTTTGCTGTAAAAAAACATTACAAAACTATATTTTTTGTAAAAAAAACACACGAAATGCGCTGCAATTATACAGAAGTTTTTTACAGTGTATAGTGAAAATATTTGTATCATTTACATTCGACTCATGAACCCAGATTAAGCGTTTCAATACAAAGAACGATCCATTTTGAAATATTGTAACGTTTCAAATCGATATTCTTTGATGGATAAACACAAAGACTTGAAACAAAGTATTTTGTAGTCTAGCTATTGAGATTTGAATTGAACTTTTTTGCAACTATTGAAATTATTCGCCAGATATCATATTATTAATAATATTGTTTACTTCTTCTACGCTTAATATTAAACAATGTCATATAAGTTTATATTATATATGTATTTTATAATATTTAACCTTAATTTACTTAGGCAAAAATACGGTGTCTAACCGAATACCTCTAACAAAATGAATATTCTGACCAAGCACACAAACCTGAAAATATATAACTACTAACCAAAATGAATATTTTAAAAGTAAAAAGTTTCACAAATCTTTCTGTATAGCAAGACAGAAAGCAAGAATCATAGCAAGACATAAAAAAACATTTTTTATTACCCTCCTTTCTCATATGTAACATAAAAATTTGTCTTATTACGAAACTACGCACTGTTTATGTGTATTTTATGTAGTAAGTGAGTTTATATATGTTGAAAGTTTTCTGACGTGCATTCTCCAGGTTAAATTTCTCAACAAGCAGTGAAGTGCAGACGCTATGTTAACTTTTGTAACAGGCTTCCAAATAATAAACATAACTCCATATTCTACTGGATATATATAATATAGTTAAACGTGAGTTTTAACTTGTTACGATATCATGAAATAGTGAAAGTAACATGACTTCATTCCCTGACCGAATTCCACCTTTAGCAGAATTGTAAAATTTTTGGCTGACTGTCAGGTTTCCTAAACTTTTTTTAGATAGTTTAAATAATTTTCCTTTGCCAGAAATAGTCTGTTAGAGCCTCCACCATTGCATTATAATAAGTATAACGGAACTGATACTGTCGTTTAAGATTTGAAATTTTTAACACACTTGATAGTTGAAAAATACCAAAAATGGAAAGTTAGGGATCTATAGCATACAAAAAATGCTATGGCTAATTCGGAAATATAGCAATATAAATGAAAGCAAAATGTATTATCCGTGAATTCCAACAATAAACAATATCTAATCAAATAGCATAAAAATTATAATTAAAAAGTCTGTCCTAGAAATAATTGCATTGACACCATGCTCCTCAAATGATTATTGTTAAATTTTATAAAAACAAACATAATGTCAAAATATACGCATAAGGTGTAACACAATGCTTTCTTAAGCTGAGATATATGTTTTATTTGTATCCCTTGTCATATTCGTAGATATTTTATAGATAGAAGAATGCTGTCTCTCCAGCAAACAATCATGTATAATAGACATGAAACATGATCCAAAAAACATATTTCCAAAACATAAAACGAACGTAAGCATATATATTTAAATCCCCCTATTATCGTGGTAACGCACATCAAAACATAACAGCCTATCATCTCAAGCCCAAAATAAGCGGCAAAGTTAGCCGAAAACGAAGACAACTCATCCAGACATAATGCGATGCTTTAAGTTGGACAGTATTGCAAGAACAGGTACAAACTTATAACTGAACATGGATCCAAAACTGAATAATAATCTATCCTGTGATTGGTTATTTGTATATCTCATGAAACATAATCCCAGCTATGATTGAGTGTTTTTATTATATTTCAAACCAGATCATGATTTGGGGATACTTTGAAATTGGTCTGACTTAGATCAAAATGAATTTGGAAATTCATACTGAAAAGACCTATACAGTTGTAATTTTTCATATGTCATCTATTTCAAATGTTTTTTATTCAAAGTAAAACTTACTGGTTATCGTCGAATTAACGTGATTTTTTGTTTAAATGTTTAAAACGACAATGGCACGTGTTACATTAATGTACCACTGTCCACTATATATACATTAAACAGCATCAAGGTAAAACTACTTTGTCCTTATGAAAAAAATATGTTTTTGTCTAAAAAAATTGCAAAATACTATATTTACAAAGGAAAAAATAAATCTGAGTTGTAATAAAGTTAAAGGTTGCATATTTTTATGCTAAATACATTTGTAAGATCTATAAAGTTATGGAGACTCTTAGGTTCCTTTAACTAAGTTTTCTCTTGTGATATTAGAAATACTATACTTCTTTCAACGACAAGTCAGTGATAACATTATGAATTGCTTATGCTGCAGAACATATTTAAAACTATCAAATTTTCAATTTAGGAACCATTTCCATCACATTTTAACGAAATGCCACTATATAACACCTCCATCTTACACACACACATAATAAACTCTTAATTTATTGTACTGTAATCAAACTATAATTTAGTTGAACTTCTATCCTTAGTATTTTTTTTATTTAGAAATAAAAAAAATTGCCTTGTGTACCACAAAGTATGCTACGAGGCTTATAGAAGTAAGTAAAAAAAACATTGAAAATTTTAAATGTAAAATAAAATTAGAGAGAAATACAAAAGTCTCAATTCCTCGAAATAGATCCATGGAAACAGGAGGGCATATTATGGAAAGTCCACCCAAGCTTCTTCTGAAGCCAGATTTTGAATTTGCATGCAATATGCAGTCCAGAATAAGATGACACAAAATTCAGCAACAAATAAAAATTATCAGCTACACCAAAAACAAACCAATATATCGGAACCCTCTAAGCCCCCTTTTCCGGGAAAAGATCGAAAAGGGCAAACGGCATCGGGTATAAGACCTTAAAAAGAGACCAAGGGATCATCAGCAGGGGGGAACTCACAGCCTTGGTCGTATTATTGTCGCTAATACAAGTCAAAGATGGCTGGCAATGGCCTTAGAAATGCCTTGGACGTAATCAGCTTAACGGTGGACGCTTACAGGAAGAGACTGATCCTTAGATTTGTTGGAGGTTAAGTAATAGAGACGTTGGGTATTAATGCTGTTGTGTTATGATGCTGTTGTAGTTACTGTGATTGTAAGTCTATTGTCAGGGTTTTTGGTATTAAATTAAGGTTAATTTGAATAATTTTCCATTTGTGATTAAATTTGATTAGGATTTTAATCTAAAATTAATGCCGATTGAAGCATATTTCTGTTGAATTTTAGTTTAACAAATTATGTTTTTGGTATTAAATAATAAGGGAAGCAAAGGTGGGGATGGACCAAATGCAGATTTTCTTTTGGTTTTAAATTGAGGTTGATTTGAATGATTTTCCGTTTATGATTTATTTGCCTAACATTTTTACCTAGAACTTGATACCGATCGAAGCATATTTCTGTTGAATTTTAGTCCCCTAGAATAGCATCCAGGTAGCATATTTGAAGTCTCACTCAAGTCAGACCCTCTACACGGAGTTTTATTCGCCGGAAATTTGGGCTACACATGCCATTTTTACATTGACAGTTCTTTTTGGCAATACTCGGACTCAATTTTGGGAATTTCCACATGCAAATCAAGCCACTTTCCGACTGTCCCCTTCTTTATTTTAGAAACACTTAATTTACACACAATAATACTGAAGCGCTTTATTTTAGAAACACTTCATTTACACATAATGAAACTAAAGCGCTTTATTTTAGAAACACTTCATTTACACACAGTAATACTAAAGTTCCGCAAAGTGCATTTTATTCAATAAAAAAATCCCCAAAACCATTCATTGAAACACTCAAAATCCCACTAAGCAAACAAGTAGCTTTTTGATTATCTGTTCGAGTAAAACCGGCCACTTATTCCAATACCTCAACAAATGTTTCGCTACCCATTTAAACTTCAATCCCGCTCCGATTCACGCCCCGCATTGGCTGAATTGGGCCAATAACGAGCCCATCAATTGGCAGAAGAGATGCAATTTGGGATCCCATTCACGGCCTTCGAAAAGCCCGGTCAGAAGGAAATCTCGAAATAATGAGTTTTTACCCTGGCGTTGTTTGTTCCAGGATCCCGAAGAAAGCACCGGAGAGCCCGGATAAAATAAAAAATTTCCCACTTCTGGGGTCCGGTAATCAGGGACGGTAATGCAACTTCCTGATAGGCATGTAAAAATTAACTTTTTAGGAGAACAGTTTGACTGGGTTTCAGTTTGCTTGTAAATCTTCTTAAAAGTAATTTCATTACATAACTAATATCATGTATACCAACTAATATCATTTATACCATTTTTAATATGAATTTTTTAATGTATTGACGATTTACGAGTAATTTTCTTATGGTATGATAGTAAGATAATTACATTTAAGCAATGTAACCAATGTAACACTAAATTAAAGTAGTTGCACACTTTTAAAAGTTAGCGCTTGGTTTTACTAAGAAAGGGGACCAATGTTTCACATTACTTTCGGTATTTAGTTGAACCCCATTTTATCAGGTTTGTGAAAAAATACCTGATAAAGGTGATGTAAATCAACTTAATATGAAATTTGATTACATAACTAATACCATTTATACCATATGAAGTTTTTTAATGTATCGTTGACGTAATTTTCTTATGATATGTGATTGTAAAAAATTGACGTTAAAGCAATGTAACCAATGTAATTACATTAAAGTAATTGCACAATTTTAAAAATTTAGCGTTTGGTTTCACTAAAAAAGGGGACCAATGTTTCAGAATATTTTCGGTATTTAATTGAGCCTTTTATCAGGTATTGTTTCCAAAACGTGATAAAATGCTCAACCGAAGGCTGAAAATATTGTGAAAATAAACTGAACTCTCCAGGTTATAGCGTAAAATGACATTGTTTTCAAGGTCCGTACTTGTCTTAATATTTACCAAAAATACACACAGAAATGAAACAAATGATTGTATGACCAACACATAATAAACTTGGCTTCAGGTATATTTGTGCAACTGTTTTGCTAATCATTCTTAAAATAAAGGGATACAAGTACAATTAATTAATCAAATTCATAGATCGGCTATTATTAACTATTAACTTCGAAAAATTAATAAACTAATCATTCACCAACAATGTTACTTACGTATAATACTACCAAGACCGATTACCTTGTAACATTATACATTATATCTATACACTGTCAAAAAATATCCTACTAATTTGCCATCAAAGTGTGAGTGTAAAAGTCTTGCCCTCTCTCTCTCTTATTACCCTGTGCTGTGAATTCACATGTGATGTAAAATTTATCGTGTGGTGCCGTCGAAAATGTTTGATTCACTGACAGTGATTGGATACACAAATTTTTTCTGTTTCAACGCTTTTATAATTAGTTGTTCATGCGAATATTTACGTTAAGGTAAAAAAAAAATTGCTGTAAAACAAACATTACAGTAGTACTGTGATGTAAAATATATGCCGCAATTTTAAGGAATTTTAAAGTTTTGATTTGAAAAATAGGAGTTTTGCAGTTAGAGCCCTCATACCCTGCTTTTCGTATGTAGAGGGTAAGTCATTCAGTACATTGTTTGTTCATGAGGCCATGCACGTCAAGATAACATCATTTTGCTGTAAAACAAACATTAAATCCCTATGATGTAAAAATAACCTCAAAGTGGGCTGTTAAATTGCAAATTTTTTACAGTGTATTGTGGAAAAAGGGAGTTTTGCAGTTAGAGAACTCATATATACAAATACGAAAATTATTGACGTGCATCAGGTCAGAGGCCCAGCAAAGTTGGTGCAAAAATTTGCAACATATTTACCAGTCTCCATTAACAATCGGACTCTCTTCGAATATGCGTTAGGTCGTCTTACTTCCTCTTTGAGGCAGAGTTATCCTAATTTCTGACCATGCAAGCCCTTCATGTGTGCCTCCCTGTGTAATGAATTTGAAAAACTTAAATAAATAATTTCTTGTTTTCCCAATTTTCTGAGAATACACGTTTAAAGATCTTTTTATGTTATTATCACTATCGATACCATGACTTACTTGACTTAAGTCTCCTAACGCTCACGTGGCGCATGAGGCCACAAGCATAGCGTTCCATCCCCTGTGCAAGGTCAAGTGCTGCATCCCTTGCGATCCCCCAGCTTGGCCATCCAAAACTGTTCCCTTCCTTTATCACCATCTGACGCCAGGTTAGTTTGGGTCGACCTCTTTTCCTTTTCCCATCAGGTATCCATGTGATGGCAATGCGAGTTGGGTCTGATGGGGTCATTCGTTGTACATGTCCTATCCACTGCCACCTTCTTTTCTTTATTATTGTGGATGTAGGTTTACTACTTGATATATCGTACATTTCATAGTTTGTTATTTTGTTTGGCCAGTCCATTTTAAATATTTTCCTTTGGCATTTTGTTTGAAAAATATAAAGTTTATTTTCTTGTTGTCTGTTGAGCTTCCAGGTCTCACTACCGTAAAGTAGGACTGTTTTACTGTAGTATTAAAAATCTTAATCTAGTCATAACTGGTATGCGGGCAAGGAGCCGGGCTCTTCACCGGTCCTTAATTGTGACAGAGCCACCTGTACTGCGGTTGCCAGATTGGCAAGTGACCACTTAAAATGTCTCTCCTTCTCAGAGCGCAAGAAGACCTTTGCAACCTGCCCTAAATGCCAAGTTCAACCAGGCCTCCCCCGAGCATATTCTGGACTACGTCGGACTATCCAAAGATGATGTTTTCCCTTCCCCTCTGCTCGTCATCGACTTTCTTTGGGTCAACGACCTTTTGGACTTGGTCTGACTTCGTCAGACCAAGGAGGATCGATAAATGCTAAACACTTTATCATATCTGTAGCCCTATGCTGACCTTTTTCCAACAACTGCTATTCGTACGTAAAGGGTCAACATTAAGACAGCAGCAACGAGTTGTAGTTTTACTTCGCGTCCCCACATCCCGGTTTTGATTAAGGGCCACTGCAGGGGACTTACCTCCAATTCTCCGCGGAGTTCCTTTCTTTCATTTAGTTCGGTTCTCCTTTGAGCAATTTGAGAAAGACCCGGTATTGTCGAGATTCCTTCAAAATAATATGCCCCCGTAATTGGATGGAAATTGAATTCTGCCTCTTTTTTATGATTTTTTTGTTCCCTTCTGTAAAGAGTGGTTGGACGGTAATTTTAGGGTTGAGCACTATTTGCTTTAAAAAATAGTAAGTGCATTGAAATCGCCAGACTTTTGTTTTTTGAGTCCACTTGAGTTTTCTTAAGTGAGTATATTGGTAAAAATATTCAGTTTTGAATTTTTATAAACAGACGAACCTAACAAAAGGGGATATGCTTTGAGCTTAGAGTACGTTACTTTACTTAAAAAAAAATTACAAAATCATAATTGTTGTTGATAAGTGCGTAGCTAAAAAAGAATATCCGAAATGAAAAATTTCGAATAATAGATTGATGTACAACAATGATAAATTAAAAACTACAGTTCTACATGTAAATATGATAAAGCGGTGGATGTTTTTTTAAGCTGTACCAAACAAAACAAAACTTAAACATCATGTTATTGAAATATGTTCAATTTTTTTTATTGTTTTATTTATAGAATGGTCAGAATAAATAAAATATTGGAATACAAGACTCAAAACAAAAATTTCATGGTTATTAAAAAAGATATCTGGGAAATGCATTGGTATCTAAAATAAAATTTGAAGTAAATGTTACAAAATCAAATAAAAGAAATATATGTACCCTTCCATTGTATTGTCACTAGAACAACTCTTACCTGAATAAGGATCATGCTCTTTTGTTATTATTTTATGAGCAATAAATTTACTTAATGTAAAGAATTATTTCTTAACAAACACAAACCAAAACTCTATGCTTTTTCTGTATCCTGAATTATTTTTTAAAGTTTGGGGCTTTTTCGATTTTAGATTGTAGTTCATTAAGTTGTATTTTAAAAGTATATAAAATTTTTGTTCTAAAATCTTGAACAGGAAATTTGGTTTCTTAAGAAGCTGAAAAAAATCTAATTTAGTTTTCCTTAAACCCTGTATCTTAGATATTTTCTTAATAATAGAGAAAAAACAATATTTAAAAAAAAACAGCTAAATTTTTTTTTTAAAAAATTAAAAACTTTTCATTCAATAAAATTTTGGACAAATGGTTAACCAATAATAAAATTAAATTATCAGAAAAGATTAAATTGTGAAATTAAAATAACGATTCGCATTTTAACCCGTATATTCACCATATCCACAATTGGCACACTTGAACCGACTCTTCCAGGGCATTTCAAAAAGCCGGTGGAGTACAGTGTTCAGACTGAAAATTTATTTGTATACCTTTTTTAAAATTATGCTTATTAGTGAAAAAATAAAGGAGTTAAATTGCGAGTTTTATTAACAAGAAACAAGAAACTTGCTAATGAAAAAAGAAACATAAATTCGATACAAAAGCTCAACTTTAGAAACTGAAAATCAATCCGTGCGTTATACATGTACTTTTATTATGGATAAAAGTGAACTTCTTCATTTTTTGTGCAATCAAAAATAAAATCTTTTGCCTTTGCCAAGCCATATTCAAAACATTCAAATCCCGTAATAATGCCGCAAACAAAATTTAAACATCAAGCACATCTCTTATGACACAATTGAGAGAAAAACCCAACATCATAGCCCATTAAAATTCAGCAGCTGCAGGATGACTGAGATCCAAAAAACGCATTTGCTTTTTTCCCTAACCCATGGGCCAATATCACCCGGGCTACATTCCAAAAAAGGTAAGATAATAATAGTGTGCGACGCGGAATTATCCTCAAGGCACATAGCTTATCCCACCAAACAAAGATAAGACCCTTAAATGAGTGGAGAGGTTTTGGTTCTGCGTTGAGGTGGAATACTAATAGGAAGGGTAGCGTTAGATGCTCCGATTAAAAGAAAAGGCTGGCGTTTAAGGGGGGTAGGGCTTATTATTACGAGATAAGGTGGGAGGAGGGAATACAATAATTGGTTAGACATTGATGGAACTGTGGCTTGACCAATTTTAGATACCGTCGAATACAGTATCTTTGGCTTGACTAATTTTAGATACCGTCGAATAGAGTATCTTTGGCTTGACTAATTTTAGATACCGTCGAATAGAGTATCTTTGGCTTGACCATTTTTAGATACCGTCGAATAGAGTATCTTTGGCTTGACTCATTTTAGATACCGTCGAATAGAGTATCTTTGGCTTGACCATTTTTAGATACCGTCGAATAGAGTATCTTTGGCTTGACTAATTTCAGATACCGTCGAATAGAGTATCTTTGGCTTGACTAATTTTAGATACCGTCGAATAGAGTATCTTCGGCTTGACTAATTTTAGATACCGTCGAATAGAGTATCTTTGTCACATTGATGGAACTGTGGCTTGATTAATATTAGATACCGTCGAATCAAGTATCTCTGTCATAAGCTTTAAATCTAACACCGACTTTCCTTTTAAATATTTTTTTTACCCATAAGTCAAGATAGAGTTTGCAGTGATTGAAAATTACAAACACATTTTCAAGAATGTATTTATCGAAAACGTTATTAGCTTGAAACGCTTGGGCCAAAGTCAGCACATTTGGCTGTAGTTAAGCTAAAAGTAGTTAAGCTTAAATTTCCAGTTACCAATTCCTGCTTACTTTTCAACTGCAATCAAATTAAGAGGTTGACACCTGGGATATCTGGAATGCACCATCTACTGGAATTTCAAGCGACAATGTACCCTTAATCCAATGTGGCTATGGATTCCACAGATCTAATGATCACGTATGTCTTAGGTGTACTCGTGGACCTTCATGATTAAGAAGATTTTATGCATTATTCCCAGCACGAAATCTGTTATGAGTTGTCTGGAATTCTAACCTGGTCTTTTCCACGAGAGCCGACAATCATACCGACTGAGACTCGAAGAGAGTACAGTAGAGGAATAACATATTGGGGGAATGAGTTTTTGTTGCTGATTGAACGCCTAAACTTGCCCCTAACTTTATATGGGTCTACACTCTTAAAACAAAAGAGTGGATTTGAACTCAGTCTGAGTAAATTTCACTCCTCCAGACTGGAAAATGCACTTACCTGGAAAGAGTGGATTTTTTGTGTGTTAAAGCACCGACAGGATCACTCCGAACGAGTGATTTCAACTCAGCCAGAGCTAATATTCAATCCTTTCCAGTGTCGAAAATGCACTTCTCCAACTGGAGTGGGTTTCACGCTTTTGTTTTAAGAGTGTAAAGAGAAATCCGTAGTAGTTTCTAACCACGGACAAGTTACGAAGCCGTTAAATTATCTTTCCCCCAATTAACCATCGAACCCAGCATTATAACTTTACCCTACAATTTATTTAATGAGTTCCAAGTTTTTTCAAAACAGCGTTCGCTTTCAAATCGTAACAGAATACACAGATTCTATAACTTAATCTTACCTGTAATTAAAAGACTAACATAATATAATTAGTATTCAATATCTAAAATTGCAATGTATTTTTTAATCATAGTAATTCATAGCAAAGGTTTTGATTTTTCAGCATTGCTTTAAAGTCAGTTTGAAATTACTTTCACGAGTTGCATATTTTTTCCGCGACAATATCTTCAAAATAAAAATCTGACTATAAAATCAGTTAAATCTCTTTCGAACCAGTGTAGAATTTGTGCAGATGAAAGGAAATGGAACAGAAATGCCATTCAGTAATGAGTGGAATGGAACTGGGGATGTTCTAAACAATGGAACCCGCTTTGATTGGTGGGACGCGTTGGTATAAAAGGCCTTGAAAGCAAACCTGTCTTGCTTAAAATATAATTAGAACAAAGGAACGATTTCTAATTTATATTGTAGGATTTACTAGGCCATCTGTATGTAATTAAATTAATAATATGGTACTTTGCGTCAATTTCATATTCTAGAAATAGTAAAGTTGTCAATCAATCTAAATAGTATGTTATAAAATGTTCTATAAATTGTAAAAGGAAAACAACATTCTTTATGACAATAGTATGTTATAAAATGTTTTATAAATTGTTAAAGGAAAACAACATTCTTTATGACAATAGTATGTTATAAAATGTTTTATAAATTGTAAAAGGAAAACAACAATCTTTATTATCAAATAGGGCGATCAAAAGAGATTACATGAAATTTTTTTTAAGTTGAAGTCTTAACTCTCTTAATCTTAACATTGAAATAACTGAACAAATATAAAAACTTCATCAACATGCATAAAGAGAAATTAAGCTTTAAAAAATATGATCCTTTAAAATTCAATCTTGAATATTTCTTTTAGTTTAAATATTTTACACCTTCTTTTATAATATGTAATTTAACATCTTTTTTTTAAAGTAATGCTTTTAATTGAGAAATGATAATGAAGTAAGGCTTCATTATCACTCTCCTCTATAAACCGCTATTTCACACCCTCACAGAACATACGTTCCTTTTTTTATACTCAAAAACTAAGTACATAATACGTAGCGGTTAAAGTTTCAAAAAAGGAAAACTGTGTCAACATATTTACGTCTTCCATTATTTTTTTTGTGTGTCCCTGGCTCTTGAATGTTGGAATTTCTCAACTTTTATTCTTTTGGAAATGGAAAACGCGTCTTTGATTCCATCTACGTTCCATCAGATTACAGAACCTAAGAGAACGAAGAAATAAAAAGATGAAAACATCCTGAGGGAGCGGCATAAAAGACCCGTGATGTTTTGGTTCTTATTTTAAACCTTTTCTTTTGCTATTCGCGTGTGTTAGTTTGAGAAAATTGCAAGTGAAATACAAGTTGCTTGGTGAGAATAACTTCTCGATTTTGCTGAACTACGTGCCTATTGGGCGGCTGATTGGTCTGGGAGCTGTTCTCAGGCAGTTATTATTTGTGTAAGTCAATCTCACCCTTCTACATTTTATCAAATGAGCCCGCCAAGCGTGACGATAGCACCTTCTGTGTGTATGATGTGATGTCACTCTGATTTAACAGTACTTACTTGTAATGACGTGCTTATATTTTTAAAATGTGTTGTTCTTTGCTTTACTAAATGTTCTTAAACTCATAATAAAAGATACTTGTTGTTACTATATTCTGCTACTCATCAATGGATCGATCCCGTACCTCCCCGATAGTTATATGATTCCGGGTTCTAACCCATAAGGGCAACCATTCGACACACTGTCATGAATATTTGTTTTGTGTATTTATGCTGTTCAATTAATCTGTGAAGTTGAAAACATATGATCGTATGGTTTGAGTGCCCGCTCAGGTGCCGCTCATCACTTGACCAGGGTTTTAAATTTAAAGGCGTGATTGGCTGTGTTAAAGCTAAAGGAGGCTAGAAATAGAGATCCAGAAAAGGTGAAATCTAACGTGAGTCAAGTGAAGTCAAGTTACCTCAGCATGAACATAATGCGATAATACATTTAAGTGATATTTGGATCAAAAACGAAACTTTGAAATCACTGTTCGAAACGAAGCACTTTTTTTCGGAGCACCTGCAGAGCATATAGTTTGAATATTTCAATAGAGCAATTCATGAAAGGGAAAAAAATGACAACTTAAACAATATTTTATTGTTTACGTCAATCCTTAAATTATGATGTAACGCTGTGGCTTTAACAGAGATAACTTATGTGCAGGTTCGATTATCATTTACAACAGTCTTACGCTTTTGCAGGGCTTCTAACCAAGAAAAATTCCACTGCTCTGTTACTTCAATTTTACACGGTTGCAATGCATTAAGCCACGCAAACTTCCATTGCTTCTAATTTTTTTCCTACCAAATTTCACATAATTTAAACCAACAGTCCTAATTTAAAAAAAAATATCCAATGACAATTTTATAAACCAAAACTATAGAACATAAACTTAAAATTTATAGTTTCAGTTAAATTCTTGTTGTCAAACTCTTGCTATCAAACTTATTTTCCCACGGAAAAATGTCAGTTACAACCTAGTCATACCAAACGAATGTGTTTATAAAAAAGGCGACAAATGTGAATTTCGGGTTTGAATAAATATGTGAACGTGATGTCGTTGGTGAGTTGGGATAAAGCTAAAAAATACAGAAAAAGATATGGGTCATTATAAGGACCCAACGAGAGTTACAAAGTTTTTATAACTAGGCAGGTTTCCGCCAAATTGAAATCTAAAATTTCCTTTACATTTCATTTTTAATTTATACTTGAGGTTAGTTCGTCTTCTTGCTTCCATTTTTATAAAATTGCGCAATATTTATTTATTTTGAAATATTAGGAATGTTCTGGTAAGTTGTAAGAACCTATGGAGGGCTTAGGTTTTATCTTAAATAGCAGGACCAGAGGACATGATCAGAAATTGAATAAATCATGCTTTAGAAAGAAGTAAAACACATTATTTTTTAATAGAGCTGTCAATGAGTGGAATGCTTTACCAAACTATGTTGTGCTTTCAAAGGGAGTAGAAGATTTTAAGAACAATATTGATAGTCATTGGAAACTGGTAAGGTATTAGATTTATTTTGGATCAACCTTGCTGGGCTTCTGGCCTGTTGTTGGTCGACAATTTTTGTATTTATATTTTTACAAATCTTTAATCTATAAACGGTCATATGGGTGTTGAATATTAAAAATATTTAAAAGTTATATAAATGTCTATTATAATAGTATTTTAAAATCATTATAATTATTAGTATCCATATATCATGTATTATTGAAACTGAAAAATGATACATCACTATAATGTTTTAATTGTATTTTCTAAATATTTTAAAACTTTCTAATTATTTTATTTCTTATTTTATGTATCTAAATATTTTCTAACTTTACAATAAAAATTAATAATTTATAAAAAAAATACAAGAACCGAAAATGGATGTAACTGTTTTAAATATTTCCTTTGATTCTTATCCCCAGTTTTATAGATGGGAAATAAATGCTGCTCAGAAAGACCGAAAATAAGTGTAACAACTCATTATTGGAGCGATATACAGAACTTCGTTAAAAGATGGTCATCAGGAACTACCATAGCATATAAAGGCAGCTAGTTTGTGTATAAAAAGGACTCATACATACTAAGGAAAATCACTTATCATCATTAGTTTAGAACGAGTATTATAGGAAGGGATATATTATGAAATAGATAGTTCTGCTTAGTTTCATAATGATGTATTTTTACTAGTTGGTATATATTTTGATTCAATAATTGGAATATTATGAAATCGTCGGAAAAGTTTTGTTTTATGGCTCAACAATTCTTTATGCTTCAGTAATTGTTTTACTACTATGTTTTTATGGTTATTAATAAACGATTTAAAGTTATTTTGTAAAATACCCAATTGGTACAAATAAAATAATCACCTGTATCTATATGAATAACATATCTTATTATTTAATACTGTAAATAGCAAAAGGGAAAATTCATTAAATGAGGATTATTTGACAATTCTTATTTGTGGAATTGACTTAAAATTATTTTATTGGAAACCAAAATATTATTTTATTCGTAAAGTCAATATAGATGCAACATAAAAAAAACTTTTTATGTTATACCAATTTTTAAAAATATCTAAATGAATTCATGCAATTTTCTTGAATAACACTTTAAATTATATTCATGCAATTTTCTTGAATAGCACTTTAAATGCATTTATTTAAGCTGTGGGTATGTTGAAAGTAAATATTTAGCAAACATATTAAAAAGAATTTCATTCTTGATTTTTAAAGGTTGACTTATTTCTATAGTAACATACATAAAGAAATGTCTTCTCTTCTTGTGCGATGGAAGTTGATATAATGGCTTAATGAAAATCATTATAGCAAGCTAGCCTTTTCAAATAATATATTAATATTTTTTCAGCCTGCAATTGGTCTAAGTGACCTCACAAATAAAATGACTACACATTCAGATAAATTCTTCCCTGAAACTGCTGAAAAAAATACAAACCAAAATTATTACACCCAGAATAGGACGCCGATTTTAGTAAGACAATAAGAATGACATATGAAATTGGATAGAAGGTCAAGGGTTCAATTCAATACCAGAAAAAAGCGCACATATCGAAAAAATCCGAGCTTTTTCCGATCGATTCCCGAGCAGAAAACGTCCCTCGAAACAGTCGGTGCAAACTTTATGACCTTTATAAGCCGAAGTTTGACATAAATTTCTTTACGAGTCAAGAGATTGGAACGGGTTTAGGATTTGAAAAAGCTTTTTGGTATGCGATTCTGCGTGAGCCGTGGGGAGTACCTATTTAAAATAAGAAATAGATTTTCTTGGGTGTCTTCTTTTGTGCGTGAGGAGATGTCTGTAGAAAACTAAGCACATAAATGTATTCTTGTATAGCTCAGATATTCTTTCTTTGTTCAAATGTTTTCAAGTACTAACGTTCTAATCTAAAATACAAACCTAACCTAGTGTATTGTATTGAAATCTCAAGTATATGTTTGATATAGAAAAATGAATAGCCTTGTGTGATAAAATTTGACTTGAAGATTTTCCCTTGTTTGTTACATTATTCTGAAACTATTAATAATGACTAAAGGCCCTCGCCAGATAAGACGGTGAAAAATGCCCCCATTCCAATCGGGCTAATTTTTTTTCTGAAAATACCTCATAGTATGGACAACTTCTCAGCCAAGTTTCAGCTCAAAAATATGACGCATTTTTGAGTAAAAAATTAAAGTTTTTTTTCTTTTTTAATTGATTATTCCCTGATTATATTTGATAAATCCAAAAAACTACTCATGAGTTTTTAGATATCATTGAGTAGTATTCTCAGAAAAATCCGCTCATAAATCTGATCGAGCGATCATTCTTAAAAATGCAATTTTATTTTTCAAAAAAAAAATTTCATGCCAAAATCGTTTGGTCACAACTTAGGATTTTGTCTCCACATATTCCTCTATTATCAATCTATAATATATATTTTTTTCAGATTTTTAAAATTATTGGACGATAGTTTAAAAAAATAATTCTTAAAGCCTGATTTTTTTGCTCTAAAATCCATAGATTTAGAAATAGCATGCCCACTGATTGCGCAATCCCGTACAACGCAATGATGCGTGATGAATCCACATTTCGTCGTTTTCGCAATGCATCACGGGATACTGATTCACAAAAATGGTTTTTCCGAAGAGTTACATACAATAAATACTGCATTTTTAACTTGCTTCTTTTGTGAATATATACCTCATGCCTTACAGAAATTATCAATACGCATGCAGCTATAAAATTATGCTAGCGAAACTTGTAAAAAGTTTTAATTAGTTAATATTGAATATATATTTTTTTATTAGTCGAATTATCTCATGGTGCCATCTGGTGGCGTATGGCATGCCATGTGCAAGAGTTTGCGAACTGCCTTATGGGATAATGGTTAACAAATGGCTTCACCTTTCCCCCTAGAGGCAGATCTGCTACTTTCTAAATCTATGCTAAATTCTTTAGTCCGAAAGAAATTCTCCCAGATTGAATTTCCCCGCCTTTGTTAGGAGTGCCATCTGCCGAGTAAGTAGTGCGAAAAGTCAGGTTTTAGGAATATTTTATTTTTTTTAAACTATCGTCCAATAATTTTAAAAATCTGAAAAAAATATATATTATAGATTGATAATAGAGGAATATGTAGAGACAAAATCCTAAGTTGTGACCAAACGATTTTGGCATGAAATTTTTTTTTGAAAAATAAAAATGCATTTTTAAGAATGATCGCTCGATCAGATTTATGAGCGGATTTTTCTGAGAATACTACTCAATGATATCTAAAAACTCATGAGTAGTTTTTTGTATTCATCAAATATATTCAGGGAATAATCAATTTAAAAAGAAAAAAAACTTTAATTTTTTACTCAAAAATGCGTCACATTTTTGAGCTGAAACTTGGCTGAGAAGTTGTCCATACTATGAGGTATTTTCAGAAAAAAAATTAGCCCGATTGGAATGGGGGCATTTTTCACCGTCTTATCTGGCGAGGGCCTTTGATTTAAATATTTTACATATCAAGAAAGAAAAAAATATTTATCATAAATAATGAAATGCATAACAAAGTATTTTCATTTGTGTTAATAACATTAACCCCCATAAGCTTAACTGTTTTGAATATCATAAATAATATACTATTAAAAAGGAATACAATATGTCTAGACAGTTTTTTATAATGCTTCGAACCAAATTTTTTTTTCATAATTTTATAACAAAAGTTTGGAAGAATCCCATTCATGGAAGGGGTCTGTTGGGGCCCAATCGTGAAACACATAAGAAACACGTTTCTTATCATCTTCGGGGCTGTGTTACAGAATTAAATAATTATATTAAAATTTTGAACTTAAATATTTCAAAATTATAAATTTAAAAAATAACTTATCTTTTCTATAAACGCATCATCATGAAATGACAGTTAATGAATAACCGTAAATAATGAATACCACAGTAGACTGCCTTTTATATAAAAAAATTATAAACATCAATTTTAATAAGGGCTAATTATCTTCATTTTGGTAGAAATATACAATAACATATATCCTCATTATCAGGCAAGCGATTTTATTATAAGAGGAAACTAACAGCATAATCGTAATTAGAAATTCAATTTTTTTTTTGCTTTTGGGCATTCGTTATTTTGAAGTTAGTGTTTTTTTACATTTCATCTTTACATTGTTATTGTTTAAACTCTAATTGAATTTTTGTATAAGCATATCAAATATGGATAATAATGCGGTAAGGTTTATCCCCATATAGTTAAACATTTAGCTCTTTCTCACGTATTTTTGAAAGGGTCAAGTTCCATTAAGAAATCATTACATCATGGGCAAAATATACAATGATGCATTGCTAAAAGTTTCTAGTTGACAAATTAGGATACATAGCATAATAAGCAACACACACACATTAAAAGCATGTATAAGAATAAGGAGTATTCAAAATATATCTAAAAAATGGTGTAATATTCAATCTAATTGATAAAAGAATTGTATAAAGTATTTTCTTTAGGTATTATTTTAATACTTAGCTATATATTTTTTATTTGTTCTAGACAAAATCTCGAATATATAGCTTTTGGTCATTAAGCGCTTGTAAGCATGTAAATGTTATTTGCAGATTTTCCAAATTTATAATAAAAATGTTTTTTTTTACATGTATTGAAAGCCAATGTGTCACTTTGAAATGTAAAACAAGTTTAAGCAGGATGATCCTTTTATAAATTGAAATTATAGAACAAATATTTTTTCCAACGTTTTGGATGAAGCACCCTAATAAACTGCTTTTAAAATAATTCTTAATTTTTTAATTTTTTTTCTAATTTTGTAAAACCTATTAGGTGTATATGTACTATGTGTTTCATACATTTCAAATTTGCAGCAAATAGTTCTCTTATTTCATTATTTAATCAATTAAAAAGAAGCAAAAGACAACTAATAACAATATTGTGAGGAAGCATAAGAGCTTGATCCACGAACAGAGAACAAGCTTTAGTTCTACTGAAGGAAGAGGTTATACACAACTTGATTTCAAGAATACCAAAAACAAATGTAATCCCAAGATGACCAAGAATGAAAACAATACCTCTGGAGCTTTTGCCACTCAAGGCGTGAAACTTGCTCGTTGCATAGTGTATAATATATATTAAACGAAAAACAATGTTGTACAGTGAAATTTCCCCATTTTGTTAGAATATTAAATGTTAACAAAAGCCAAGAGTCAAGGTTTATGAAAAGTTGTAATATAATCTACTCCTGCTAGTTACGTCATATACCTTAGGCATCTCTTAGGAAACTTTCATTTTATGCTTTCACCTGCCCGTCCTGTATTCTAAAAGGATATTCAACGAAAATTGAAGCGAAAATAAACAGTTTTCATCACCAATATGTCCCCAAAAAAGTATATCATCAAAAGCCTTTACCTTTCCATTTCTGGCGCGCCTTATATACCCATCTTTTACAGCAACATATTTCTTTAAAAGGTAAAGCAATTTCAAAACACCTGCCGCACGCCTCCTAACAATGAAAACCACTGGAAATCTGTGACGTTATTAAGTTGCTGGAGCTCTAAAGAAACACAATTGATCTGGCGTTAAAGTGACACTAATTTTCCGTGGTTGGAGTTATAAGTTCCCTTCTAACTTCTTATCGTTTTCTACGAGCTTTTGTGGGACAAATTATGTTCTTTTTTCGATTAACAGCTTGCGTTGCTGTCTCGTAAAGAAGACATGCTTCGAAATAGTCTGTTTTAATTGGCAATCAACTGTATTTTTCTTGAAGCAAATCTCTGTTTCAGTAGTAAATGAGCGGATGTTGAACGTTGTGAGCTTGAAGATTGGCCTTTATTTTGATAAAAACTTTGCTGTAGTTTATTATCTTCTCCTTGGGTAACTTTGGTGGTCTTTCAATGAAACAGAAAATTTCTGGGAAAATATGTGGCAATTTAATGCACGGTTGTCTGAGTTAAGTGACGACTAATTTGATTAAATTCAATTGGATTGTTTCACATGATGCAAATCATTCCTTCAATTCATTGGTGGTTTCAGTAATTGATTCTCAGCCAACTTCATGAATGAAAAATGCACATTTATCCTTTGATTTCACTATTTTACTCCATTTTAAATATTTTACCGACAAAATAAATCTTTTAATAAAGGTATCGCGTGGAAGATAAAAAGAAAGATGTTGTAAATTATTTTCATACTTAAATATTACCATAAATTATCATATTATGGCATTAAGAGTTAAAAAAAAGGTTAAAAAAACTATTCAAGTCAATCTTTTTCAACAAAAATATTTTGAGTTTGGTTTTCATAAAACACTCCTATTTAATCAGCAAATTACTCCAATTAAAGCCAGTCCCATTTGTATATCTAAATCCTGTTTCTTAAAGGCTATTAAGAGATAAATAAAAAAAATCTTCCCTGAAAACGCATCTGATTGTTTATCTTTACCGCATTCGGCTTTTAGTGGTATCATCCTCTAAAATAAGATATCCTTTAAATTTAAACCACATAGTACAATGTAACAATTACATTTGTAATTTACAGCTGGATGTAAAGCTTTTGAGGATTAAGCTTGAAAGGCTGGGTAAATGAGAAAATTTAATTAACAAAGGTAGCTGGTTAATTAACGTTTAATTGAAGTTTGGTTGGTTTCTCATTGAATAAAAGCATGAGTCTTTCAACAGCAGTTTAAACTAAATTAAAATAACAATAGTTTGTAATTTAGTTTGTAAAATAATTCAAAATCAGTTTATATTTACCAACTAAAATGTGTCATTTTTATTCATTACGAATTTGTTTTTAGTGTTCCTGAATAAAGAACCTGAATACTATGAGATCCTACTTTTTTACAAACATAAATACAACGTAGGGTCATATGGGGGAATTATGGATCAAAAAATCACAACATCCCATTTTTTTCTAAAGTATGAAAGATAGAAAGATTTAATTCTGCATGGAGTAAGCTTAAATAATTTAGAATTTATTTTAATAATCACTTTACCTAAAATTTAATTATTATTAGTTTTATTTTAATTATTGAGTGATCAGGATTTACCCCGGGTTTGGGCAATTATGGATCACACATGGGGTAATTATGGATCACCCTTTTTTTATAGTAATGCATATTAAAAGTAAATTAATTTTTGGTTGCAGTTAAAATATAATTCAAAGCAAACTTTTAAACGCCTAAATTAACTTTTTATTAATCTTCTTTCTCAAAAAAAAATTAGACTTTATCGTTTGCTAATTTTTTTTAAACTCGAAGAATAATGACGATGTTTTTTAATAAATTATGCCGCAATTTCCCATTTACATTCTTTCGAAAATTCGGTTATTTATCGTTTGTTAAATTAATTTACAGTTCGAAGTATCTCGAAAGTTTCTCGTAAGTTTAACGAAATGAAAAGAGTCAAAATATTGAATAAAAATGGAATTTGCATGTTATTTCAATGTAGATTAAATTTTTTGTTATTTAAATTTTAAATAAACTTTTAATTAGAATTTTTTAATAAAATTTGGAATGCAGTCTAATCTGATTTTTTGCTTCAAAATGACGTATACCACTTAGCTAAAAACACATGAAAAATTAAAAAATATCACTGATCCAGAATTACCCCAGTGATCCAGAATTACCCCAGTAAACTGGGGGATAAATCGATATACCTTTAAAATCATTAAAAAAAATATTTATGAAAAAATTTATATCTTAATGAAAAGCTTAGACCTTTTCCTATTGAAAAATAGCACCAACAACATAGTTAGTTCAAATATGTCTCTCCAGTATGGATATTAAAAAAAATCATGTTTTTCAAAGACAATCTTTTTTGAAGATGTTTTTATAGTAGTGTAAAAAGTATTTTTTTCCTATTATTTTCTGTGAGTTACATTGTTTTTGAACTTGATATAAGAAAATAGAATGTATAAGGATGACTTGGCATAATTTATTTTTTTTCTAAAAACCATTTTTAATCCTTAAAACTTAGTGATCATTATTTACCCCGGAAAGAGAGTGATCCATAATTCCCCCATGTGACCCTAAGCATCTTTTTGGATGCCATCTATAAATTCAATTAGAAGAAACAAAAAAAAGTCTTTGACTGGTTGCCATTTTTGTATATTTTTTACAACATGCACAAGCGCTATTTTTCTCACCTAATTATAGTAAAATTGAAAGTATTATTCTGCTTTACTAGTCAGCTAAAATCACAATCACGTTTACTGCAATGAGAGTTGCCACATATTTGTACTATTTTTTTCTGGGGCAAATTATTATTGCGTAATAGAAAAGAATATTAATGATAGTGTACTGTAAAATAATCCCTCCAATTTACCAACACAGTGTAACGATAAAAAGTTTTCATTTATACCCCGGACTGTGAATTTACATATGATGTAAAATTTATTGTTTATTACAGCATACTTTTGATCCACTGGCAGGGATTGTGTGTGCGAATCTTTCCTGTTTAAATGCCATTGAAGTAAGTATTTCTTGTGTTTCTACACATAAATAAAAACAAAAATTTGCTGTAAAACAAAGGTTATGGCACTGTGATTTAAAGAAAATAATCGCAGAAAGTTTTAGAACGTTTTTGAAGAGCAACGTAAGTTTGAAGCAAATAAAAATTTATGACACCAGAATATTTATAATCTGCAGTAAAAATATAAATAATTTTCGATTTTGACAGATTATCAAAAATAATTATTTTGCAAAATGTTTAAACTATACTTAACCATTCAAAAAAATTCAATTGCAGAATATATTTTAGTTTTTGAATAAGTCTGTGTGGATTTAAGCACGTGTAATATGATTGAACCCGAAGAAAACATTATTAAAATATAACAAGGGCATCTTGGACTTTTTTTAAGACAGTGGAATAAGACAGGCTGTTGTTTTAAGAGATCAAATCAGACTTTACAAGAAGGATTAAAGTACTACTGAATTATAATCCAGGGATTACAGTAGTATCTCTTAAAAACAGCAGTTTGTATAAAAGTGCATTTGACAGTAGAAGTAGAAATCTTTTGTTTAGAACTAGGAAAAGAGGATTATAGATATATTTTTTTATTCTGTTGCATTACGAAAGAGTATTATAAGACTTTCGAGCATTGTTTATATTTAGTTCCTGATGAGTTTTTAAAATTGTGTTTTCTTTAAAAACTCTCCAAATAAATTAGATAGATAAAAACTTTTGAAGACAAATATTAGTATAGGAGGAACTTGGGCTAGCTAGTTAGAGTTTTTATTATATTTTTTATTCAACATATTTAAAAACTAAGAATGTACAAAAAAGTTAACCTTAGTTAAAATTTCTTGTTGTAGTTTCTAATTTAATATATTTTTTTAAACTCTGATATTATTTTCCAAGTTAACTAGTGACAAATAAAATGTATTAGGTTCACATTTTACTATTATTTTTTTCTTCGTCTTGTATTTCCAGAAAACGAATTAGACATTTTTTTTAAAATCTGCTAAGTTGTATTAAAATAAATAAGACATTGCTCTATATGATTTTATTAAGAACTAACAAGGAATCTTTTTAGAAATCTTTATACAGTTATCGTTCATAAGAAGCATAATATCAAAAGCTACCAAATTCGATTGGAAGAATAATATGTTGACAAATGATTATTTTCATACTCAGCTAGAAAGCTAATTTTACTAAAATATTGTCTGAAATTAATTCTTAAAGTTAAAGAACATCCACCCAAGAGAAAAATATAAGCTCATATGCATTGATACCGTCGTACAAAGATTAGAACTATCGACCATCACATGTCTGCTACATAAAAAGGTTTAAGTTAGTCTTTATTGTTAAACTTTTCTAGATCACTTTTCTAGATCACTCCCCTTACCATGACATATTGTATCCAATATTTTTTTAATGTTATACATTATACGTTAATCATTATCTTCACCCTAAATATTATATGGGAAAATAAGCTACATATATTTTCCATAATTTAAGAAAAAAATGTAAACCTAACTCTAAACATAATCTTATTTAAGGTTAATGACAAACGGAACTAATTTTTAGACTTATACAAATGGTCTAAATGTCATAAATAACAATTCCAGAAACTTCAATTTTTCCCTTTAAAGCCTGATAGAAGAAAAAATGACGGATTAACCATTTAAACCTCTACCAAGGCAATTTAAAAGAATCCCATAAAACAAAGTTGACGTATCCATAACGCATGCCTGTAGCGATTACCAGCATTAATGCAAATAACTCCCGCCGAAACTATTAAGCAAATTGCTGGCCTGGCTCTTTCATTTTTGCCGCAGGGAAAGTCTGGCGATTCTTCTGCTAAGAGGGTTACAGCTTGTTTTCTGTGACTTTAAGAGCTAAAAGCTTACTTTTTATTTTCAATATAAAACTTCGGTAAAAAGTTTCCCCTAGGTTTATAGTGCAACGTTTCACAAAATATATATGTAATTCCATGCAAAATTATTATGTCTGTAGTGTAGGTCACGTTTGTAAAAAGTGATTATCACTAAAACTTTTAACATTAAATGAAAAAAATGTGGAGTAGTTAATCTACACTTATTATAACTAAATAAAATAATACGCTTTATTTAATTTGATTTTTTTTTTATTTAAAAAGGTTTTCTTCTCCTCTTAAGCCGTAACTTTCACAACAGTTACATGGAATTAGCCCCTAAATAACAATTTCAGAAACTTCTATTTATTTCTTTAAAGCCTGATAGAAAAAATGACGGATTAACCATTTAAACCACTACCGAGGCAATTCAAAAGAATCCCATAAAACAAAGTTGACGTATCCATAACGCATGCCTGTAGCGATTACCAGCATTAATGCAAATAACTCCCGCCGAAACTATTAAGCAAATTGCTGGCCTGGCTCTTTCATTTTTGCCACAGGGAAAGTCTGACGATTCTTCTGCTAAGAGGGTTGCAGCTTGTTTTCTGTGACTTTAAGAGCTAAAAGCATGCGGCATAGGGAATTACAGAAAGTAAACGATAGATTCCTCTCTGTAAAAGTTTTCGGATCTTTGGTAGAAGGGAAAAAGGAATAAAAATAATGGGAACTTATATTTCTATTTTGTCTCTTGTGGTCTTGTCCTGTGGGTGTAAATAGCTTTAGTAGATTGGCTATTTGATTTTATGTCGATCTTAAAAGCTTTATTTTTTGTGTGTTATGTTTTACGTACATCATGTAGATGTAATTATATGGATTAATTATTAGTAAATTATTTTTATAATATATTATTATTTATATATATTATTATTATTATATATAATTTTAACTCAGAAATAAAAACATTAGTGATGAGAAAATAATAATATTTTTTGTGTTATTTGGTTTTGTTTCGATATGAAATTGTAAAAATCCAAATGCAGAAAACATATTAACCGTATTGTCAAGTTAACTGGTTTTAAAATTTAACGCTGACTTTAAGATAAACATAAAGTTTAAAACAAAATAAATAATGAAAAATGTGTTTTTAAACTTCAGAATATTACAGTGTACAAATGAAACTATTATAAATAAATAAAGACTCTGAATGTTAAATTAAATACTGCTTAAATATTTTCTGATGTTGTAAAAAGTCCTTCTCTATAGTTGAAAATGTAATCTTGGATAAAAGTTTTGACATAATAGTGGATAATATGCACATTATTAATCAGAAAAATCTTTTAGAAAACTAAATTCATAAATGCGCAAATTGCTCATTAAGGATTTATTAAGAATTTCATTTAAAACTACTAGATTTACAGAAAGTATATTTCTACAAATTTAAAAATTAGCTTTAAACTGAAACATAATAAGTTCTTTATAGAAAAAGAAAAATAACGACGGAGTTTACATGAAAACTGTTAATAAAAATGTTAAGTAACGAGAATAAATTGCTAATAATGAACTGCTATGTAGCTTACTGTCAAACAATCAAAAGCATTTTTATTAAAAATGAATAAAATCGCGAATTACATTCTTACAGAAATCGTGCAAAAATGCGCAATAATTGCACTTTTTGACAGCAGATTTGATTTTTTCCGTATAGAAAGGATAAACACCATCACTATGCCGAATCCTTACAACTACATAACACCACAGTAAGAGGATCTTGAGTAACAGATTAACTTCACTCCTGTTGCCGGATAATTATATTTTCATACTATGGCTTCTACTTTCCAAACAAGGGTCTTTTATTATACCTGATTTCTACACACATTTTAGCCGATCCGGCGGCGCAGTGGTTAAGACGTTGGCCTTTGGAGCTGCTGGGTCCGGGCTCGAATCCCGTTGAGGCATGGATGTTTGTATTTGTCAAATATATGCGGAGTACACTCTTAAAACAAACGAGTGAATTTAACTCAGTCTGAGTTAATTTCACTCCTCCAGTCTGGAAAATGCACTTCTCCCAGAGGAGTGGATCCTTTGTGTGGTAAAGTCCGAAAGCCATCACTCCAAACGAGTGATTTTAACTCAGTCTGAGTTAATATTCACTCCTTTCCAGTGTCGAAAATGCACTTCTCCTACTGGAGTGGATTTCACTCTTTTGTTTTAACAGTGTACCTTAAATCTGTTGGGTACGAAAGTCCTATGGGCGGTCATTGCGCAGTTTCCCGCGGGTACAGGTCCCTGGAGAAAATTTCCCTCCCCTTCAGGGACATGTCTAAATTTGCGGAGGTGGCGACAGATGGCAGCATCTGTCATTTCTGTATGTGTGTGTCCTGTGTTTTCCTACTTGACGATGGTTTATAAGCTGGTCCTTGCGACCAAGCACACAAGCCAGAAAATATATGTCTACCACCAACCAACACACATTTTAACAAAAAAAAGTTTTGTTATACTAATTTTCTCAATAATATTTAATTTTGTTGGTAAATTTTTTAGTAACGTTTATTACAAGTTTTTGGTTGAAATATAATTGACATTATCGTGCATACGTGTAGAATTTTGTTTCTTTCACAATGTGCCTGTTAAAAAACATATTTATTGTTTATTTGAAGATTGTCCCTATAAATGTAACATATTTTTTTTTGTAAATTGTACAGTATTTTGCTTGCTTCTATAAAAACAAAAGACTCCTATATAGTGTACATTTGTAGAAAATGTTTATTTTGCATTGCATACTATTTGTAAAAAGCATTTCTTACTTGACAGTATAAATTTGTATTACTCTCTCTCAATGACACAACTTACTTATACATTCAAACATTATCAATTATCATCACCCCTTTTTCTTATTAATAACTTTTAAAATGAAGTTTTCAATCGGTTATAGCGCTTATATTTTTTTGTAATATGATGAGTACACGGGAAAAACCTATTGATTTTGTAGAGAAGTTTCCTTAGCAGGCCACTTTGGCGATGATAGCGGGTGATCGCCTAAACTTGTGTAAGGAAATCAGTTCCTACCACAGAGATCATAATTAATATATTATAGCATCAACAGAAAATTATTTGGATAATTTAAATTGGAAGAAATTTCAGTATGGTTCCTACTGCTTAGCATTCCTTCAACAAAGCATTTAGTGTATAGAATAAAACTTTTCCTTTCTTAACATAAACTTTGAACCTGTTTAGTGAACAAAGGTCTTAGCATTTTAACATTTCCAGTTGAAACCTAATTACTTGGTTCAAGTCCATGCACAATTTACATCAATTAAAAAGCGACTCCTTAAATTTTAAGTGTTTTAAACACATCAACGTGTTTAATCTTTATGAATCCTTTGGAAATGTAATATTTTATCCTCGTACTCATTTATCATGTTCCATTATGTAATTTCACATTAGTCTCAGGATTTCAAACAGAGAGGAGAAGAATTTCGCTTGAAATAATTTTATCTTAGGGTACATTTCATTAACAAAGGTCACATCGTAATAATTAGTCACATTTAATAATTCGACTGTTCGAGTAAAATATCATTTCATTATGTTTGTCTTGTTACTGTGCAGTTATTTATGGAATGTGATAAACATATTTATAGCCGAAGCGGCGCAATGGTTAGGGTGCTAGTCTTTATAGATTCTGGGACAGGGCTCGAATCCCGATAAGGCTTGGATGTTTTGTGTTTATCGAGTATATGCGGAGTACGTGCTCGTTAAATCTGTTGGTCCAAAAGTTCTGTGGGCTGTCATTCCGCAGTTTCTCATGGGTACAGGTCCCTGGAGACAATTTCCCTCCCCTTCAGGGACGTGTCTAAATTGTGGAGGTGGCAGGGGATAGATGGCAGCATCTGTCGTGTATGTGTGTTGTGTCTGTCCCACTTGACAGAGGTTTATAAGTGGGTTTCTGACCAAGCACCCAAGGCTGAAAATATATGTCTACCAACCAAAAAGCATTTATAAAACAAACCGAATAGTGCTGTTTGCTGACGATTTAATTAACTTGTATATCAGTGTCCTCGGATATTAACCACATTTAATCGAAAAGATATTAAATGTAAATGGGAAAAGTAAAGCGTCACACCAAACAATGTTGCTTAATTTTAAAAAAATTGTTTAACTTTTAAGATAAAAGTAATTTTATTTTTGGAGTTTTTAATATTTCATGAGATATGTTTAGCAGTTGTTGGGTATTATAGAACCGTTATAATATCAATATTACATTTTAAATAAAAATTAATTTTTTATCCTTAATTATATGACAAAGCAATAGAAAATTAATGTATATTGTGCTAATTTTGGAATTCTTCCACATTAGAAAAACTTAAAATGAACTATGCTAAATCATTGAAACTTTTTCTTCTTACGAACCCAGTGAATTGCGAAACAATGAAATATTTATTTGAAACTGAGTATATACATATGGCATTTATTGGAAATTCAATCCATAAATACAAAACTGAGTATATATATAGTCACTAAATTGGCTAGAATATTCGTCGGATAATAAATATAAGATGATACTCTCTAAAATTGAAAGAATTTTAATTTAAAGGTAATACAGTGCGAACTATAAGGTTTATTAAAATGCTGTCTAATAATCTCCAAATATATATCGTTACAGAAATATCTACACATAATCAAAATATAGCGTTTACTACAAATTTCTCTGTTTAGCCAACTTTACACTGGCTTATTTCTTATTTCTTTCCCCTACCTCCAGCATTATCCGCTTCGCTGCAATCCTGATCCCGAGCGTATTTGTAGATGACAGACTAAAAATGCGATTCTAGATGAAGGCGAGGCTTTATCCTCATGCAACAACTACAAAAAAAAAATAGAAAGAAATAGGGTGGTTGGCTTAGCTCACCCCCACAGCAGTCAACGACATAAGTAGCATGGGTCTCCACTATAATAGTAAATTAACCGGCGATGAGGGGTCTCATATGAATCTCGCCAAATCGCTTAGGTGGCGAGAAATGTTACTATAATTGCCACATTATCGCTGCCGTTTGAGAAAACTCTATAACAAAAATGTCTAAACGAAAAGATTTTTGTTGTATGTGCAACACGTATAGGTATTTTGTAGGGTTTTTCTAATTTTGTGTCCATTTTTGAAAATATTAAAAAGAAGAAATTTAGAATTATGCAAACTGTATTTATTCTAAACCACGTGACTTGGTACTGAATCGCAAGACTGATGAAAGTTAACGTTTAGGTTTGCCAAAGCGCAGTCCATTCCATTTAAGATCTATGATAAAAGTATCTCGAGCCCAAGCCTGCAGATTTTGAGCTCCACTTGCCTTCTGACGAGCCTGGGCAATCTGTGGCTACAGGCAACGACTACCCCCCCCCAACAAAAGCTTCAGGCAAGCGTTGTAATAGTTCAGCGTTCCCCCCCTCCCCCCCCCCACCCCCTCTAGCGTTCCTGAAAAGCAGGAAATCCCTGGAACCCCCCCAAACCCCTACTACCCCCCAAAAACTCCCCAACCCCCTACTCCCCCCCAAACAATTACTCCCCCATCCCCTTAATAAACCCACGGCCCCCCCCACCCCCACCCCGCACCCACCCAATGTTTTTTTGTAAGTTTTTCCCAAGAGTTGATCTTTTTCTTATAGGGATACCATTCCCCCTCCCTACAGAGTACCCAATTGAGGTTGTTATTGGTTGTTATTATATATCAAACGTAATAATTCCCCCCCCCCCCCCCCCCCACCCCCCCCTATTTGCTCCCCCCCCCCCCCCCCACCCCCCCCCCCCCCCCCCCCCCCCACCTGCTCCGCCATTTGTATGCTGGAATAAAATATTTAAGGTATCCGACTACGGTGAAATCGGATTTTCGGCAAAACAGAATGTTTTTTATAATCTTAAAATAAAGCACCACTCATAAGATTCTAAAACTCTTTTTAATTTTGTTTTGTGCAGAAATATTGTTATATCTCCATTTGGAATCCATTTAATACTCCATTATACGAAAACGCATTCAAATCCCTAAAAAACCATCAGTAGATAATGCGATCTACAAGAAAAATGAACAATATGAAACTTGAAGATGAAATAATGTCCTTATGTACCAATTGAAGGTTTTCCTGTTATTTGAATGTAACCGCTAACTTAAATTGATTTTCGGCAAATTGAAAATTTTGAACATTTCTTCTTGACAAACCTTATTTCCTCAAAAAGTACTTAACTGAATGTTAGTCAATTGGTGTACATATTTGTTACACTATTATCTAGGGTATAGACTAACAAGACTAGTAAATTTCAAGCAATATATATAATTAAACTCTTCCTATCATAAATGGTAGAAAAAAAAATTGATAAAAATCTTAACGAGCCTTCGCCAACTCATAATTTTTTATTGGTACAATAAAGTAGCTAAGATGTAGTCTATTCCCTAGGTATCATACTAAGATTTATTAGTTTTTATTATTTAAAAAAATCTTAAAATTATTTTTTTTAGTTATAATGTCTATAGTATAAGGCAAAAAAACATCACAAGTTGCTTACAAAATCTGAAATTACACAGTATATATTTATTTTAAAATTAAATTGTGACTTGTTATTATTAATAGTTGTGTAGGTGAACATAAAAAAGACATATAATATAAGATTAAAATTGAATTAAAAAATTAAGTGTCAAACGTAGTCGGTATACCTAAAAAAGTTAATTTTTTTTAATTGAGGAGTCACACTATAAGTAATTTTTTGATAAATTTAACATATTTTACTAGTTTAAACTATTTTAGTGAAGCACACATTTCATCAAAAGTGATTTTTCACTAACAAAACTGTCTATCAACTTAATGTGTGATTCGATTTAATCACCTAGTCAAACTTTTTTTCTCTATAAAAATAAGGTACAATTGACTTCTTGAGTGAAAAATATACTATTTTTAGCATTGAGTAGATGATGGAAAAACACATAAATTGGTTGATTGAGATAGATTCTCCAAACCTGATGTATAAGTTTATTCAAATAATTAAATCTTAAGTTTCTCATGTATCCTGTGATTTTTGGGATAAGATGAAGATTCGATATATTTAAGGCAAAATTATATCGGAAACTGTACTAAAAAATCATGGTACATTACAAATGATTTATGTCAGCAAAGTTCAATGGAAATATTCATTGATCCTCGGGAAAAAAATCCTATATCATATTTTCAACAAAACAAAGCATTACAGGAAATATTTTACGTAAAAATCTTATATCATATTTTCAACAAAACAAAGCATTACGGTAAATATTTTTGTGTAAATATGTTTTTATTTTACGTAATTTTCAACAAAACAAGTGGCGTTACACAAAATATTTTTGTGTAAATCCTATATGGCGTCTGTATACGAACCTTGTTGCAGTGAGTGAGCTTACAATTGGGAATCCATGTCTGTATAAAATAGCTTGATAAACATTTTAAAAAATGCTTTTTCAATCAAAACAGAAATAGTCTTAACCTAAAAGGTGAAATCTTTATCAGTGGTAACAGATTTTTTCCGTTTGCAGAGTAAACGTGTCTTTGACAAACTGAGATGCCATGTCCATTTTTGACAGACAATTTCATAACACAAATATTCTATTCTTTAAAAAAATCGTACCGTGTATGATAAACACTTGACAAAATATATTTTAAAAGCCACAAACGATTTTATAAGACACATTTTTTAAGATAGTAAAAACTGAAATATATTGATAGAAGCCTAAAAAATCAGTTAACAAAAATACGAATATGTTTTTAAAAATAATATTTACCCTTTGGGTAAAGCCGTCAGTTGACGTATCATCCACTTTCCGGCCCAATTGGAACCTAGGTGCTGCCGGGGAACTTGTTAAAAATGATCAGGTCTAGGTGGCAAAGAAGGAATAACATGTATCCGAAATATTTAAAAAAAGAAAACGATTTTTTCAGGAAACACATTTTTGCTCCAGGTATTTCAGAGCAAGATATCTTTCCAAATAGAAATGTCGGCTTACCGCTAAATCTGTCATAAAAGTATTTTTCTACGTAAAAGTATCGCAGCGTAAGTTTGACAACATTGTGGATGTAATTTCAAATTGCTCGAGTATTTTTGTATTGATATTATTAAAAATTAATAGGTATTATTAATTGCATGGCTATCCGAAATATTTAAGAAAATTTAACAAGAAACAATCAAAGTATTT